>OU612043.1:40555988-40874672 GCA_914767935.1 Coremacera marginata
GGTGGATAGATAGGGTCTACCCCATCTGACGGGTAAGAACTGTCCCCGTACTAACAAGTTTTAAGGTCAATTGCTATACCTTCGCAGGCTTGTTTCATATCGATATACCGAATATGACCTGCTACCAAGATGGGCGCCACCCCGAGCTCTTGGTTGGCCCTATCAGTTTTTCCGTTTGCAGGACGTATCCTACAAACAACCCTCCTCCTTAACCTGGCTTGGGACAGGCAGGCCGAAACCTGGCGGAGTTCCCATTCAACACAGTAGTACCAATGCACCAATACACGATGCGTGTATAGTATTTTGTAGACTTGTGATCAATTCTGTAGAGTTCAAGTAGCATGACCGCCAGATCCACTCCTCCCATAAGTTTGTTGTAATCAGCAATGATTGCTGGACGCCTAATTTCTACAAATTCTTTTTTACGTCCATCTCATCGGCGACAGGTATTAATTGGCTCAATGTTAACATAATTAGAAATCAACTGAACAGCACGAGCATCGTACCACCGAACTATTGCTACGATATGTGTTGTTTCAATTCTATAGTCCATTGAAACTCTACCTTTGGGTTTCAGTTCCACTTCAGTCAACATTACTGATTGTTTCAACACATACTATTCCCTATTCTTTTAAAGCAATTGCAAGATCTACAGACGAAAACCATTTGTCAAAAAATACCTTAAAATTTTGATGGCGAGGAAGAGTTTTTGCCTAATGAAATACAATATCAGATGAAAATCATGTTCCACTACCGACGACATAAATAGTAAAATCATAAATAATACCCGACGAGCCGGCTCTAGTATAATTTTGAAGCCCCATTTATGAGGCTTCATGGGTAAATATTGTGTAAAAGATGATCTTCCTGCAATAATAAAAACGTAATACAATAATACTACGTAATTCTCTGGTAATAATGCTTTAAATGAAAAAAAAAGTTGCAAATTTACCTTTGTAAGGAATTATCTGCTCATCTACAGCTTAGAACTCCTCTGGAGGTATTTTATTATATTCTGTTTTCAATTTGTCAAGCAACGGCCTGATCTTATGTATTTTATCGTATTCTGTATGATCTTTTGGCTTTTGAAGAGTGTTATCATTGAAAAGAACTGTTTTATTTTTTCGAAACGATTTTGTGGCATGACATTAGCTATCAGTGATATTCTCATTTCCTTCGTCCAAGCCATTCTAAATTGTGGAAATTTGATTATGTCAAAATATAGCAAAAAGCCGAAATACTACTGTTTCTATTAGACTCCACAGCAATTTTTTCAATTATCTCACTGTCAATAAACTGCATAAAATAGTCAAGAAGATCCCCAACTAAGTTCGAAACCTCAGGAAGTTCTGTTTTCCATGCAGTAACTACTGCATCCATTTCTTTTTTTCTCCATTTGAATTCATTTGCATTTTGTTTTTTGAATTTTTCTGTAGGTTGTATTTCTTCAGGTGTATCCTGCACAACTTGTTCATCTTTATCGGCATTTTCTACAGCGTTTGTAGCTGTCATCAACATTTGAAGTTCATCGTCTAGATCTTCGTCTTCTTCCACATAATTTTGCAAAGTTTTAGTTTCGTCCATAACTTCATCACCTATGCTTTCAGAACACAATTCTTCCATTGCTTTTTGCACTAAATCGACGTCGTCTTCAAGATCATCATCCCGAATCATCCCAATCGTAATTTAAAATTATGCATATCTCTTCATTGGTTAAAAACTTTCGTGCCATTTTATATGCAAAAATATATCGTTCGTGCCTAATGTTGCGCATAAGCAACATCAAAAAATAAAAAATTCCACAAAACACAATTAACTTTATTGAGCTTAATTTTTATTTTTAATCCCTTATTTGAACTCCCGACGATAGAATAATGTAATTTTTTTTTCCACTCAAAAGTTAAAAGAACTTGTGTATAAATGGATTTTAAAAAATCGTTCTTTCCCGAAATTTACAATACTTATACATGCACTTAAAAACTGCTGCGCGAAGTATAACAGTTATAACAGTATAACAGAAGTTGCAATTCTTCCGAAAACAATAACGGTATGGTCAGTCAAAGTGAGAACACTTAGATGCAACATTGGGTATCAAAGGGTTAAAGAAAATATTCTGATAAAGGTGAATATTCAATTACTTTTAATTTGCAATTAATTTGCTATTCAGCTTCGGTATAATTTCACAATTAACACAAAAGCCACAGTGCATAGAATCTACAAATAAATTCTGCCAATAAATGCATATTTTTTTCTTTTACTTTCACTTATTTATAACATCAAATGGCTTTTCCTTGTTTTAATTAAAAAAAAAAATGAATGACATTCAAATGCAATTTCATAATTATTTATTATATAAAATAACATTGTTAAAAACACAAAGGCTGCCATAAAATGTAAATGACGTTTTAATTGAACTGTAAATAAATCAGCAGACAATCAAACAAATACGATACGCTTTCATGCAACAAATGAGTGCAACTCAATAAATATTGTACAGCATTAAAATAAAACGATAATTTTTATCGCTGGCTAGTTTCAACTTATTTGTGGGTAATATTTTATTGAATTTGAATAAAAGCGACAATTTGAATTATTTTCCATGCATGCAACATGCATGCATTAAGTGTCCAACTTAATGACGCAATGACTAATGACGCTAATGCTTACGTTAACTGCGCTGCGTTTTGCGCTGCTGCAGCAGCATAACGTAATGCCATCAAATGCGTTGCCAAAATGCGAAGCATTAACAGTTTATCATGATTTGGTGGCTTGTTTGTAATTGCGTTGTTGCACAACATTAGACTGCATGATCGGAAGGTTAGCAGCTTGGGTAGGTTGGATGATAGGGTGAGGGTGTTAATAATTTATGACACTTTTTGGCAAACATGCAGAATTTAGATTTATGACTGTCATTTCTCATTTTCAGTTCGAATGAGTTAATGTTACTGTGCGTTGGTGTGTTTGTATGTTCAATAATGCAGTTCAACACACACACACACACACATACACACACTAGCAGCGCATATATTAAGCTATCAAATATGCAGACAAGCGTATGAGTGAATGCTTTTAGGAAGCGAATATTTCACAGCACTTGACTACAAAATCGTGATTTATTATTCCTGAAAATCTTTTTGCTGTTTTGTGTTTTTGTTTTGTTTTGTCTTTCTTTTGCATGTTTTTCTGGCTGTTTCTTGCGTTATTCTAGCTGATTTTCATACAGTTTTGATTTGCTCTGCGGTCAATGTCCTTAGCAGAAGCTAGTTTTCTTGTAGATGGGTCGAGCTTTCTAGCAGTAAATAGTTTTTTGATTATTTTCAGTTGATTACTTTAACAGCCAGATAGGAATTGCTGAACAGCCAATGGAAAAACTTGTTATATAGCTTATAAAAAATTAAACAAACAAACATATTCTTCGTGCCAATTCTTTCGTGCATAGCTCAGCAATAAAACCAACCCTGCAGTGATAATCAAAAGCTTATCACATATATAACATGTTTAGAGATAGTGAAATAAAAATCATGTTATTTCATTTTTGATCATATCAAAGTAAGACCCATACTCATATTGACCTCTAAGCTATCAATAATCAAACATGACCAAAATATGCAGCTTATAATAAACACACACACCCACAGACTGCTATTTACATGCTATATATATTAATTAGCCTCAGGCATGCAAGCAAGCACACGTGTTTTACACAAACATACAACTCAGTATAAATATATTTATTAACATACACTTCCGCTTAAAGCTAAAAAGAGCACCTTTGTATGCTTGAAATTTATGTGTTTTGTGTTTGTTTTAGTTTGCCGTATGGCTTGAAGACTAATACGCTTATTTTTACTTATGTCTACAATTTTTCTTGTTAATATGCATTATAACTCCAGTCCAGTACACGGCTAAAAATCTTGGACTAAATTTTAGTAAATCCTGTTGTGTATATATGACGATACTGAAATTGTATTTCAAATTTAAACCAAGCCAAATACTAAAACTAAGTTTTATTCCCGCATGGGCTTAAATTGCAATACCCGATGTGCTTCAAAAATCTTATTACAAATTGTATTCGATTTTAAACCATAGCGTACTAAAAACAAAACTGGTTTTGTTTACACAATTTATTTCATTTTTTTTTTTTTTTTTTTTAAACTATAATTTTTAAACTAACTCCTATTGTAGGTTTCGAACTCACGTCATCATTGAAATAAAAGTAGTAAACGTTGCTTGTGTGCCATAATCAAATAGAAAATGTTTCACAAAAATTGTATTATAAGGCTTTGTTAACCGAAAAAGTAACTCTGAATCATAAGACTTTTAAATCTTAACAATCTGAAAATTAAGACGGAAAGTATTGAAATATAATACTACAGCATGGCTTAAAATGTAATACATGTTGTATTAAATCTAATAGCATGGCTATCTACTATCTTTTGTTGTGGTTTTTTAGTTATTTTGTATTAAGTTCAAACTGTATTTTATTCCAACATTACTAAATTTAAGTACAGCTTTGACTAAAAAAGTTTCTAGTATTTTGAAAAGTATTAATTCTAATAAAAAATGGTTAAAAAAAATTGCTAACTGTCTTATTGTATATCTGATCATGACCTTATTTTTTTGTACAATTAATATAAACTTGTCGGGTTCTTTAGTGTCAAACTCCTATTGTCGTACTATGATTTTAAATCAATTGATTATCCGTCTTTGTATCGTGATGTACTTTTAATTCCGTGGAACGAAGTTTGGTTCTGTTCGTCTGTAGAAGTTAAAGTGTGAACATTTACTAATGAAAATAATGATATTTTTGCAGTTTGCTCTAAGGGGCTTAAGTGGAACTGACATATTAGACCTTCCTCCTTATGCGGATCGTTTAAAACTATTAAAAATGCAGTCTTGAGGTGATCGAAGGAAATCGGCAGATATCGTATATTTACACCAGCTCATAACAGGTGTATTCGATTCTCCAGAACTTCTTTCTCACATAAATTTTAACACTAACCGTAGAAGCAGTAGAAACGCTAACAACTTAATTTATTTGCTATTTAGTAGAACAAATTATATGGCTACTGCTCCTTTAAGTCGCATGAGTTCCTTTGTTAACAATTGTAACGTTTTTGATGTTAATTTGTCAAAAGGTCAACTCAAAAGTAGATTAAAATTAGTTGTGTAAATAGATCTATGTATACGCATGGTTAGTTGTTACGTCTTGTGTTGTCCCTGAGCCCAACCCATTTATTGGTGGGTAAATTTTTCCCACATTAACTTGTTTGTGGTCACGGGTATCCATAACATTGATATTTTCAATGATTACTGGGTAGTGGCTTTAGATGGGTTAATGCTGAGGAAGTGCGATATAGCTGTAGTAGCTGAACTCTATTGTTATTGCATGACATGTACCGATAAAGACTGTCACTATTAAAAATCCTTCGTACCCTTGGTTTACTAGTAACGTCCAGCGTGTTATAAAAAAGCGAAACAAGTTGCGAAGTGTATGGAAAAGAAACCCTTGAGCTGAAAAATGCGAAAACTATAGGTGTGCCAGAAATGCCTCAGTGTCGATTATCAGGCAGTCAAAACTAAAATTATTGTAGTACCAAACTGAAAGCATCTCTTCCTCCTAAGGTTCTGTGGAGTAACCTTAACAAGCTAAGCATTGGTAATAGGCAAACCTCTGAGTGCCCGATTGATCCAAACATTCTAAATGATTTTTTTCTCCTCAACATCAATTCTCTGCAAAATATAACAGTTGAGTCTCCTACGCAACAATGCTTTCAGTTTTCCACGGTTACGGAAAATTATGTAGCAAAGTCTGTATTGAAAGTAAAATCGAATGCGGTTGGTGAAGATGGTATTAATATGAAGTTTATTATAATTAAATATCATAATTTTTAATCATAATTTTTAGCACATAATAATCTTTTATCACCCTTACAATCTGGGTTTCGTGCAGGTAACAGCTGCTCGACGGCTACCCTAAAAGTCTTGGATGACCTTAGGTCCTTTTATGATGATGGTAGAGTAACTCTTCTTTGTCTGCTTGATTTCTCTAAAGCATTCGACACCGTTAATCATGCACTTCTTTGTCACAAGCTAAAATACTTTTACCGATTTTGTGACAATGCAGTAAATTTATTGAAAAGCTACTTGACAGGCAGGGTACAAAGAGTAAAAGTTGGTAATAGGTTCTCACAGCAGAAGTTGGTTTGCAGTGGTGTGCCCCAGGGATGCGTTCTTGGTCCACTTATGTTCTCATTGTTTAGCAATGATATTTTCAATACCTGCAAATATGCGTCATTGCATGCTTACGCTGATGACGTTCAGCTATAACTATCTGGTAAAACAAACCTAATGGAAGACTTGGTGTATAAACTAGATAAAGTGTATAAGATCTGAATGGTGTTTACCAGTGGGCTGAACAAAATTATCTTCAGTTAAATGCCCTAGAATCATATGTTTTGCCCATATCCAAAGAACAAATTCATCACGGAGATATTTCTGATCTTTCAATTGATGACAAAAACCTTAAACTTATAGTCTATAGTGTTGGAAGTCTTGGCTTTAAGATTAATTGTTCTCTCACGTGCACAGATCACATGAACGATGTTGTCCGTAAAATATATTTCATCCTGCGGAACCTTAGACTGTCAGCTGAGTATACACCAGTTGATACAAGACGCAAGCTAGTTGTTCAACTAGTCCTTCCGGTAATCACATATGCTGAACTTGTCTACAGTAAATTAGATTCACGATCACAACATAAATTACAAGTTACGCTTAATCATGCTACGCGTTATGTATATGGGCTGCGTACTCATGAATACTTAGCTCAATTTAAAAATTTGATACTTGGTTGTGGGATAATGAGTTACCTCAATGCCAGGAACTGCATCTTCTTACACAAACTAATTAAAATCAGAAAGCCCAGCTATTTATTTGAAAAATTACAATTTTGCCAGTCGTTAACCCATTTTCTACCACTGTTCGATTCGAAGCAATAATTGAAAATTGGAGCGATGAGGATGATGAAATTGAGGCTGTTACAATTTTGCCACCAGATAAGGTAGATGAAGTAACCGACGAAGAAGTAATCGATGATGATTTAATTGGAACTGCTCAAGATGAGGTGAGTTTGATTCAGCTATATCAAATCAAAGCTTACATCTGTTAAATTTTAAAGGGCTTACAAGAAGTGGTGGGTACACTTGAATTTGGCCGGAATGACATTCCTGGTCCTGAAGCTATCGTGGATAACGCTAGTACTCTAAGCGACGAAAATTATAATTTGCAGCAAAAAGCTGTTTCAGCAAAACTAGGTGCTCCAAAACAGTCTAAGAAACCAGCGAAAGTATTATATGTCCCGAGTTGCTAATTTCATAAGCCAAAATGGGCGAGGGGAACAAACAAATCTCATGAATTTCAATATGATATAAGTTCAAATGGAGATAAGCTTCAAGAAATAAAAAATGAAATGTACGAAGAACTAAAAAACTTATTGCCACTGGAATTATTTGAAAAGTTTTTTGATAGTGAGATACTGAATTTTATTGTGGAGCAGACTAACATCTATGCCCAACAAAAAAATTCGTCTTTTCGCTTGGATGAAGTTATGCTGAAAAGATTCTTGGGTATACTACTACTATCCGGCTATCACACTTTGCCTGGAGTATGTGACTATTGGTCTTCCAAACCATCCCTTGGTGTTCCGATTGTAAAGCAATGCATGTCAAGAAATAAGTTCACTGAAATAAAGAAGTTTTTACATTTTTGCAACAACAGCGAACTGGACAAAAATGATAAAATGGCAAAAGTGAGTACACACATTAAAAAAACTTAACATGTCACTAATGCCCTGATTTCAGATACGCCCACTTTTTAAAATGATCAATGCCAAGTTTATGCAGTTTAGAGTATTTAGTGAACAACTTTCAATCGATGAGCAAATGGTACCGTATTTCGGCAGAAACTCATGCAAAATGTATATAAGAGGCCAATTCGTTTCGGATACAAGTTGTTGTGCCTCTGCTCATCTGCAGGATATCTTTATTCCTGCATGCCATATTCAGGATCCAGTGACAAGCATAATCGACGTTTGGGCTTAGGAGCAGACGTGGTCATACGACTCCTAGAAAATTTAGAACTTCCCGAATGTCACACTGTGTACTCTGATAACTTTTCACGTCGCATTATTTAATGTGCATTCTTGCGGAAAAAAAAATGTGTGCTTCAGGTACAGTACGAAAGAATAGAATTGGCGATGCACCATTGAAGTCTGGTAAAGGGTTGAAAAAAGGCGATTATGATTATGTCTTTGATGCGTCAAACAAAATCTTGTTATGCCGGTGGCAGGATGATAACAGTGAAGTAACTGTGTGCTCAAATTTTGACCAAATCCATCCCATGCATTCTGTGAAAAGGTGGACCAAACAAGAAAGGAATAAGCTTGGTAATGTAGTGCAAGAAGGAAAATTCAATAACAGCAAACAGCCACTGCTTTTTAAAAATTATAACCAAGGAATGGGTAGCGTTGATTTGCATGACAATGCCGTTCAAAATTATAGAGTAAATATACGCTCTAAAAAATGGTACTGGCCTTGGGGCTTTCAGCATTGCAGTGCTCTATTGTCAATGCATGGAAGCTTTCTTGCTTTGTAGCCGGTTATAAGAAAAACAAGCCTTTTTCGCAAAAAGATTTTAGAGTAGCCGTTATCGAACAGCTTCTTTTAACCAGCAAAATAGAATCTACCGACGATGATTGCTATGAATTTAATCCACACAATTTACCAAAAGTTACAGGAGAGCATTTGATAGTTCCACATCCTCAAAAAAAACCAAGACGTTGTCAGCTAAAAGGGTGCGGAAAACCAACATATTTTATGTGCCAAAAATGTAATGTACATGTTCACACTAAGTGCTTTGCAGGTTTTCATGCAAAACCTTAAAATTTTTTATTTAAAAATAAAAACCTAACTATTCATGAAATAACTTTTATGTTTTTGCTCTTTAGATATCGTGTAAGTTAGAAATTCCAACATATGGACGGACAAACAGATATGGCTAAGCCTCATTAGCATTTGGTCCTAATCAAGAACATATATACATGGTAATATCTGTCATGCCTACTTTGAGGTGTTACAAACATCTGCTCAAATCCAGTATACTTCGTCACAGAGCATACAAATGCTGGATAGCTGCCACTATTCGAAAAATCGAACACCTGATCCTGGCCAAGAAAAAAATCGCAAAATTTTTCCAACGCCAGATTAGAGTTTCTGAGGTCTAAATTAGCTAAAAAAATTTGTTTTAACTTTGGTAACAAAAACATTTTTTCCCGTGGTAGAAAATGGGTTAAGAAACCAAATCCTTATCATACCAACTTTTTAAATTCTGCAAGATTATTTTTTATAAACGCCATCAGACTATGGAACGCATTGCCGAATCACATAAAATCTATAGTCAGAATAGTAAATTTCAAGCATGCCAGCTTGGAACATTATTCTTCACTGGACTTCTGCTAAGTAAACAGTTCTTTTATTCTTTTACTCTCTTTTTCTTATCGTAGTCTCCTTTTTCTATTTTCCTTTTTTTCTCTTAACTTAATCACATTATTACATATTGATTTAATTGTTTGATATTTTCTAATTTAATTTGTTAATTTAATTTAATCCATGTGTATAATATAAATTTAATGTATTAATTTAATCTGAAAAACTTCAAAATGATTCTTGTATTTACTCTTTGTACTGTAAAAAAACTTAGTTCTTATTGTACTTGTAAAATAAAGACCCCCATGATATATAAATAGAAAATGCATTATTCCAAGCATAGGCTTAAATATTACTCCAAGATTTTTAAACGTGTACTATTACTAATTATTCTAACATATTTTTGTTATCTTTGTTCATGCCTTAATGTCAATATGTATAATTTTCTAGGAAATATGACGTACAAATAATAAAAATAAATCAATAAGTTAGAGCATTATTCAAAGTTCTTAAGAATACAAGTTAATTTTTTTTTGTTCTATTAAATGTTAATTCAAAGTAATCTCTTAGATGGCTTTATACTCTAAAAAACTTAATTAATCCCTTGTTTACCAGCAGTTGAGCTTTTTCGACTTACTAAGCTTTCGATTAACATTGTTTTCTAAGTATTCAAATATTTTTATCTTCAGCATATTCGCAGATATTTATAGCAGAAAAGTTGAAAAAAAAAAAGTTGTAATTTTTCGTGTTTGGGTTGTATTTGTTTCATTGAATTTCAACTATTAAAGTAATTTATTTTCCTTGACCTTGATTAATTCTGCATCAAAAATAAAAATATTGTGAAATAATCCGATTTTTTCTAAAACAAAATAACAAGCACGGAAGGGTCAGCAATGAATCGCCATAATATTAATTATTATTATTAGGTTTTTTGCTATATTTAGTTTCCAAATTACAAACTGCGCAAAATTTAGAAATGACATTTCTCGAAGAAGATTTTTCAGTGGAATGGAAAATTTTTTTTAGTTAATGCATCAAATTTTGATAAAAAAAAAATTAACAAATTTTTTTTTAAAATTTCGCTATTTTTAAAATTTGCTTTAATAAATAATATACTAAATAATGTCTATTTAGACATTAATATGTCTAATTTGGACATAATAATGTCTAAAATATTGAAAACGTTGAAGTTAAAAAAATTTGGTTTAGACCTACTGTCTATTTTTTCAATTTTTTTTTTAAACAATTTAAAATTTATATCCACTACTAGAAAAACTATTAAATTTCCATTAAAATTACTTTTTAATTTTTTTATAAAAAATTATGCAGCTGAGAAACGGTTTAAGAAAATACATCATTCGGTGTAGAAGATGGTTTTCAAGATATTGTTGTCCGAATGACTAATTTAATTTTCCACTGTGTATAACTTAAAATAAAAAATAAATTTTAAAAATATGCAAATATTTCTATTTTTAACCGTCGGTTTCTCTGTTTTTTTTTTTTATTTTTTTTTTTATTTTTTTATGTATGTACATCGATAACTCCTAAACCATATGCCTGATTGCCATAATTTTTGAGGAACAGATAGATATCATAAACATGGAGGTGCCCGTAAAAAAAAGTGGGCAGCATTCGAGAACTGGGCGTGGCAATAATAGATACTACTGTGTCTCGAATAATGTTGGCACTAGGGTACTGCAATTTAGTATAGGGGTAGGCACAATTATTAGAAATTACCGACAAGAAAATAGGCGTTATTCGACAAATGGGCGTGGCAATATTAGCTAAAGAGTGTATCTTGAATAATTTTGAGACTAGAGTACTGCAATTTAGTATAGGGGTAGGCATTATTATTACAAAGTATGGTCAATAAAGTGGGCGTTATTCGGAAAATGGGCGTGGAAATTTACAAACACTTTATCAAGTTTTTACAAACACTTTACAAACACTGTGTCTCGAATAATATTGGTACTAGTGTACTGCAATTTAGTGTAGGGGTAGACACAGTTAATACAAATTATGGTCAAGCGTTGTTTGACAAATGGGCGTGGCAATATTAGATAAAGATTATATCTCGAATAATATTGATACTATGGTACTGCAATTTTGTATAGAGGTAGGCATCATTAGTAAAACTTACGGTCAAGAAAGTGTAGTTTGTAGTCGGTTGTTTTTTTTTTTTAAAAGTTTTTATATCTTCCTTTTTAGAGAATATGATAAATTTTCGAAAAAAGTGTATAAACAACATAAATACAATTGTTCTGAAAAAAATTAGTGCTATTAAATTCTGAAAGTTTGTTGGTTATTTCAAATATCTGTCTCTTAAATTTAAATTAGATGTCACGTGTTTGGAAATTATTATACCCATTCTTGTAACGAGTTTCATTATCCTAGTGTCAATATAATTCGAGATATAGTGTTTTTCTAATATTACCACGCCCCTTTTTAAATAAGCGCCCACTTTCTTGAGCGTTATTCCCAATAATTGTGCCTACCCCTGTACTTTATTTCAGTATCCCAGCGTCAATATTAACTGAGATAGTGTTTATCTAGTATTGCCACCCCCATTTAATGAATAACGCCTACTTTATTGACCGTAATTTTTAATAATTCTGCCTACCCCTGTACTACAATAAATTTCAGTGCCTTAGTGTCAATTTTATTCCAGATACATATTTCTTCTAATATTGCCACGCCCAGTAGTCGAATTCCGCCCACTTTCTTGACCGTAATTTATACAAGTGATGTCTACCTCTATACCAAATTGCAGTACCATAGTATCAATATTATTCGAGATATACTCTTTTTCTAATATTTCCACGCCCATTTCTCGAATACCGCCCACTTTTTTACGGGCACCTCCATGCTTATGATATCTATCTGTTCCCCAAAAATTATGTCAATCAGGCATATGGTTTAGGAGTTATCGATGTACATACATTTAAAAAAAAAAAAAAAAAAAAAAAAAAAAACAGAGAAACCGACGAACTTGAGAACCTCCTCCTTTTTGAAGTCGGTTAAAAATAACTTTAACTATGGAAAAAGACCTTAAAAAAAAGTGGCTAAAAATGAATAATTTTCCTTGAATGCCTTGAATGAAAATGCTTTGAAAATTTTCGGCTTCGATATCTAGAGATTCTGAACGGTGTTTTTGCATCATCAGGATATGTTTGTGTTAAAGAAAAAAGAAAAGTTGTCATGTCAACAAAATCCGAGCCTTGGTTATAAGCAATCAAATTAGCATTTGGTTATAAGGGGCGAATTCGCATTTGTGTGTTATTTAAGGTAATTCATATGAGTTGTGCCATTTAAGGTAACTCATATGAGCTGTGTCATTTAAGGGTTAAGCAACTGCAAGAAATCTTTTAAAAATTTTATATATTTGTTTTTTATCAGGTTAATAAATTCAAGTATATATTTATTTAGAAATAAATAAATCTTTTTATGATTCTTTATTTTTAAATTAATTTTTTCAATTCTATATTGTTGTATTTTTAATACTTTGTTATGGAAAATTTGAATTTTTGTATTGATTTTCGTAATTATATTGCTTAAAATATAAGTAAAAATTACCAATTTGTGTCATTTGAAAAAATCTATTGGCAAAAGTCCAACATTTTTTTTTTCAAAATTTATTCTATAAAAAAGTTCCCGAGGGTATGGTTATTGAAAAGAATTCAAATTCAAAAATAATTTTGAAAGTAAACGATATTCTTGGAAAAATGCTCATATCCTTTTCTTTATCCTTATTTCATATCATTTTAGTTTTTAATGCGATTTAAGTTTTTTTTATCCACAGCCGCCCGCTCTAGCCGCTTGAATTCCGAAGCTTTAACCTTGTTTTTAAAATTTCAGCAACAAAAAAGAAAATTTAATTAAGGGGATGAACTCTTTTCTGTTAAAATGATCACAAAGAAAACAGATTTATATTTTTGAATAATTTTGCTCGAAAAAAGAAGCCTTAAATTTAGCGAAGAATTTATAATTGGTCCTACTATAAAAGCAAAGTTGCTAGTGAGTTGTTCAAAATTTTTCAAAAAATATTTAAAAATTTATTATAGAAAATTCTTCAATTCAATCAAGAAATCTACTAGTTCTTATTGTACTGCTTTAAGCTAAAAGTCAAATTATTTTTAATAAAAGAGATAACACAGTAGAAAACAAAAATCAAGTTACATTATCTTAGCTTAACATAGCTCATAGTCAGCCATATTTGATGTAATACCGCATAATACTGGTTTCACCTTTCCAGTCCATCAGCTAATTTATTTTTTTTTTTTATTTTCATTTGAATAGTTTTTATCTTCATTTTATAGCTTCCCTTTTGCGCACCACAACACATTTTTTTATGCTCTAGGTTAGCATTAAAATTCCTCGAATACGTTGTAAAGAAAACATGTTTTGCGCTGTTTGTTACTTTCTTTCTTTCTTACTTTTTTTTTCTTTGTCTTAACAACATTTATTTAGCTTGCAGTTATTTTAACAACGCTAATGAAATATTACAACACATTCTCATTTCTTCTTTTGAGTGTGACAGTCTGTGTTTGAGTTTGTGTCCTTGTGCACACAACAATCTTTTACTCAAAATAAAAATGTTGAGGCAAAAATTCGCAAGAAGGAAAGCGCATAGCTGTTATGCGATTCCGACATTAATGAAATTTCCTGAAAAAGTTCTGTGTTTTTATTACTTAATACGTTTTTACAACGGCAGTATTTTAAGCTAATTAGAAATTTTTTGCGACAAAGTGCACAAAAAAACCAAAAAAAAAAAAACCATACTTATATGTAGCTGTAAGTAATAAAAGCAATGTAAAGCAGAGGTAAGGGTTAAAAACTCGGGAAGAATTGTTTGCATCAGCTTTAATTGCATCACCTCACTTGGCTTTATATTCGCCTGTAACAGGAAAATTAAGAAAATTTTGTTGCATGAGAGAGCAAAATGAACTTTACGCTAGTTAGACTGTTATTAACTAGCAAGCTTTTGGTGGAAAATTGTTTATTTTTTTTTTTTTTTTTCAACAATTGTCGTCTTTGTGCACCCCTTAAGCCGGATAATTAATTATTTTAAGAACATTTATATACAAAATATCTTTTTGTGCTATACAAATGTAACTCTTATGCTATACTTTAAATTAATAAAATAAAATAAGGTTTTAATAAAATTCAAGGATACTTTAAACAATATCAATACAATCTGCATTTTTGTTCTCACTCTGTTTGGGGTGGATCTACTTTTCGCATAAAAACAAAATTCGATTTTTTAAAAACTTTTTCTTATTCCAATAAATGCTAGCAATATCTATGAATATGTTAAAAACTAATATTAACTTAATTGAAAATAAAAACTTTGCGCTCAAAATATGTTGCTACGTTAAGCCAATGAAGAAACTTGGCAAAGAGCTTTTGTTGCTGCCAAAGCTGCGTTGTTTGCCTGACGGCACTTAAAGTTTTTGCACAACTTGCAAAGTTGCCGCAACTTTCTGATTGAAGGTAATCATATGATGGGGAAAAAGTTGATATGAAAACTTTTTAAACATTTTAGCTAACTGCTAATATTGTCAGAAGTAAAAGCTGTACAAATTTTGCACAAGGATTTTAAGTTGTCACACAATATTTTCTTAATTTATTTCTGCGATACTTATTATCGCATCATGTTTATTTAGCAGCTTTTCTTATATTTTGGTATAATTTTCACTTTCCTTCTACTTATACCTGTTTGCATAAACAAAATGTAGGCTTTCACTCTACGTATTTGGATGCCGTACGCTATGAAGAATTTAGAAAATTTTATCTGAAAATATTTAAAATTGATATAAAAGATTTTTTGTCTATACTCACAAAATTTCAGTTTATGAAGACCAACAACTGAAGACCAAGTCTCTTAGGTCAAGGGCTTAAAAAGTACATTTAATTTTTTGAAAAAAAAGCTTTTAGGAATTATCTTCAGCTTGTTTGAGGTTAACACACTCCCAAGGCGGTATTAAAGTATATCTATGCGAAGCCATGAAGGCTTTTGAAGCGAAGCTTTTGAAATCTGAAAAACTTTCGACAGATTTTTTTTAGAATTTTATGGTTTCTTTATTGGAGCAAGTCTAGTTTAATGAATTCGCTTCAATTTCAGAAAGTTGTTTGGTACAAATCATGGCGGACTAATAATTGTATCAAGGTATCATTTTGTTCGTTGGGTACTCTCAAGTTGGGTACTACGTTATGATTTTTTGGTTATTTGTGGCGAAGTATCACCACCCAGCCATAAAGAGGTGCGAGTTGCTATCCAATGACTCAAAACCAAAAAAGCAGCGGGTGCTGACAGCCTGTCAGCTGAGGCCTGTCAGCCTCCAGCGCCCGTTATAGAGGTATCAGTCTAATTTCAATAGCATATAAGGTTCTCTCCAGCGTACGGTGTGAAATATTAAAGCCGATTACAAAAACACTGATTGGACCTTATCAGTGTGGCTTTCGACCTGGAAAGTCCGCCATAGACCAGATGTTCACGCTACGACAAATCCTGGAGAGAACCTACGAAAATCAAATTGACACACATCATCTCTTTGTCGATTTTAAAACTGCGTTCGATAGCCCGAGAAGGGATTGCCTATACGCAACAATATCTGAGTTCGGTATACCTGCAAAGTTGATTAGACTTTGCAGAATGACGTTGAGCAACACACGCAACTCCGTCAAGGTAGGAAATTACCTCTCCGAAACCTTTAATACCGAAAGAGGTTTCAGGCAAGGCGATCCACTGTCTTGCGATCTCTTCAACATCATCATGGAGGGGATCGTACGAAAGGCCGGTGTGCATTGTAATGGCACCATATTCTACAAAGGTGTCCAGCTCCTTGCGTACGCTGATGATATTGATATTGTTGGCAGAACCAAGAGAGATGTTACCGCTGCCGTCGCCGCTATCGAAAAGGAATCAGCCAAAGTGGGTTTGACGATAAATGAGGGTAAAACAAATTATATGCTGTCTACGAACAAGGAAGCGCGGCGTCTAGACTCCCACGTTGCATTCGGCAGCTATAACTTTGAAGTAGTCAAGAAGTTCCTATACCTTGGCAGCGCCATTAATACCAACGACGAAGTCAGCCTGGAGATAAAGCGAAGAACAATAATTGCTAATAGCTGCTACTACGAGCTCAGTAAGCAACTAAGTTCCAGAGCCCTCTCTCGATCGACAAAACTAATACTCTACAAGACGCTCGTTCGACCTGTGCTGCTTTATGGCTCTGAGGCATGGGTAGTTTCGCAAGCTGACGCAGCCGCTTTGGGGGTGTTCGAGAGAAAAGTTCTTCGCAAAATCTTCGGTCCTGTTCGAGTCAGCGATGACTATCGCATCCGAATGAACCACGAGCTGTATGAGCTCTGTGCAGCGACTACGCTGGCTGGGTCATGTCCATCGTATGGACGACGAAGCTCCAGCGAAAAAGGTGCTCGAGGCGAGGGTTGCTGGTCAACGAAGACGAGGGAGACCATGCCTCCAATGGATGGACCAGGCCGAGGAAGCCCTAACCGCACTTGGTGTATCCGATTGAGAAGGCGCGCGCAAAGCAGAGGCGCCTGGCGAGAGCTGATGAGGTCGGCCGAAACCCGGACACGGGTTGTTACGGCCACCTAAGTAAGTAAGTAAGTGGCGACTTTAATGCTAATTTGCTACGTGCTGATACTGCCACTGAGAACTTTTTCTTTCACTCCACGACATGTGGCTTAAAAACTGTGAATTAGTTTCCGACATGTCCCTGTTTCTTAAATTGGACCAAATGACTTCCCTGTCGGACCATGATATAATTTTCTGTAGCGTTAATATTCATTTTGGTAGAACTCACAAGGCAAGTTTTTCATATCGAGACTGCAAATCTTTTAATTTTGAAGCTCTTTCTCGTAACCTCTCTAGTATGAGATTGAAATTGATGAAAAATTAAGAGTTTTCTTGAACGAATTAAATGTTCTCTTTGACCTTAATGTTCTTTTACGTTCAGTAGAAGTTAGTAATTCCTGTTGTCCCTGGTTCACCAGTAGTGTGATGTGTACCATTAAGTTAAAAAATAAGCTTCATTCCAAGTGGAAAAATAACCGTTCGAATGCAAACTGGGAAAATTACAAACAGGCGCGCAAACATGCCACTCTAATGGTTGATTTGGAAAAGAAAAAATTCTGCTGAGTACTGAGCTTAAGACTAACCTAAATTCTAAACTTCTAATGCAAAATATTAAAAAACTAAGAGTATTTAGCTACGAACAGAAAGACTGTAACTTAGACTCTAACGTACTTAATGATTTTTTTTTTAACCAGTGGAAGTTCAAGTTCTAATACATTTACTATCGTTTTTTGAAGTACCCACAATACCAGATAACTCTGACATTCCCTCATTTGAATTTGTGTGTGTTACTGAAGATCATGTGGCTAAATGCTTAATGCAGTTAAGTTCTAATGCAATAGGAATCGATGGAATGCCTCTTAGGTTCATTAAACTTGTTCTGCCTTATACAGGGTGTCCCAGACTTAGAGTACTATAATGTGGGGGCTGATTCCTCGTGATGAGACGAGCAAAAAATCGTATAGGTGGGGGTGGTCGCAAATTCCCCCCTAGGGGGGTAGGAGGGAAAAACAAAAAAATAGGTGTCGTAACGTTTTAATCCATAGCTAACATATCTCTGCAACGATTAAAAAAAAACATAACTTTTTGAAAAGAAAATTAAATTTGCTTTAAATTATTTTTGCAAAATTTTTCCATAAAGTCATAAACATAAAATGTATAAGCACCTGAAGTCAAAAAATAGGTTTTTTTCTTTAAAAATTCAACTTTCAAGGCAATTTTCTCAGAAAAAAACCAAATGTTTTATTATTTTTTATGACGCAGTTTTTTTTCTTGGTCAATTCTCTAAAAATTTTCTAAAACCGTAACAAAAAATAATGTCTGCGTACTCTGAGTTGGAAAACATTATAACTCTACGATCGGTGAAAGAATGTGTCGATTCAGGCATGTGATGCACTTAATAATGAGAAATTGCTTTTTTTTCTTAATTCCGTTAAATCTAACTGTTTTACTAGTTATTGTAAGCAACAAAAAAACAAAGTCGCCTTGCTTGCATTAAGTACCCCAGTGGGAGGAAAAAGTGGTAGAATCGGAAAATCGATATTATACGAAAAATATTATCTCTGAGGTATAAACAATGTATGATGGACTTTTAAAGAATTGACCAAGGAAAAAAACTGCGTCATAAAAAATAATAAAACATTTGGTTTTTTTCGGAGAAAATCGCCTTGAAAGTTGAATTTTTAAAGAAAAAAACCTATTTTTTGACTTCAGGTGCTTATACATTTTTTGTTTATGACTTTATGGAAAAATTTTGCAAAAGTAATTTAAAGCAAATTTAATTTTCTTTTCAAAAAAGTATGGTTTTTTTTAATCGTTGCAGAGATATGTTAGCTATGGATTAAAACGTAACGACACCTAATTTTTTGTTTTTCCCTCCTAGCCCCCTAGGGGGGCATTTGCGACCACCCCACCCATACAATTTTTTGCTCGTCTCATCACGAGGAATCAGCCCCCACATTATAGTACTCTAAGTCTGGGACACCCTGTATATTAGGGCCGTTAACCCATATTATAAGCCACTCACTTACTAGTTCCCGATTTCCTGAGTTGTGGAGAGTAGCAACTGTTATCCCAGTTGCTAAAACTGCGTCTGCATCAGATCCCAAGGACTACAGGTTAATTAGTATATTACCTGCCCTGGGCAAGGTTTTAGAAAGAAGTATGACTGATCAGGTTGCTGATTTTTTATTTGATAATAAAATTTAATCGCCCCTGCTATAGCTTTAGAGCTGGGCACTACTGTTCGACGGCAGTATTTAAGATAATTGATGATATTAGGATAGCGTACGAACAAAACTTTACAACTCTTCTCTGCCTTATTGATATTTCTAAAGTTTTGATTCCATTAGCCATTCAGACTTTGTAGATATCCCGCCATTGTGCATTGGGTCTGATCAGATATACCTGCCACGCCTTCTTCTTGGAGTTACAAACGGAATGACAAAGTTAATATACCTCTTACGCAGTACGTGTTAGGGTATAAATATCGTAACAATTATTTTTTTTAATCAACTCAACACAATATCATATTGAACATAGAATTAACTTTGTAATGAGCTTTCATAAGTTTAAATTGGTTAAAAAATTTTAAAACTAAAATTTTATGTCGAGCGAAAAAAAAAAAAATTAATGGATTTTTTTTTGCTTAAAAATTGTAAAAATTTACATTATTAAGTTTTTGAATCGAATAATTTATTAACGTTTTATATATAAAATTATCTGTTGAGCGACCTAATAGATGTCCAAGTCGATGAAAAATGGGAAAACTACAATGATTTTTGTCTTGCAAAACCTGAGCGTTCAATGGAAGTTTAGCTACCGTAGTTTCACTTCCATCAAGTTTAAATTTTTTTCGTCCCTGTGTTTGCATTTATTTTTAATTCGTTTAATATTTTCACTTCAAAACTCACTAACCGTCAAAACTACGTGATGAAAATTTAGCAATGAAGGAAGCTTTTTTTTTTTTTTGGCGGGAAACAAGTTTTCAGTTAAAAAAAGCTTTTTGAAATTTATGGTTGAAATAAATGTTGCCAACTGGTTAAGGTAAAGGTAAAAGCGTCCTTAAATTTTGAGTGATATGGGATAAATTTGAGTTCCTTAAACTTTTTAAAAGTTGATTTTTGTATCCAAAAGCCGACAAAAATTCCACTTTTCTAGCAAGAGCACCTTAATCTAATAATAAACATTGTGGAGGTTTCGCATTTTTCAACGGATTTTGAAGAACGATGATGATTTACCAAAAAATGATTATGGTAAAATTAATTATTTCCAAAAAAAAAAAACCTATTTTCACTATATGGATCAACTGTGGGAGCTGGGCGCCTCACCTTCCTGTTATACAATTCTTAAAATTTTATGCAGAACATGTTTTTATACCTAAACGAACATTATGGGGGGGGGGGGCAGGGGGAGTTATGCTTTATAGCTCGAAGTTGAAAAATCAGCAACACACTAATGTCCATAAATACCCAGTTCTCTTCTTATATTAATGTGCTCTTTAATTGAGTTCCATTTCTTCTCAATTACATTAATGGGGAAGCCAACCGGAATGCTCGGAAACGATATAATTCTTTTCTAGTCAAATATATACACTAGTCAGAAAAAGTCTGCGTACAAAGAAAAATTTTTCTTTACATAAACACAATTTCATTATTTTACTTACAAACATATTTATTTTTATAGTCATTTTCTTATATAAATAGTAATTAACATTTTATGAATAGTTTGCAAACTATCAATCTGGCAACTCCTTTATTATCGATAATTATCTGTCAAAAGTCGCTTCCATAGGGCAGAAAAAGTTTGCGTTCAGATTTGAAAACGGGGATTCCCAAAGCTTGACGTCAATGCTTTCGCTCTACAAACTGTGTTAATAAATCGTTTTGATTTTATTGCAACGTTTTGATAATTTTTAGTTCTTTTAAAAAAAGTTTGCGAAGGTTTTAAACAATGAGTTCAAAAAGAAAAGAAATAAGCACAGGTGAGAGGAAAATCATTGTGAAATTGTGGAAAGAGGGGAAAACATACCGCGATATTGGACAAACAGTGGGAAGAACACATTCATCAATTCAAAGAGTTGTTAAAAGTTTTCAATCGACTGGTGGATTCGCACCAAAGCCGCGTACTGGGCGCCCCTCTAAGTTGACAATTCGGGAAAAACGTCACATTATTCAAAGCGTACGCCAAAATCCAAAAATAACAGCATCGAAAATTGCGCAGGACATTAAGGAAAGATTCCAAAAAACCATATGCAGCGATACCGTGTGCAAGATTTTAAAAAAAAATGGTTATCGTAGCCGTGTTGCGCGTAAGAAGCCGTTTATTTCCGTTGTTAATCGTCAAAAACGGATCGCATTTGCCAATGAACATTTAAACAAGCCACCAGAGTTCTGGAAACAGGTGATTTTTTCGGACGAGAGCAAATTCTGCATTTTCGGCATCAAGGGACGTAAGCTAGTCTGGAGAAAATCATGTACTGCTCTCAACAAGGAGAACCTAGCGGCCACAGTTAAGCATGGTGGCGGCGGAATAATGGTTTGGGGGTGCATGGCTGAAAATGGTGTAGGCCAATTGCAATTCATAGAGTCAACTATGGATAAGTGGATGTATTTGGACATTCTAAAGACAAATTTAAAGCAGAGCGCCGAGAAACTGGGTTTGGAAAATGATTTTTACTTCCAGCAGGACAACGACCCAAAGCACACTGCTGAAATTGTTAAACTTTGGTTGCTCTATAATGCTCCAAAGCAGTTAAAAACTCCACCCCAGTCCCCAGACCTCAATCCAATTGAGCATCTGTGGGACCTATTAGACCGTAAAATTCGCCAGCACAACATCACCTCCAAGAATATGCTAAAGGAAGTTCTGCAACAGGAGTGGAACAACATCAACAGAGATGAAACAGCTAAGCTTGTGCAATCCATGCCGAAACGATTGGAGGAGGTTCTTAAGCGTAAAGGATACCCAACACGTTATTAAACTGTTTAATTATATTCTTCTATGAATTTTTTAAAAAAAATTTTTGTTTTGTACTCAGACTTTTTCTGATATGAATTCAACTTAAAACTTTGTTTTTGTTTAAGAAATTTGTTTTGGTAAACTATTGTATTCTAAATTATTAACTTAATTAAACACTGAAGTACAATAAATAAAGTAAAAAGATATTTTTGTTCCTACATTTTTCTTTTGGTGCCTTTTTAGGTTAAATTTGATTACTTAAATCTCTGTACGCAAACTTTTTCTGACCAGTGTACTTGTTATTGACCCGGTATTTAAATTCCACCGCGTCTCTTCTAACATTATATTTAGTCTTTTGTCAGGTTTTTTAAATAATATGAGAGATATTTGCATAGTCCATATTCTGGTGAGCTCATCGATGAACAAATAGGTCCTATTATATTATCTCTGCGTATTTTCGGAGGTCTATAAATCCTCGGAGTTGTAGAAGTTTTGGTCAAAGGTTTATTTTTCTCTTGAATACTTAAGTTATTTTTATTAATTTTCGATGAACTCGTTGTTTTTTGGTTGAAGCGTCAAAAAATTAATAAAAACAAACTAATATATTATTTTGATTTAATAAATTGAAAACAATATCGTTAAAAAAAACATAAAAGCAATACTTTATTAAAAAAAATTTTTTCTAAATAAATGCTTATATTTTTTTAACAAGCTTTAATAAAAAATGAATACAATGAAATAGTACAACTTTCTTTTTAACTAATTGAATATGCGCAAATTTTTGTTTTAGCCAATATGTGTCAATTTGTTCCACAGCTCAGCGGCGTATCTTACAACTGCTTAATCCGTTAATTACTGCTGTGGTTGTTCGCTTGTTTATTTGTTAGTTTATTTCTTTCAAAGTGGCGGTCGTGGCGTAGTGGGTAGAGAGTGTGACTCTTACGCCAAAGAACCCAGGTTCGAGTCCTCCATCTGACAGAAAATGTTTTCAATTGAATTAATTTTTCTGTTCGGCCGCCACCTCTCTGCAGACAATGGCAAACCTCAGAGAGTAAAAACTGCCATTAAAAGCTTCTTGAGAACATAAGCCTTTCGGAATCGGCGTAAAACATGTAGGTCCAGTTCTCGATCATTTGTATGCAAACATTTTAAAGAAATTGCATCTGAAACAAAATTAAAGTCCCCACAAGCGCTTCTAAGTGGTTCGTTTTGCAAATAATTAGTTCAACAAAAATTCATGTAAAGTAACTCAAAAGATCTTCTAGGTCGGAGAAAAATATTGAAGTTAATTTTGCTCAGTAAATATTGACTGTCTATATATCCATGTAAAAGTTTGAAAATCCAAGTAGCATTTAACATAATTCTCCGATTATTTAAAGTAGGAAGATTTACAAGTTGCAGACGATATTCATAAGGTGTTAGGTGAACTGATTCTATGTCGTCAATGTAACAACTATATCGAGGGCACCAAACAATTAAAGCATATTCTAAAATAGGTCGCACTAGAGAGGTGAATAAGGTTTTTGTGATATAGGGATCATTAAACTCTTTTGCCCATCGTTTAATAAAACCTAAAGTACTATTTGCTCGATTTATAATTTTATTAATATGAATATGAAAGCGAAGTTTAGTATCCATAGTTACTCCAAGATCATGAAAGACATCTAAAGACTCTAATGTATGGTCACAAATTTCATAAATACATGTGACAGGAGATTTTCGAGTGAAGGTCATGTGCTTGCATTTCTTCATGTTAAGATTCATACGATTCACGTTGCAACAGCTATAAAGATGGTCTATGTCAGCTTGCAAGAGAACGGCATCATTAGCATTGTTGAGAGGAAGAAATAGTTTCACGTCGTCTGCGTACATTAAAATACCCGAATGCTTTATAACAGATGACAAATAATTTATAAACAGTAAAAAAAGAAGAGGCCCCAGGTGGCTTCCTTGAGGTACACCAGAAGTGACAGGAAACTCATGAGATTTCACAAGTTTAAAAAGAACACTTTGTGTTCTATTGCATAAGGTCTGCT
The DNA here is from genome assembly GCA_914767935.1 of Coremacera marginata. Classification (NCBI taxonomy): domain Eukaryota; kingdom Metazoa; phylum Arthropoda; class Insecta; order Diptera; family Sciomyzidae; genus Coremacera; species Coremacera marginata. Next base: position 40,580,069 of record OU612043.1, read on the forward strand.
TCCTGCATTGATCATATTTTTTTGCGTTTTAAACAATCTTGTGAAACAGCCATAAGCAGCTCTGTGTGTGACCTGCAGTTGTCAGATCACTGCTTAACATGTCTTTCTTTTAATAACTTCGCAAATTGTGATAATTTTATGGCCAATCCTTATGACAGAGTTTTCATGAAAACAGATTTTGCTTTATTAAATAGTAAATTAAGATTTGAGTTGAGTTTTGGGACGCAGTTTATAATGAACCGGGTCCATCAAAAGCTTTTGATATATTTATGGAAACACTATTACAATATTTTAATTGCTGCAGTTTCACTTCCAATGCTAAAAATTCAAATGTTAAAAGGTTAAACTTTACAAAAAATTAACAAAGCATCCTGGAGATATTAACTTAAAAGCACAATATAAAACTCTTTGTAAGGAAATTCTGAAAGATACTGATGCTTGTAAAAATAACTTCTACATCAATGAGTTCAACAAAGTAAAAGGTGATGTAAAAAAAGAATGGGAGTTAGTCAATAGCTTATTAAACAGGTCAAATATAAGAGAAGTAATTACGCGTTTAAATGTAAATGGTGAATCCGTATCAGATGATGCCGAAAAAGCCAACGCATTGATCAATTTTTTTACGAATGTTGTAAAAAGTGTTATTCCTAACAATACTACAAGAAATTTAAATTGTTGTTGCTTAGAAAATGAAACTTCCTACAGTCAGAGCATTTATATTGAGCCAGCTTCTACCACTGAAATCTATAAAATTATAATGTCGTTGAAGAACTCTAACGCAAAAACAGAAAATAACTTTTCAAATGCATTCATAAAACAAATAGTGCACAATATTGTTGACGTACTTTGCCACCTGGTTAATAAAAGTATTGATGCTGGAGTTTTCCCCGAGGAATTAAAAAAGGCGGAAGTTATTCCTTTGTTCAAGAAAGGTGACAAGCAGTTACCAAATAATTATCGTCCTATCTCTATTTTACCGGTTTTTTCGAAGGTGTACGAAAAACTTGTGAAAGCTAGAATTCTAAATTTTCTAAATAAAACGAAATTTTTTAGCGAACATCAGTTTGGTTTCAGACCGAGTCTTTCAACTGAAGATGCACTTCTGAAATTTTGCAATAATATTTATAGCGGCATTAAGAACAAAAAACAAACAGCTGCACTTTTTATAGACATCACCAAGGCTTTTGATACGATCGACCATAAAATTCTTCTAAATAAAATGTATAAATGTGGGCTTAGAGGATCGACTCACAAATGGCTTTGCTCATATTTACAAAATAGAATGCAGAGAGTAAAAATAAACAACGTGTTTAGTTCATTCGTATCAATTGACACAGGTGTGCCACAAGGTTCGGTTTTAGGACCTATCCTGTTTTTAATTTATATTAATTCACTTTTTAATCAAAAATTTGAAAATGTATCTGTAGCTTTCGCAGATGATATGGCATGTACGTATTCGAGAAATTCTCTTCTTGATCTAACAGCAAGCATTAACCATGACCTAGGCATTATAAGACATTGGTTTTCAATGCATAAGCTAGTCCTAAGTGACAAAACTAAAATAATGTATTTCAACGCAGCTGGCAGAGAATTCCAGTGCAATAAGTTTATATATCATCAGCCAAACTGCAATAAATTTATGTTCGATAAGTACACTTGTGCCACATCAAATAATTTGCAAACTTTCAATGACAGTGTAGCTTGCTGTCCTGATTGCTTTAATATTGATTGCGTTACAACTTTCAAATATTTAGGGATTTTCTTAGACTCGAAGATGACATGGTCAGAACACACGAGTGCGCTTAAGAGATACGCGTCGTCGGCTATACGAAAAATTTATCAATTAAAGACATTCTGTTCGAAAAAATTATTAACTTGTGTTTATTACGGTATTTTACACTCAAAACTTGAATATGGACTGGCTTGTTGGGGCGGTACTCATCGTTATAAAATCACCCCACTGCTTATCGCTCAAAAGCACGTTATTCGTATCATCTGCGGTAAAAGTCGACTTGAAAACAGCTTTCCACTTTTTAAAAACCTTGAAATTCTTCCAGTTAAACATTTGTACTTTTATAAAACCCTTAAACTATTTTTTTGTAACAGTGGTTTTCTAACAAACAGGAACAACCCAAACTACAATTTAAGAATTAATAGACACAATCAAACCGTAGTTCCACCGCATAGTACACAGATTTTTCTAAATTCACATTGTTCGATAGCACCGAGATTGTACAACAGCTTGCCAGATACTATTCGTTGCATACGTGATAAGCATTCCTTCCTTAAAAAAGTAAAAGCCTGGCTGTTTTTACACAATTATGAGGAATTAAATTTAATACTTCGTCTGCAAATATGATTGTTACACGTGCTTCTTCTGTATTTTCTTATTTTTTTAAGATTTATTTTTTTAAGATTTATTTTTTCCAAACATAAATAAATAAAAAAAAAAAAAAAAAAAAAAAAAAAAAAATATTTATTTATCTTATTAATAAATTAAAAATATGTGCATGTAGCTTTAAGACCCCATAAATGATATTGTGTATTTATTTAGTCGTATACCTGCATTCGCCACTAGCTCTCGAGCTACAGAATGCAGATTTATGAAATATTATTATATTATAGTTATATTCTAAAAGTTGTAACAATTTTTATTAGCTATTTTTCATAATAAAATCATTCGTTCATTCATTCATTCATAAATAAGATGCAATCCAACTTGCAAGTGTTGTGGGAAAACCAGCAAGAGATAGCTTTAAGACTAGGAGTTTATGATTAGCAACATCAAAAGCTTTACTAAAATCTGTGTATATAACATCAGTCTGTAAACCTTTTCCAAAGTTCCCAATGGTTTTGGAAGTAAATTCAAGTAGGTTTGTAATCGTAGATTTTCCTGAAACGAATCCATGTTGGAGTGGAGACAATAAAGATTTAACACTATGTGATAAATGTGAAGTAATGTTTGCCTCGAAAACCTTCGGCAAAGTGCTTAATTTTGCAATTCCACGATAGTTATCGATTAAAGACCTGTTACCAGACTTGTGCAACGGAATAATAAAAGACGACTTCCAGGCAGCTGGAAAATAGCAAGATTTTAATGAAGATGAAAAAAGCAAAGTGATTGGAGTTACTAATTCATCACAGCAATATTTTAGTATAGATGACGGTATATTGTCGGGACCACTTTTATATAACTTTTAAGTATGAATAAATCGTGTTAGTATCAATTATTGGGAGACAAATATCCCCAGATTAAACACTAAATGGATAGCTTAGATTATCATAGGATGAAGATGAATAGGTCACTTTGAAAAAGTCAGCAAAAAGATTACAAATGATATTCTCGCTATCTGATTCAACAGTTTTATATTTCATAAAAGAAGGATAGGAATCAATCTTGCGTTTTTTGTTTCACATTACACACAACACAATTGATCATAAAAAGCTCGGTCAAAGCCTTTCAGGGGCTGAGATTGCCATTTCTTTTTTTTTTTTGTTTTCAAAAGCGTGTACGCCATCTTTGCATTGCTCTATTTTTCTATATTTCTTTTTAACATGTTTTCCCTTGTCTTTCACAAAAAAAAAAATTAATTTTTAATTTGGTTTCGCTTTTAATTGTATCTAGAAAAAAAAAAACCGTGCTCGCCTCAAATAACAAATATTCCTAACAATTGTACATCATATGAGTGCGTCATGAAAATAAAGCAAACCTCAAAATAAAAAGCTTTTCTTGCCAATAAAATCTGGCTAGCTGGCAGTGTGCAGAAAATGATCAGAGCAAAATCATCTTTAAGCACGCACGTTTCAATACCTAATAAGCAGAGGTGCCTTTTTATTGTGTTGGTTCTTGATACACACACAAGAGTGTTAAGGTTTTTTTTTCTAGTTAATGTTGCTCCTAGTAGACTTTGTTTAATTTCGTTAATCTATTCTTTGTCAAATATTTGCTTTTTAATATTAAGTATACCATATTTTATATTGCTGGGTCATGCTGCGCAGCACAATGACTCAAAAATATTGTTAAGTGGCAAGAATATTAAAAAAGTTGTTTTTAGCAAGACGATACCTGAAGAAATTTACTTCTATAAAGTATTTTTGCCCTTGCAAAAATTACAAGACTTAAGAAGTATTGCCAGAGTCTTGCATGAACGTTCGTTCGTTCGTTCGTTCATAGAAAAAAAATAACCGCATGTTTATGTATTCCGAAGAGAGCACTCTCGTTCGTGTTGTGTCCCACACAAGCAATACATTTTTTCATATCAAAAAGTTTTGCTGCTCGTTTCTTTTACGAACGAAAGTGCTCATTTCGGATTACATAAACATGCGGTAAAAATATTTTGTTCGTTTGTTCGTAGAAAATAGATGTTCGTTCGTAGAAAATAGATGTTTTTTGTATGGGGACCCAAAGAAGGGTGGTAGATAGGGGGTAGGTGTGCTCGGAAGAAATATTGAAGGGCTAAAAATAATAGGACCAGCTCATATATTTGACCTCTCTAGAAGTTCAGCTACGGCCGATATTAACTATTTTTGACAGTTTTTGTGTTTTTTGTATGGGGACCCAAAGAAGGGTGGTAGATAGGGGGTAGGTGTGCTCGGAAGAAATATTGAAGGGCTACAAATAATAGGACCAGCTCATATATTTGACCCCTCTAGAAGTTCATCTACGGCCGATATAAACCATTTTCGTCAGTTTTTGCTTTTTTTATTGTATGGGGACCCAAAGAAGGGTGGCAGTTAGAAGGTAGGTGTGTTGGGGAAAAATGTTAAAAGGCAAAAATAATAGGACCAGCTCATATACATAACCCCTCTAGCAGATCAGCTACGGCCGATATTAACTATTTTTGACAGTTTTTGTGCTTTTTGTATGGAGACCCAAAGAAGGGCGGTGGCAGTTAGAGGGTTGGTGTGTTCGTAACAAATGTTAAGAGGCAAAAAATAATAGGAACAGTTCATATATTAAGCCTCTCTAGGAGTTTAGCTACGGCCGATATTAACTATTTACGACAGTTTTTTTATTATGTTTGTTCGTTCGTTCGTAGAAAATCGAAACTAAAATTTTGTTCTACTATTTTTTTTTCTATTGAAAATGAAAATATGCTCGTGCAAGGCTCTGAGTATGGCATCTAAAATAATAGAATCTTATTTTTTTCCGATCATAGAGAAATATTTTGATGTGCAATAAAAATTTCTTTATTACACTTGTATGCAATATACATTAGACCGGTTCATAAGTGTATGGGGAAAATTATGTGCCATTTTTTCTTCGTTGCGCGTCCACTTTCTGAAAGTTTGAACCCTAATTAGCACAAAAATAGTTTAAGACCTACAAAAATTTGACCTCTAGGGGTTCCGCAAATCGTTTGAAGGTCATTTTAGAGCTATATAGGACTTTAACCATTTTAAAAAATGTCGTGTCTAAACGAAAAAACAATTGGAATATATTTTGATTGGAAATAATTACTAATAATTCAGTATTATTTAATTTATTTTTTTTTTTTTTTTTTAAATATGCATCTGATAATTTTTGGCGTAGTTTTAAAAATGCAATTTTACTCTAAACGAAAATTATCGTTTTTCCACACAAATTTTTTTCTTATTTTGTTGTAGAACATATGTAAACGATTTGCGGAACCCCTAGAGGTCAAATTTTTTTTGGGTCTTTAACTATTTTGGTGCTGTTTAGGGTTCGAACTTTCAGAAAGTGAACGCGCACCGGACTATTTTAACACTTTTGTAATGTGAACCGGTCTAATATACGAATTTAGTAACTTAAAAGACTGAAAAGTTGTTGTATTTTTTTTTTTTTAATAAGCATTTAGATAACGAGTCGCACATAGTGCCATCGAAAAAAAAATTAGTCGCATGCGATATTACAAGATTGCACATTTTTGCACTTCTTGGAATAAGTACAAGGATATGTAGGTCCTCAGGTGTCACTCGTTGATTTTAATGATTTTTTAGGATATGTATAAGTATTTTTTTTTATAAGTGCTTAATCGATGGTCTAGGATTTCAAAATAGCGTTTCAAAATCTGATTTCGAAATTCCTTTTTATTCGCCATAAATTCACTTTAGTTCATGAAAATATATACAAACTTGTAATCAAACGAAAGGTATTTAAGAGCCACATATAACAGCATCCAACTTGTAGTGATATATTTTATTGTAAATTTTTGTTTTAATTTTTAACAGTAATTAGTCAATATCATGAGGAAACCGTAACCGTACCCCGTAAAAAGTTTTTCCTTTTGTTGATGTTTAGCTTTTTTTATAAAAATTTGCTTATATAAAAATTCATTTAAATTCTTAAAAATAAAATTTTTTGCTGTAGAAGAAGTCTACAATTTGGGCATCGAAAATCTTATTTTTTCTCGTCGTTTCCATATGTGAGGATATTATACTGGTATAGTTAATAGTTTTTTTAATTTGCTTGAAGGAATGAGAAAACACCATCAGAATTTTAAAAGTTTAAATTTCGATGCAAGTAACTTTGCTGTTTTTCACTATATTTCACTTTATTCTTTTTTCTGTAAAAGTTCATTATAATTTCTTTGTTAAAAATGAGTACAGTTAGCTGAGAATTTATATTTTTAATCGTTTTTTTAAAAGAGATTCAAAATATAGAATGTTTTCTCAAAAACTGGCATAAAAATAGTTTCACTTCAGCCAAATACTTTCTGAAAACTGTCCTGATTTTGCAAAAATTTTATATCATTGTCCTTGAAACTTGCATGCAAGTTAATTTAAATATCAACTCTTAAGCTTTTGTAAATATGTTTGAATTTTGATATTATTTATAGTGCACATTTCTACATATCAAGGAAAGTGTAAAGTGTTTACTTTGCTACTCGTAAGCTTTTCCAAGTTGTATCTCAGCATAATGTGCATCATCTAAGCTACACCAAAAATTGAAGAAAAAAATATATGCATAAAACTGCATTTTTATGACGTACATGCGACCTAAACATACACATGAAGAATACTGAAGAATACTGCTTATAGCAGCAGAAGAAGAAGAAGAAAAACTGCATTTTAGTTCAGTGCGCTATTTTGCTGCAACAAAGTTTGAATACTAAATAAGCAGCAGATTTTAAAAGTTATCAAATTTTATTATAAGTTTTTCATTTATATTTGAGCAGAAATCACGCAGTTCAATAGAATGCAAACGGAATGCCAAAACTAGCAAGCAAGCAAAAACTTTTTAAATCATGCCATTTCTTTTGTCCTTGCTTTGAAATGCTGCATGAGATATATGCGCCAACATAAGACAAGGACACAAGATTAGTTTGGGTTTTTTTTTTATTTTTGTGTAGTTTAGGAAAGTATTGAATTCATTGAGTTTGCTTTTATTTCTTGGATTTTTTTTTCTTGCATTTATGTAAGTGCGACGTTGCTCCCGCATATTCACAGTCACATTTTCTATTAGCCTTGAGATACTTAAAATCAGCTGGTAATAAAGTTTGTGTCATGCTTATCGATCACGTACAAGGATGAAGAACGTGAACATGATGTACACACATGAAAAACTTACGTATTTTGTTCAGTGTTCAATGCTTCTTATTTGCTCATCTTTATTTTTTTCTTAAAATCAATTTAAGTTTTTTTTTTTTTTATTTTTCGTAATGTGTGTGTGCTTAAATGGTAGGGCATGATTTTTGTTGTTTTTTTGTTTATATGTATGCTGTACCTTAAGGAATTTGGGGGAACCTTTAGGGATGTCCTTATTTGTTTTGATTTGTTTACGGATAAATGTTGACAGAACAAAGTAACCATTCTATCAATTTGCATGACATTATTTAAAGCTGCTGTAGGGTAAAAGCAACAATTTTTGTCATTTTTTTTTTTTTTTTTTTTTTTCAGCTTACATAATTTCAACTGTTGTTGTTAAGCGTACTTTTTTTGGAAATATTATCTTCAGGTAGTTTTTTTTTTAATAAGCTTTTCATAAAAATAATTGTTGTTTGCGTGATTTATAAAAAAGTTACAAGCTGACATTTTTTAACGCATGCATTAAAGTAAAGTATTTTTATGGCATACGTTTTTATAAAGATGTTTTCATCAAATACGGTCCACAAAGCTAAAATTAGTTTAATGTATGTAAAATAATTACAGTAAAATATTGTATTCAATTTTAGCTAACACATAGCTTATAGAAACATATATACGATTTTTACTAAAAGTCTGTTGCATGGGATTGTTTAAAAAATTGTTTCAATGCCGTCGATAATTTTATAAAAAACAATTTCTACAAGATTTAAACTAAATAAAAAACCACGACTATTATTTTAAAAACATTTTTATTGCATGAGTTTTTATAAAAAAAAGTTTTTGGAATATATTTAAATATTTTTGTTCAATATTTTGCACAATAGTTCACTATATTTTGATCTAAATTTTTTCAAAAACTGTTTTTATAATCATTTAACTAAAATTATAAAACCCATTGTTAAATCATTTTGTCGACATTTGACATGGACGAATTTGTATTTTTTTTTTATTTCTTTTATTTTTTATTTTATTATTATTTTATTTATTATATTTTATGTAATACTAGCTTATACCCGGTGTGCTTCGCTGCGCTGCGCGCTAATCCCCTGAGAAGTGGTCGTTTTGGGAGGTCACGCCCATATCCAATTCTTTCCAACTATTCATGTATGTCTGTTTGTTTGATGGTAATTTATTAAGTGCCCAAATTTGCATTTACAGTAACTGACGCTTGGGTCAATAGACCCTACATACCAAGCGTGGTGTTTTACTTTTAAAGCATGTACAATTTTAATGATTTAAACAAAAGTGAGTGTAACTATAGTGCGACCATTCCCATTTTATTATAAAATTTCCATTTAAACAAAATGACCAAATTTCAGAGTTATGCGATCAAAATCCTCAGATATGTGTATAGAAGTTTTTTATTTATTATTTTTTTTTTTTTAATTTTTATTAATCAACCCAGCGCACGTTGCTACGCCTAAGAAAACCTACTTTTATCTGACTCTTTGTTTGACACCATGCTCATTATCTAATGCCCGTCTAAGCTGCCCGGTTGCAGGACATCACCAAATAGTGAGAAGCTTCATTCTGAGTTTCAATGTTCAGTGATTTTTACTTCCAAAGCTATTTGATATCAAAAATTTGGCATATAAGGGCGGAGTCACACCCCCCAATGCCCGTCCAAGTTTTTTATTAGAAATACATAACCAAGTGGTAACTCAATTCTGAGTTTTAATATTCTGTGACTTACTTCTGTTGCTATTCGATATCATGAATTTGGAATCACACCCTCTTGTCCTATGTCAACCCAAATTCCCTATTAGAAAGACATCACCAAGTGGTAACTCTATTGTGAGTTTCAGCATACTGTGAATTTTACTTTCATAGATATTCGATGTCAAAAATTTGGTTGGTATGGGCGAAGCCATTCCCCCTTGTGCAATGCCTGTCCAAGTTTTCCATTAAAGCGACATCACCAATTCATTCTGAATTTCAATGTTCTGTGATTTGCACTTCCATAGTTATCCGATATTGAAAATTTGGCTTATATGGGTGGAGCCACACCCCCTTGTCCAATGACCGTCCAAGTCTTCTATTAGAAAGACTTCACCAAGTGGAACCTCCATTCTGAGTTTCAATGTTCTGCGACTTTTACTTCCAAAGCTATTCGATATAAAATATTTGGCTTGTATGGGTGGAGCCACACCCCCTTGTCCAATGCCCGTCTAAGTTTTCCATTAAAAGGACATAACCGAGTGGTAATTCCATTGTGAATTTCTATGTTCTGTGATCTTACTGCTATAGCTATTCTGTATCGAAAATGTGACTTGTATGGGCGAAGCCACGCCCGTTTTGTATAGGAGGGTGAAAAGTGCCTTACAACCTATTCTCATACCCACCAAATACACACACGGTCGAGCCGTTTCGGAGGAGTTCGGCCACAAACATTGTGACACAAGATTTTTATATATTAGATATGGGTCAGAATTCGTGAAACGTATCACTTTTTTTTCGACATTTTTATATTTTAATGAAAATACAATACATCGGTAGCTATTTACTGGCACAATAATTTATCAAAATTGTGAGTCGAAACCTTTTTTATTTTTAAACTTATTGGCATTAATAATTCAGAGCTCTTTTTTTTCTTTTGTTTGTATCTAACTAACCGTTCGACCGATTTTTCTGAAATTTGTTTATGTTGTTTAGCGAAAGTTTTAGTTATTAACATTTTTTTAGATGTGTCGATTTGAAAGATATTTGTTTGTTTAGTAACTAATTGTTTACAACAAATTGTGATAAGACTATGTTCTGGAGCATGAACAAATCTGGAAAAAATCCCAAATATTGCCCAAAATATAAGTAGAAACATATCAAAATTTCAAATAGTGCGGTTTTTTAGTTAAGAAGATATGGCTATTTGAACTCAACGCTTCATAACGTTTGCGGACGCTGAGTGAGCGAGCTAACATGTGATCTTCACGGAACGCTTATTAAACAAGCTTTATTATTTCTGATAATATTTCGGGACTTCCCCATTCTTGGAGGCAACGGAATGAATTTGAAAAAGTGTACTAAAAGTTAGTTTTTCTGCTAGAAACAATAACGTGAATCAAATTCGTGAAATATTAATTAACCCTGTAGCTCCTAAGGATGTGAAAATAGACCCTCCCCCTCCCATACGATTTTTTGCTCAGCTTGACATAAACTTTCAGCTCCGTAAAGAGTTGCACTCAATTGCAGGACACCCTGTATATATAATATATATAATATTATTATATTATTATTTTTATTATTAATTTTTTATTTTATTTTATTTATTTCTTAATTTATTCAGAAAAAATTTTTGTTTGATATTTTTAAAATTACCAATTTCAACCCTAATTTTCATTAAAAAATTACTGTTTTCTAATTTTGGAAAAGAAACTGTTAATTCTGCGAGCAATATTTTGCTAGTGACGACCCTGAGAAAGACACTATGAAATTAACTTTAAAATGGCAACAAGTTAACGATCAGACCGGTGCATATTTTGACTAAATCGGATCTTTCTAACTATGCTAAATAAAGCCTTGAATTGCATGCGAATGAATTGAAGAAATGAATTTTTATTAACTTCACCTGATATATTCAATCCTGTATAAAATAAATTATTTGATTAACTTAACTTATCGAAACAAAAAACGAAATGGTCACTTCAGCCCTTGAGAGCACTTTGACCGAGCTTCTTATGATCAATTGTGTTGTGTGTGTTGTGAAATGTTTGAACACAAATTATTGAGAACTGGACCTACCAGCTTTATGCCGAACGGCCGAACGGCTTATGTTCTCAAGAAGCTTTTCATGGCAGTTTTTTACTCTCTGAGGTTTGTCATTGTCTGCAGAGAGGTGACTCAATTCAATTGAGTTCAGAGGTAATTCAATTGAAAAAACTTTTTGTGTCAGATGGGGGATTTGACTTAACTTATCACATAATATAAATATGCATTTTTAATTTTACTTTTATGGTTTTCATTATCTTTTTTGTTTTGCTTCAAGCAATTTCAATCTGTAACAAAAATATTTGAAAAAAAATTTTGAGTTGAATAAAATATGTGTCTCGAATTTAATGCGACGTTTTAACAAATTTTGTGCGATTTGAGAAAAAAAAGAGTTGAATAAATAATCGAAAAATTTGAAATAAATTTCAAGTTATAAATAAAAATAAAGAGGAATATAAGAACAGAAAAATTGTTTACCTAATAAAGAACATAAACTTTTTATTTATTTTATTAACACAATTTATCGCATGATATAATTTTATAATTTCTTACTTTTTTATATGTTTCATTCAAAAGCAATATGTTTGTTTGTAGCCTTTAATTAAAGCGTAAACTTAAGTGTTTTTCTCGCATACATTTTTTTAGACCCATGCTTATAATTTGGCTTTATCCCAGGCGGACTCGGCTTAATGTTATAATTAAGTTAAAGCAGCACACTAAAGTGGCCATTCAACTTTGTCTTAAGCGCTGAGTTTCAAAATTAAGCCCATTTATTTTATAATTAATGTTAAAATAAGGCTTGAAACTAATCCTTTGTTGTTTAGGCTGCAGCTGAACCATACATAAAACAAGCGTCAACTAAACGCCAAAATATATTCATATAAAGTTGTACTCACGCTTGCCTGCTAAATAACATAACACACAGGTGTGCTCATATGTGTGTGTATGTCTGTGTGTGTGTGTGTTAAACTCTCATTGGTCTTATATAAATCCAAACATACAAGAGCGATGATGATACAAACTCATATATTATGTAAATTGCTGACGTGCAAGACAAGCCCCGGCAATATATTTCAACACTGCTGCGAAAAAACAATGCAAAAACATAACAGAAAAAAAAAACAATTTGGACAAATTTAATCAGGCAACTACTATTAAGGTAGAAAGAGTAATTGTATGTGTAGCGGCTCAGGAACTACAAAAACATGTCCGTAACTTAGCCAAAGCCGTTGCACAGTGTGATATTTGGCTAATCTAACCTAAGAGAATTCTAAATTTTTTTAAGATAGTTCATAGATTCATTTACAAAAACAAGAATTCAGGTTTTGGGGTCTATCTGAAACACCCTGTTATATACAGCGTGTTTTATAAAAAATACCTGCAGAGTATAATGACCAGTGTCCGACCGAAGCTGAAATTTTGTCCACAGTTGAGACCAAAATTCGGTTCTTTTTTGTAATGTTCGTACGAAACTGAAACCAAAATTGAGTATTTATATGAAAATAAATATGTAATATATGTATAAAAATCGCATGTCACGGTGCTTATGGTCGTACTCCTCCGAAACGGCTAGACCGATTTTAATGAAATTGTTTTTGTATATTTGGTAGGTATGAGAATAGTTCGTAAAATATTTTTCACCCTCCTACCCCCTGCTCCCAACCATTTTGAAATCGCGATTTTAGTACTTTTGTATGAACAATATCAAAATAATTTAACCGTCGTACTTTGAAGTGAAGTCATTTACATGAAATTCGGCGTTAATTTGACATTTCATTCACCATTTGTTATGATTCACAACGAAGTTTGTGGAAAATAATTACAAAAATAATTTAACAGTTGTTTATTGATATGAAGTCTGTAACATGAAGTGTTGCGTCACTTTGACATTTCATTCTGCATTTGTTATGTATCACAACGAAGTATAAGCTAGCGTTTACAGCGCTCCATTCCTCTTTTTGTTATAGATCGCATCCTCACATATTCGTTTGATCTTTATCAAAGAATGGACCGTCATCATGCTCGGGCTCGGGAAAACTTTTTCAAAGACGCAACGCCAAACACGGTCAAACCTTATCGTATTTACACAAAACAATGAAAGTGGCATTTTTCAGACAGTTTTGGTCTTATTAGACTAACAATTGGTGATTTGTTTTGTATCGTTACTGTCAGCAAATGTAATAAAAATGGGCGTGGTACATCTATATCTACATCCATAAAACATTTTCATGAATCATTACAACTCCTGAAATGCAAATCTTCTATAATGGCAAAAGCTGTTGATGCCCTCGGATGCCCATAATTCTGAAACAATTTAGTTGCTTTTTTTAAATAAAGACGATTACGGTACGACGATAACAGTCTAAGAAAAAATTCTCACACCCTATTTTGCCGCCTATAAATCCATTAAAATGCTATATTTCAAATAAGCGTGGGTTGAAGCGAAGCGCGGCGGGTATAAGGTATTTTTTTGATAATTTTTTTTTAATTATAAGTAAGTAACATATTAGAAAATAAAATTTTATATAAAATTGATATTATTTAAGTTGAAAGATATGGCATTTATATTAAAATTCACATATCTAAGAATAAAACAAATTTTAGATTCAAAGTTGCATTCTTTAATATTGCTGCATGTGCTGTTTCCAAATCAATCAATGCAAGGCCTACTTCGAAAATTGCTTGCTGAATTTATCAAAACTCAATTTCAGAAATGCCTAAGAGTATGCTAGTATACTGAAAAAAAGCTACGTTCAGATTCAAATTTTTAGACCGTAATGTTCTTTCAGAGTATTGAACGAAAGACTCAATTCAATCATAACAGAAAGAACATAATAACTGATTGTAAAATTTAACATAAGTATGAGCCACTCAAAGAAATATGCCTCCGTGGCCGAGTTGGTAGAACAGCCGACTATGGATCCAAGCGTAGTGTGTTCAATCCTCGGTGAAAGCAAAAATATTATAAATTATTTAATAGCCATTTTTTCGTTTTTATACAGCCAGTGTGTCGACTTGCTGTGTTGTTGTTTTCATAAGAACCATTTCGTTACATTGGTTTTACCCCCCATCTAGCTCGCCGTATTGTTGTATCGCGGCTATAAAAGTTTCACTTTAAAAAAGATTTGAATGTAACAAGCAAGACAAGGAGTTCCTACAAAGAATAACATTAAAAGGCACCTATATTATTTTCTACCCTTGCTCGTGTATGCTACAGCAACAATGTTTAATATAGCTGTGTCGCTATTTTGTTGTTGCTTTTTCATTGTCCCATTGTGAAAAAAGGGCTTTTATATTTGCTAAATTTTACCTATCTTAATGACAATATGACATTTGATTTATGTGAATATGTTAAATTTAACACAGGTAAAAAGGGATCACAAAATTTTTGGTCTGCGTATTAATATATAGAGATATGCGGCAAATTGGTGGTGTCAAAGACTGAACTTGTGCTTTATCAGTGAAGAAAAATAAACGTTTACGTAGCGTATGTTAAGGCACTTTAGCGTAGATTTGCGAGAACAGTACATTCACGTTGGGTAGCGTAGATGACTTAACTTATTAATCTGTAGAATAGTTTCATTTGTTATATTTAAATTTGTGTATTTGAACGCAAACACATACATTGGCGCAAATATTGGCATTCTGTAGCGTAAGCTACTCAAAAATAGTCGTATGTGCAACCGTTTTTGAGAAACAAAACAAAGAACATAGCTAGGGCTAAAACTTTCATGTTTCCATTAATTGCCAAGAATTTATCGATCGTTTAATCGATAATTATAAACATAACAAGATTATCGGTAATGATAATTCATCGAAAACTCCTCGAAAACTTTCGATAATTTTATTATTTAGCTATCAAAAAATTATCGAGGATGATAATTAGGTCTGTCTCCGTACTCACTTCAAGTAACTTGAAGTTATTCGCAGGCGTTTCTTTATTTTTGCAGCACGAGAGAGAAGAAGAACAAGCAGAATGTTACTCTCAATTACTCGAACTTTACTTGAAAAATTTCTTCGAGCACGAATCTCAAGCTTCAAACAGCTGATTTTTAAAGGGAAAGAATTTAATTTTTGTGCTGCGTTGTGAAAAAAATGCGTGCATTTGTTTAGCAAATCAATCAAAATTTCGTTAAAATATGCAAAATGATCGCAAATAGAAGTGTTAATCATTTGAATATACTGCTACCAGATGCTTCCAGCTTTTCTAAAAGTATTTTAGTTTTCCATTTTTTAAATATTCCGATCAGCCAATTCAATTTTGATTTAATTTCAATTATCAGCTGTTGTGCTTGAGACTTACTTGAAGTCGTTTCCGTACTTTTGACAAATTTTCTCATTTTGACAGATAATCAAATTACTCTCTATTACTCGAAGTTTACTTGAAGTGACTATTGTTTCATTTTCATCATCACGAAATTATCGAAATATCGGTAGCGAGAATATAATTACTTGATAACAAAAGTTCTTTGTAAATTGGTGTAAATAGAGCGTAACCCAAGTATCAATTTCACTTAAATAAGCCTTGAGTAAAGCTTTAGATATAAGATTTTTGTAGGGAAGAGAATTTAAACTTTCTTAAATAATTCTTGAAACAAGTTCTATACAAAGTCTTTACCAGGAGGAAATACGTACAAGATTAATTTCTTTATTCAAGAACTCATATAAAGTTCTGTATATACGTATAAATATTATATAAGCACATAAATAAAGTTGTATACAAGGTTTTTATTCAATTCTTATTCAGGAACTCGGAAACTGTAAGAAAAAATCAGATTTGTGTTATTATTACGTATTCTTACACGTACAATTAATTTAATTTTAGAACAGAAAAATTGTACATTTTATAAATTTTTCTATATAAACTATGTATTGATTGAACTTGCAACATTTATATCAGCAGCCACACACACTTTCCACTTGTCTATTGAGGAATTTTCTTTAAAAACGTTTAAACGTAATCACTATTTTTTCTGAATTCCCTTGATTAAAATTTTAACTCATATGGGGAATTCTTGAATAGTTCTTAAAAAATGTATCTTTGCATAAATCTTGAAATATCTTCTTGAATACTTACTAAAAATGTATGTATGCATTCAATGTATTCAATAATTAAAAATTTTCTTAAATATTTCCTAAAAATGTATCCTTGAGTAAAGCTTTATATAAAAAAATTATAAATGAGTAAACATTTTCATGAATCATTCTTATTGAATAAAACTTTATTTAATGAATTTTATTTGAGTAAAAATTTACTTGAATACTTCTTAAAAATGTACCCTTGAATAAAGCTTTTTATATATTAGAAATTATACTTGAGTAAACGATTTCATGAATACTTAATAAAAATGTCTTGTTGAATACAATTTTGTGTAAAGAATTTTACTTGATTAAAAATCTTTTAGAATACTTCCTAAAATGTATCACTGAATAAAGCTTTATATAGGAAATTATAGAAGAAAATGGAATTACCAAAACTTTTATAGGACTCTTTCAAGCAAAGCTTGAATAATCTTCTTTTATACAAGGCTTTTTCAAGTTTACTTGGAATAACTTGAAATATTCAGGCCTATCATGAGTAATTTTTTTCGCCCGGAATCGAAAAAGGGAATTTAAGTTTTTAAGATACCAGGTAAGACTTCACCTTTTCACTTTTTAAACTAATGAATATTGACGGTTGATGAACAAATTTACATTAAAAATTTTCAAAATTTATTGAGCCTTATCTTAAAATAGGAAAATTCCTTTTTCTGATTCCGGGCGAAAAAAATTACACCTGAAAGGTCTGAGTGTGTACACAAACATCAACGCTATAGCATGGAAAGTCATGTCATTTACGTTACACTAAAATAACTTGTGTCTTTTATATCCATCCATTGCGCTGTACCATCAATTTTTTGTGTTCCTTGTGCTTTATTTTCTCTTTTGCATATCTACTTGCGTCAATTGTTCTGAATAATTATGACAAGATATTTCATGCATCGTATGCTTTATTTTTTGTTGTTTTATATGTTATGTCAAGTATTATGTTTTAGAATTCATTATTCGTAGTGTTGAATTAAGAAAGTTGCTTTATTTTTTTTTTTGTTTTTCTGCTTTTGTTTTATTTATCATATTTGAAATTGAGCTAAATACGAAATTGAATTAAATTCTTTCAAAATATAGTGTCCAGAATGGGATTTAAGAATTTCAGTTATATATTTTTTTTTTTTTTTTTGGTTCTTGTTACGCCAGAATTGCAAAAACATACACTGTGCCCGCCAACAGCAATCATGCATGGCGAGTAGCAACTTCCTTCCGTTCGCCAAACAACCTCTACCATCATCGTCATGCCTTCTTGTTTTATGCTTTTGTGTTTGCTGTTTTATCCCTGTAGGAAAATCAACTAATTTAAAAGTAGTTGAAAAAGTAGTTTTTTGTCAACCACAACTAGTTGAAATTATGACTTTTTTCCATAAAAATGTCCGCTAAATAAATCAATTGACTTTCGTCTGTTAAAAATTTTAATCGTTTCACAGGGTCTTGAGGCAGTCTATCAGTTTTAAAGTGTGTTTACCACGTCTGTCTTCCAGCTCAATGTCGTAAATAAAAAATATGTCTTTTTGAAACAAAATGTTAGTGAAGCCTAAAGTTAATAATATTTGATGAAATAACATGGTTAAATATAAATAAACTTGTAATCTAATAAAAATTTGCAATTAAAACATGTCCAAATCAGAGTAGTTGCCGCCTTAATATAATTCAAAGTAGTTTATCAACCACTTGTTTTTAAGTAGTATTTCAATTACTTCATAAATAATGCAATAAAAACTTTTTAAAATTGAAGTGGATGCTGCCTTAATACAATTCAAAGTAGTTCATATACTAGTTTATTTTAAATTAGTTTTTTAGTTAGTTGTTTTTAAAAACAAGTTAGTTTCTTTCTATAGGGATGTTTCTCTTTGACTATTTCTTGTCTCACTTGTACGCTTGCATGCAGCGTGCCGTTTTGTAACATACACTCGGCAAAATTCGCTGCGTGAATGCCACTCGAGAGCATGTTATGCGATATGGCAGCCACACGCACGAATGCTACTCAAATTGTTGTGCTAACGTGTGTGTTGCTTGTTGTTTTTGGTAGCTGTTATTTTTCGTTGTTTGCAGTTTCATTTTTACTGTATTAATAACTCAGTCGCGCCTGAAAATTTGCTAGCGTGCTTTAATTCTACAATTAAAAAGACAGGCTATTTCAGTTGTGTGCGTCTATTTTTATGATTAGTTAAACTAAAACTAGCAGGAATACATCATAGATCGTCAAGTAGTAGGTTAAATATTTTTAAAAAGGAACTGAACTTAGATAGTTTATTTTATAATATAACATTCTTAGATGTGATATTTTTAAAAAAAACTTCAGTATTTCAATAGAACAAAAAAAAAAAAATAATTTTGAAATTGCGGATTCAATATGTTTCTTAAAAATAATGAATTATGATCCCTATGACACCAGTTTTTAAAGTGTGATATTAGAAATGTCAATTTTAATATTGAAATGTTTGAATTGAATTTAAAATAAACGTCGCTAAAACACCATTACAAAAGTTTTTGAATATAAATATTCTTAAGCTAATCTTCCACAACAAATGTCTTATACAGAATTTCCTTAGGACCAAGAGTTTTTGAGATTTACGACTCAGAAAAATTTGATTAAAAAGTAACGATTGATCCTAGGTATTATAAAAACACGTTCAATTCGGGTGGTGCTGCTCAGACGAATGTCTCTCTTTATTTCTTGACAAGAACTTTTGCACACAGTACAATGTTGCCACTTAATATAATTGTATATATATAACAGTTTTCCCCCTTTTTATGTGATTATGATCTTACATGTTTATTTTAATTATAATTTCATATATATATATCAGCTTAAATCTATTTAGTTTAATTCATATTTAAATTTTATCATATACATTTTTCCCTTTAAATTTTAATTATTATGAAATATCCAATACAATTTATATATTTATTTTTGTTTAAATTGGATTAGTCAAATTTTATTTATTGGCTACTTCAAATTTATGGTCGTATGCCAATAGATTTGGTTGTTTGCTTACTCTATCAGATTTCCTTTGCATCGGAGTCGATACGGTCTCTGTGACAATTGGAATAATATTTTCTTGTGTTGGCAATATTTTTGGTGATTCTATGGTTGTGTTATCCGGTACGAATGTTGTGTTCTGTGGAATTTTGCGACTGATATCATAATGATATGGAATAACATCGTTTCTCGGCGCTGCAATTTCAGAACCAACCCGATGTATTTGATTGATGTGCCGTTTCCATATGCGCCCGTCGTCTAATTTTACCAAATAGTGTAAGGTTCCCAAGACTTTTTCTACAGAACCAAATTGATAACTGTCATCACCACTATAATCGCGTACAGAAACTCGTTCATTGACCTGTAATTTTCGAACACTTGCGTTGCAAGTACTTGCTTTTGGAATCGAGCAACCGTTTGTCGTTTTTGGGTGCATGGCATCTAATCGCGAGCGTATTTGTCGATTAAACATTAGGAACGATGGCGATTCTCCCGTTGTTGCATGTGGTGTTCGTCGATAGTTTAATAAAATATTACAAAGTTCTTTCCTTACATCAGACCGATTGCAATTTATTGCCTTTAATTTGCATTTAAGTGTTTGAACATTCCGCTCAACTTGACCATTGGTCGCAGGATTAAACGGTGCACTTCGTTTGTGTTTAATTGCGTTAATTTCTAAGAATTTTTGGAATTCGGTTGACGTGAATTGCGCCCCGTTATCGCTCACCAGTACTTCAGGCAATCCGAAACAAGCAAAAATCTCTCGACACTTTTCGATTGTAATGGCCGTAGTTATATTGGGAATAACATGTATTTCTGGCCATTTGGTATACGCATCCACGAGAATAAAGAAGTATTTTCCCACAAATGGCCCGGCGAAATCCACATGTACCCTCTCGAATGATGTTTTTGCTGCTTCCCACATGTGCGTCATTACTTTCTTAGGATTTGATCTAACCTTTTGACACTGAAGACAATTGCTTGATAAATTCTCAATATCAGCGTCTAAACGTGGCCACCAACAAAAACTACGTGCCAATGATTTCATGCGTGTTATACCAAAATGAGCTGAGTGCAACTCATTTAGAACCCGTTTCCGTAGCTCGCTAGGAACGTCTAAGTAAACAGTTGCTTTGTAGTGTAAACTCTGCTTGATCGATGTTAAAACGGTGCTCTGGCTCAACAGTTCTGCCCAACAGCAAACCTTCGATTAGTTCCTTGACATTTTCATCTTCCATTGTTGCCCTTCCCAGCTCTTCAGCAGATATTGGCAATGTTTCTATCGCGTTCAGTTGAACTATCTCGATTTCCTCGAGTTTATTATTAAAATCTGCCAATGGCAAACGGGATAAGGCATCTGCATTTGCATGAAGTGCAGATTTACGGTATCGTATTTCGTAGTCGAATGATTGCATAAACACAGCATAATGCTGCATCCTTGTTGCTGAAAGTATTGGTAGCCCTTTTTGCGGTGAAAATATCTGCGTCAGAGGTCTATTGTCTGTAATCAAAATAAAATGCCGTGCATATACGTACTGATAAAACTTACGGATTCCAAAAATTATTGCATACGCTTCTCGGTCAATTTGAGTATATCGTTGTTGAACAGGAGATAAAGTTTGCGAAGCAAATTGTATCGGCATTTCTTTACCATCTGGATATATGTGACTCAGAACTGCTCCTACGCCTACTGGACTGGCGTCAGTCGCTAGTACTAAATGAAGTTTAGGATCGTAATGTACAAGATGGTTCTTCCGCTGAATTTCATCTTTGACTGTCTTGAAAGCACCTTCGCAAGCGTTGCTCCAAATGTACCTTACATTGTTTTTTAATAAATTGTTAAGCGGGTACACAATTGTGCTAAGGTTTTCGAAAAACCGCCCATAATAGTTTACGAGACCTAGAAAGGCTCGGAGCTCATCTTTGTTTTTAGGCACAGGCATGCGTGCTATCGCTTCTATTTTAGTTTCCACTTTATGAATTCCGCTACGGTCAATTTTGTTTCCGCAATACTCAATCTCGTTTGCCATGAACTCGCACTTTTCAAAATTTACTCTCATGTTGTATTGGCTTAGGCGTGACAAGACTCTTTCCACTCGCTGTAGATGCATTTCATCATTTGGAGCTGTAACTTTGATGTCGTCCAGAAACACGGATACGCCATCAATATCTTTCAAAATGTTTTCAATTTCACGCTGCCATTTTGCTGGACCCGACGCAATACCATACATTAAGCGCGTTGGCTGGTATAGCCCTCGATGTGTACTTAGTGTGAGAATTTCACAGTCATTTGGATTGACTTCCAGTTGCAAATACGCTTTGGTGAGGTCAATTTTTGTAAACTTGTCTCCACCGGCCATAGATGCAAAAAGTTCTTCAATCGTAGATAGGGGATGCTTTTCCACAATTATAAGTGGATTTACTGTAATTTTGTAGTCCCCACATATACGCACCTTGTTGCCTAGTTTTTTCACTGGAACGATTGGCGTGGCCCATCTAGCTGAGTCTACTTTTCGCAGGATACCATTCCGTTCCAATTCATCGAGTTCCTTTTCAACAGCTTCTTGAAGTGCAAATGGTAATCTCCTTGCCTTTACAAAAATCGGTTGAGCACCCTCTCGTAGCTTAATATGCGCTTGTACGTTTTTAATTTTACCCATAGATTTCTCGAATACAGTTGAATACATTTGCTTAAGGTATTCAATCTGAGACTTATCACGGCAATCTTTGATGGACGCAATGGTATGTGTATTAACAGGTGCACTTATAATCTTATTCCAATCCAATTTTAAATTTCGAAGCCACTCGCGACCCAACAGCGGCTTACGGCTTGATTCAACCACGTATATCCTCAACACGGGAGATTCTGTTTCAGATTCAACTTGCACTTCGAAGAAACCAAGGACCTTTATTTCTTTACCACAATAACTAGCTAGTTTCGTATCTGTTGGTAATAAAATACTGGTATCGAAATATTTGCACTTATCACTGTTGCTGATAATTGTCACAGGAGACCCGCTATCGATTTCGAAATCTCAAAGAGATATTGTTTATCTTAAGATTAATAATCATTTTTGAACGTATATTTTGCTTATTATTAGTAATTTGTAAATTAAAGATTTCCTCAACCAATTCAGGTTCCGGGGCGACATCTATGTAGTGTGTTTCCTGCTTGCTGTTTTTTAATTTAAAACAAACTGCTCGTAAATGACCTTTGATGTTACAAAATGAACACACAGAATTTTTGTGCGAACATTTGTTCGCCTTGTGAGTCTTGCTGCCGCAGCGATAACAGCATATTTCCCTGTTATCTTTCGCAAAGAACTCCTTTGGCTTACCACCTGTTTTCGATTTGTTAGGAGTCGTTTTCGGCTTGCATGGTGTATTTGGATTATGTTGAATGTAGCTAACTCTGTGCTGCTGCTGTATCTCAGCGCCGCCTTTGGCTGAAAGTTCCATTGCTTTCGCAGTTGACAATGCTTTATCTAGGATAATGTCCGTCATTTCGAGTAGACGATTCAAAATTTTAGCGCTCCGCATACCAAACACAAACTGATTTCTGAGTGCGGTGTTAAGATGCTGGCCGAACTTGCAATTTATGGCCAACTTCCGTAGCGCAATTGAAAATTCCTCAACAGTTTCATCGTCCGACTGCTTCCTCAAATGAAAACGATAATTTTCCATGATTTCGAGTGGAGATGGATCGTAGATTTCAGTTAATATAGTAATAATATCGTCGTACGTCTTTTCTTTTGGCTTGGCAGGTGCCAACTTATCTGCAAGTACATCGTAGGTATCTTGGCCCATGTAGTGCAGCATTAGTGAGACTTGATTCGCCTCAGGAGCAGCCATAATTTTTAATGAAACCTCGAATCTTTCTACCCAGCGGCTCCATGTAGTTTTAGATTTATCGAACTGGTCGAAAATAGCATATAACATTATTTTGCAATGGATTCTTAACACGTTAGTTATAAAGCTAAAATAAAGATAATACCGATGAGAGAACTTTTGTCAGAGTTGTTCGTACAAAATCCTTTTTTTTTTCATATTTTCTTGGTATAAGCTCAAACCTAGATTTGATAAACAAAAATAGCAAATCATTTCACAGAAAACCACAAACCAGACCGATATAATTATCGTTAAATAGTTGTATAAGTATTTTTTTGAGTCCTTCAAATTTATTTATTACAGACTCTCTACTAAGATTTATAAGAATACTGAAGAATGTTGAGGCACGAAATGGGCACGATAGTAAAATAAAATTCGTTTATCAAATAGATGAAATTTCATAAATGATCGACAATTTTGATATGTTGCACTTTGTGCAACAACTTAAGTTCAATCACATCAGTGAGTTTTTTATAACCATTGTGCTATTCATATGATCATGCAGACATCGATTTAAAATCGTTTTTATAAAAATTTAAAATTTCTACATCGATTGCATAGTACACAAATATTATTAACATAGATTAACCAGATTTTCTTTCCGAAAATAACGATATTTTAAAAGAAGAACCTCAGGGATCTATGATATCGAAAAGAGCCCAGAAAAGCGATAAAAGCTCCATACTATCCTTGGTATAAAGATATTAGCCTGAAATTTTCCAAAAAGACTTCTAGAAATATTTACCTCTAACCGCTGGCAAGTGACTATTGTGAATCTACTCTTTGTTCAAGCGTTTTATGCTAGTTTGCTATTGTAGTATTGAAGGCACCAAACCTTTGTGCCTCATTGCCAATAATGCAAAAGCGACCAATATGGTTGAATTATCCTTTTGAAGCAGGTTGAGTGAACAAGGTCTAAGTGTGCCACCTTCTACTGTTTAACAACTCGGGGGGATAGAACTTTAAAGACAGCTTCTTTATCCACGCGTCTTCAAAGGTTACCAGTATAGAGGTCATTTAGTACTTGATTGGTTCCGCCACTAACTCATATTTTGCCATTAAAAATTATTAAAATAAGAAGTAGCTGATTCTTTTGGGCTTATAGGACCCCCAGAATCCAAATATAATTCACAGTCAGCTCACTTTAGACACAAAGAAGAAGATCGCTGAATCAACTTAAGCCAATGATGTTTTTTTTTTTTTTTTTAACTTAACCAACGCTCAGGGGTTTCCCCCCTTTAAATGCGAAAGCATTGCTTTAATTCGGCAGACGGATGATAGTTAGTTGCAGGGTGGAAAGGTGGAGTAGTTACGGTTTTTTTTTGGTTTTTAATGAATATTGTGTGGTGAAGGGGGAGGGGGGAGGAGAGTAGAATAAAAGAAAATGGACAGAATTCCTAAGTTCTTCTTAAAACATATTATTTTCTATATTTTCTAGGTCCATGAATCATTTTTGTATTTTTGCTGTTGAATATGTACGGGGGAGAGGGGGGTAGAACACAGACAGTTGACTTATTAGCTTTGCTTCCAACATATCATTTAAATGTTTTTGAGCTTGCTGAATATATTTGTCTTCATTTTTTTGCTGTAGAATAAGTACTGAAAGGTAATATAAAGTGGGTGTATTTTTGAGTTTTGCTGCCAAAATACCAATTTGTGTGTTCAAGAAGTCGCTACTTTGATTTATGAATTTTTCCTTAACCCTCTCATGCACGCGTTGTATGTGTACAATAACTTTTTCAGACGCTTATTGAGGATTCGTAACGTTTTGCTTTGATACAGTTACATTTATTTACATTATTCAATTACATTACAGTTACATTTTATACAGTTACATTTTTCAAGCTCCGTTTGAAATTATTTTCGGGGGAATCGAAAAAGTTTTTTTATTTAATCCATTGTTGACATCTAATTTCAAATAAGACTAATTTTGCATTCGAACTTTTGCCAGTGATTTCTTTTCTGATATGTATCTGAATACCCAGTAAGCATTGGCAGTTGTTCGAAACGCTACTAGCAGGCCTTGAAATGGATGTCGGAGGCTTACCAAACTCGTAGCCAAGCCCATATACTTTCTTAAATAAAATGGGAAAATTTGTCATGCGTTCCGCTCTCTATGCTCTAAAGAGGTCTTCGAGAAGCACTCCTTTCGAATGGCTAAAAGAAGGGGTAACAAAACAAATTGAAAAAATTTCTCTCGCTCTCAATTTTTTTCGGTGCATAACAATCAAGTTTAAAGCATCAAGCATGGACGTTTTAGCATGGAGCCTCATCGCCAACTGATTGAAATAACTTCTTGTCGGTGCTTATATATATATATATGAGACACGAGAGCGAGTTCGTAAATAAGTCTGTTGCACGCGAAAAAAAAATAAATATTTTTGCCATTTGTTTGGTTCACCTCTTCTTTTAGCCAATCTTAAGGAGTGCTTCTAGCAGGCGTCTTTAGAGCAGAAAGAGCTGAAGGCAGGAAAAATTTTCCCATTTCATATAAAAAATTATTTGGGCTTGGCTACGACTTGGGTAGGCCTCCAACATCCATTTCAAGGCCAATGCCTACTAGGAAATAAAACAGTTTTTGTAGGAAAATTATAGCTGTTGTTCTGCCTTGGTTAGCGAAAAAGCAGGCCTTATAAAAGCAGTCGCCGGAGCAGCGAGAATGTTATGTGTCTTGCCGCCAAAAGTAGCAATAAATTCATGCCTTCGTTCGAAGAGTCCAAGCCTTATTGCCTATTGGGTAACTTTAGAACAAAAGTTATCCAACATATTAGAAATAAATGCATTTGAAATAAATTTTTTGTGGTTTTTCATTTTCATTTGAAATTTAAAAAAAAAAAATATTAAATTTTTGTATACTTCATGCACCATGTTGTATGGAAAAAACAATTTATAAAATCCAAACGATTATTTGAACAGTTCTAAAACTGATTTTTTCGAGTGCCTCGATTCCAAATTATCCAATATTTTTTACTTAAAACTATCTGCCTTACCTGACAAAATTTTCACTTTTATATGGTTTGAAAGTCAAAAATCCATTTTCGATACTATTTGTGCGATTTTATAAATTAAACCTGTAATAAGAGAGGGGAGGGGGGGGCGAGAGAGAGGGGGTTGAGTAATGGGACGGAAGAGGGACGAATTTTGGCTAGTTATGGCTTGAGGTGATTGAGAGAATATTACCCCAGGCTTTGAACATTTAAAATTGTTTATTAAGGCCGAAATAACATGTCGGTATGATAAATTCAGTCAATTTGATTTGTCCATTTTGACCTTATTTTTGCAATTTGAAAATTTAAATTCTAATTTGTTAACAATATGCATTATTTGTTGAAATGTCTATTAAATTGAGTTATAAAGCAGATGTATGATTGTTATTGTAGAAATATTGTAGTGATCAAATGGCCGCCTGAACCTTGCTTGCTTGCACACGCGGGTACTTTTCATAAAATTTTCCATAACATTCTGGACAGATAAATTTCCTGTTGCTGCTCCAGAATTGTTTGAGGTTTATTGGTAGCCAATTGACATCACTTCAGCTCGAAATAATCTTTCCTCGTGAAGTGTGCGGGTTTTGCGAACTGTCTTCGCAAAATTTTGACTATGCTTGTACTGAATACTTACAAGTTGTTCAAGTTGCTCGACCATGTATTTATACATGACAAAACCTCAATACCTGCTGTTGACAGCTGTTATAGTTTCAGTACTCTTAGCTTGTCAAAAGAAATGCCAGTCACTTTTGGGACACCCTTTATAAGTATGGCAACAGTTAGTTTCCCGCTGAGTAGTGGGTGTTTCAAATATTTCGACAGGTTTCTAGAAATTCGCGTAACCTAAACTTAAGTAGATTTATCTGCTTTGATATTTTGACTTTTTTCCACCTAAATACTCGTTCTATTCCACTGTGTACCCTCTTAAACTACAATTTAACACTTCTTAAAATTGAGTGCTCAATGCTTTTTATCGAACTAAGCTGTGTGGCAGCACTTAGACCAACTATGCCACATTGTATAGTAAAAAATAGAAGTACTCGTAAGGAATATTAGCAAATTTTAGTTGTTTACCACATTTATGAACAAACGCTTACTTTCTTGCGTCTAATGATATTTCGGCGCAGAACCAACGCAGTTGAAAATTGTGTAATATTTTGTTGTCGCGCACTTTTATGTTCCTTTTATTATTATTTTTATTCATATTTTTAGCTTTATAAGGGTTTGCTTGTTTGTGACTTCAACGTTGTTTCATAAATGCTTCCGTTGATATGACGGACGTCAGATGCGTGATAGACGGAAACAAGTGCGTATGTTTGTGTGTGTAAGCGTGTAAATGACTTAAAGCATTTGAGTAAATTTTGCGTAGTTTTCATATTTCATGTCGAAAACTTTACCCCTGCATACCGTTATGATGTACGAGCCCAATTGTCAAGATGTTATTTTAAGGGCATTCAGCATGTTGGCAATTGCGTTGGTTCACATAATTTTTCGTTTACTTTTGTATTGCGTGCTTCCTGCAGGTATTTCCTAATTATTCTCAGCTAGCTATTCTTTTAAATTGTTGTTCTTGTTCAACTTTAACGCGTTTCAACATGGTCTGCACAGTTGCATGGCAATAACTGTGTCAAATAACACAATAAATTGTTGTGTTGACATGGGTCAGAGTATTGCTTGAATTAGCTGTGACTGTGAGGCGTTATGTTTAGATATTTGACTCAACACTTGTGTTTAGTAGGAAGAAAAGAAAAATATAAGGGACGCAGTGCGAGAGTGTAATTAGAGAAAAATTGCGTGCACTAGAAGTTGCTTAAAATTTATTGCATGACATTAGCGATTACTTTGTGAAACAATCAATATTATAGTTAATTGAGCTAATTTGTAATACCTATTTATTAGTCACCTTTCTAATTCATATTTTTTTTTGTACTCAGCACAAAAAGAAAAGAGTGGAGAGAAAAATTATGGAGTTTATTGAAACTCTCGCAACATAAAAGCGTGAAAAGAAAACGATCAAGCAATGCTTAGCATTGGAGGTAATTTCTGTGCTATACTGTGCTGTAACACATATATGAGAGTTTAAAACTGATATCGTAGGAATTGGCCAAGCATTTTTGTTGTTTAGCTGGAAACAAAAATGTGCACATTTATTTAATAAAATAGTTTAAGTAAAGAGTATATTTATTATGTGTTAAAAATATATTTTCGTTGCTGAAATTAAAATTTTCAATTAAATTTGAAGTATTTTTAGTTCTTTGCTGCAAAAAAAATAAATATGTGTGTAATTTTTGAAGTCATGGCAAAATAACCATATACGGACACGACTACGTGATAAAAGACAAAAAAAAAAGACCCCTGTGTGCCAGTCTTACCCAAAGTCCTCCAGGTTTTTTTTTTATGGGCCCTCAAAGAAGTGGGGTCTCGGTGTCATTTTTTGAAAAAGTGATAATTTTCTCAAGCTCATATCTTGCAAACCTTTCGGAATTTTGATTTACTCTCTGAGGCAAAGTAGTAGCTCTTGTCATAAAGAACAAAATTTTTTAACATATGAACTAAAAAAAAAACTTCATCTTCAAGGTCAAAATCGCAAAAAACTTTAAAAAATGAGCGAAAAATGGCCCAAAAAGCGTTTTTTTTTATTCCGCTTTTACGAACAAATTTACTTGCAAAAATGCGCCACTTTTCTTTGGCCTGGTAGGGCTAACAGCGCTGATTAAAACCCCAAAGTTTTTTTAAGGAGGCCGATCCAATTTTTTGAGATATACGCCTTTATAGCTTGAGTATATAATCGCTTATATCTTACACATTTCTTATCCGATCTAGATGGGTATCATTGAGAAGACCTTTGAAAACGCTATAAATTTCTATATAAATATGTTAATTTTTATTAACTCATTGGGGCAAATTAAAAAAAAAAAAGATTTTTTAACCTCACTTTTTTAATAAAAATATGGTTTTCTCAAAAAATAGCCCTAGAAAACTTATTTGTTCCTAGACTCAGTAAAAGACAATACTTTTTTTTTTAGGTATAAAACTCCGCATTAACCCTTCAAAGACCGGAGATAGTGAGGTTTTTCTATCAAAAGTACTTTCTGGCAGCCAAAATTTCGCTTAAAAACAATTGAAGTGTAAGAAAATAAGCGATTTCTTAAAAAAAATGTTGATTTCAAAACTTAGAACGTAAATAATTGTCAGTCAGGAGGCCGAGTGTCAGAGTGCACTCAGTACCTTCACTGATAGTAAGTGCATTCTAATAAAAATTCTCAAGCTGGTGGGTGAGTTCCCGTGCCCAAACTATCAAACAACTACCTAGAAGCAAACATCTGCATTGAATTCACATAAAAACAACCCAAAATATAAAAAAAATACCTGGAATCACATTGTAGCTCTTGTCATAAAGATGAAATTGTGAACATATAAAATCAAAAAAACTTGCATCAAAAAACTACCTGGAAGCAAACATCTGCATTGAATTCACATTGTAGCTCTGGTCTTGCTCAATGTCTTGTATGTTTAATTAACGCTCAAAAATGAAATATGCCTGGCCAGAACCATGTGTTTGTCCAAGGGTTAACACCGTTTAGGTAGCGCTTAGGTATCACGCGATCACACACCGACCGCAGCAGCACAGGCAATGCAGTAAGCTCAGCACACGCAACAAGGTACGCAGCACACAATATAAAAGCGACACGACGCTCACATCGAGGCATTAACAGCGCGACGTCAACGAGAGCTCAGCGGCGAAAGTGAAAAAGTGAAAGTGTTACAGCATAATTCGCACACAACATTGGCAACCGACAATTTCAATATGCAGTGTGAAAATATTGATTTATATTGCGGTCATCAAATCAGAAAAAAAAGTTCTACAAAATTTCAAAAGGAAAAGAATCTTTTAACTAGTGAAAGCAAGGAGAACGGTTTCACCAAACCACAATGCCCATGGAAAAACGGTACAAAGGCAAAAAACTCGACGCATTGCTTGCAGAGGTAATATCAATTTTATTGATTCATTGTTTTGCATTCTTTTTTTGATTTCTTTTCTAATTCATTTCAGGTATGTTGGTGGAGTCACAAGATCACCCTGTATGATGTTAATGAAGTATCTGAAGACGAAAAAGCCGATGATGGAGGGCAGTCTGGAAGTAACGTGCCTGTGGACACCATAAGTTCTGAATCAGATTCGGACGACGATTTGGATCCACAACTTAAGAGAGTGCGATTTGCAAGTCCAGGGCCATCAACATTATAAACATAGTACCAATATTTTTTTTTATAATTTTTGTAATAGATAGCATAGTATTGTAGTGCCATCCCTGCTGAGACTTCTAACCCTACAACTGAATCATTATTACTAAATATAAAATCAGTAATAGTATAGCAATGAAACCTGCAACATGCCTTTTCACTTACGGGAGAAGGCTTTATAGTATCTCAATGTTGAAGTAAAGAAAAAACAAATGAAATTAAAAAATTTTCGGGAAATTTTTCACTTTTGCGGCTACCTAAGCGCTACTTAAACGGTGTTAAGAATCATTCCTAGGAAGTTTATATGTTCTAAAAAGTTGTTTTTTGAGATCTTAGGTTCATTTTTGTAGTTAATTGTTTCCTTGAATTTTGAACGGTTTGCTACCTATGGACCTGAACAGGGGAAAAAAGGTAAAAGAAAAAATTGAATTTTTTAAAGTTTTTTGCAATTTTGACCTTGAAGATGAAGTTTTTGTTTATTTTTTATTTTAACAATTTTTGTTCTTTATAACAAGAGCTACAACTTTGCCTCAGAGAGTAAATCAAAATTCCGAACGGTTTGCAAGATATGAGCTTGAGAAAATGATCACTTTTTTCCAAAAATGACACCGAGGCCCCACTTCTTTGGGACCCATAAAAAAAAAACCTGGAGGACTTTGGGCAAAACTGGGAGACAGGGGTCTTTTTTTTTTTGGTCTTTTATCACGTAGTGGTGTTCGTATACGGTTATTTTTTTTTTGTGTTGCACTGTGTATTCTACCAAAATATATATTTCCATATAGTAGAAATAACATTGAATACATTTAATTTTAGCCAACATAAAAATAAACAAAAAGAGCAACAATATAAAAAAAAACTCTTCTCTGTCACTGTTTAAAAAAAAAATTGTATTGTCTACACTTGCAATAATATTGAAACTGTGTGTTTTGACCAATATATTAAAAAGGTCCAATAAATTGAACGTTTTTTGAAAATATAGCGAACATTTTTTTTATTTTTTTGTGAAAATAATTTGAAATTGAATTTTTGACTCTCTTTCGTATACTATCCTGAACACATTATCGCTACAGCAACATTATGATACAAGTTTTCATCAAAACAAGTTTTCATCGATACAAAATTTAGAAATAAATTCGAAATTCAATGAAATATCTTTGAAAACTTACAAGAACAGAACACTTTGTAGTATTGGATATCTATGATAGGGAATTTCTAGGGCAGCTCTAGAAGAGCAACAAAACGTTTTGCATTTAATTGAAATGTTGTAACAACTTTTGTTGTACGAATGTTTCTATGAATGAATGAAGTCAGGTACTTCAACTGCCGCTGCAACTACATTGCTAAATGTCTCAATGCTGTGTAAATGCGTATGTTATTCTGTGTGTGTATGCATGCATTTATGCATGAGCATATTTAACGATTTGCACTAAACTGCATTTGATTGAGTATTGTACAAAGCAACGAAATGTCAAACATGACAAATGAAAGCAAATCTCAATATAAATGGAAGTCCTTGAAATGCAAATCCGTGCAGAGCATATTTTAATTAAATTGCTGGATATAAGCATAGAGAATGTACCAGTGGAATTCACAAATTTATTATGCAAATGAAATTTCAAAGTTTTCTTGCTTCAATTAAGCTAAAATGATCTAATTTTGATACAGCAAACACCGAAAAGATAAAATAAAGATTGAACTGCACCTTCAACGCTTTATGCAAATAAATTCATGCATGCAAGTTGTTGAAAACAATTTTTCAATGAGCAACTTCCATAAATTACCATAGTTTATTTTATTTTTTTTTTTCTTGCACCCTCTCAACAAAAATCCATTAAAATGAGCTTTTGTTGCTAAGCAATGAAATGAAATGAATGCACTACAAAAACGTTTTCATAGACAACCAAGCAATACTTGATTTCACTCAAAGTGCACTATACAGACACCTATACAAACACACTGCCAAACGCTTAGTACACTTCAATAAGTGTATGTCATACACCAACATAGACACACTCACCTAGAACGTCTGTAAATAGAAGGCAAACGAATGTTATGCAAACCCAAAAGATTGTCCCCGGCTCATTCATATAAATGTCCCAACAGTATGATATATTATAAAATATACAAATTTGTCTGTTTCTGTGTGTGTTTGTTATGTTCATGCTAAATTTTCTTCTTCTTATTTTTGTGAATTTATTCTGCATGCTCTTTGGATACTTTGCTTTTTCTATAGCAATTTCTAAAGCTTCTCTACATTTTTGCTATTTCTCAATATCCTGGTTTACCCGTTATGTTCTCTATTTATGCATTTTGTATGTCGTTAGTGAGTGTATGTGTGTGTTTGCGTGTGTGAGTGTGCTTGTATTTGCGGTTATGTTGAATTAATTTCAATTGGATTCCGGCAATTGCTTCCCTTTCTTTGCTAAAAACATTCCGCCAATACTGTCGACCACAATGTACGCTTAACATGCACCTAGACTTCACCATCCTCTTACATCTGTCCATCCTTCCATCTTTCCCTTCAACAGCTTGTCTGTCTTTGACTGTGCTCTGATATTCTCCTGTTGTCCTGAAGTTTTTCAATTACTTTTGCTCTTTGGTTTGCCAACAATTGATATGCTCCTAATGTAAATGCGGTATAGTCGGTCGTCACAAGTGGTCGACTTTGAGTCTTTTAATGGAAACGATTTCAACCAACTAAACGACCATCAACGACCAACCAACCAGCCAACCATTCCAACGTCATCGTTCTGTAACGATTTTTACTATGAGTATTTTTTCGTAATTTGCTTCTTGGTTTTAAGCACGCTTTGCAGATTTCTTATGGCGCATTGAATACACTTGAATACATGTGCAGAGAAAAGCATTAATAGAAAACGTGGCATGCTTGTAATTGTAAATGTGTAAAGAAAGGGAAATAAGTGGCAAAGACGATTTGAAATTTGAATTGATAAAATATTATTTTCCCTATACAGCTTCATTCATTAATTGCATACATGAAATAGATAAAAAAAACAAAAATCTTCAAGCACTTCAAATGATTTGCTCCGCTTTATTTAGTTCAAAGTAAGACAGCATGTTTTCAAACTAACTCAAGTGCTTAGCGCTTTCACACCCATATTGAAAAAAAATCAATAAAGTAACCAATGACGCATCTTTATTTAACAACAAATCTTTATATAGAAAGAGTTTAACAACAATTTAAAAAATACTATTCTACAGTCTATATTAAAAGCGTTGACTTGGGTATTTGTATAAAAATACAAAAAAAATGTCTATAATTAGTGTCTTAATAATCAAGATTACTAAGAATTGTCTTTAAAGAGTTACGTTTGCAGCAACAATTATTAATTCAAAGAAATTTTGTTATACAGGGTGCCCCGCAATTGAGTGCAACTATTTTCAGAGTTGAAAGGATATGTCGAGCTGAGCAAAATATCGTGTGTGAGGGGGGAGGAGGGTCTATTTTCACATTAACACAGGGTTAATTAATATTTCATGACTTTGATTCACGTTATTGTATCTAGCAGAAAAACTAAACAACAGAAAACCTATTTTCATAAATCATTGCGAAGGCAATAAAATCACCTTTCCAACGGTATACCAACAGACCCCACCGACTTAACCGTTACCAAGCTGTGCTCATGCGAAGATGAAATCAATCGACTAAATCTACCAAATTTCAAATTTGAGTGAAAATTTCTCAGAATTTCGGATATTAAATCAAATATTTTTTATGATCAATTTCGTAACTAGTTCAATTTTCCAAAAACATAAACACATTAAATTATACTTATAAGAAAACATTGATATTATCTACTGCATAACTAATTCTTATGTAATTTCTATCTATTTTCTAATTGGTATAATATTTGTAGCAAAGTCAACTTTTTTATTATGACAGAAATAATTATGTTTTTGGTGTCATTAAAAATCAATTGAATAAGTTACATAATTGATCATAAAAACGAATTTAATTTGTTACGCGAATTTCTGAGAAATTTGCACACAAAATTAAAATTTAGTAGGTTAACAGATTGATTTCATTTTCATACGAGCACAGCTCGGTAACGGTTACGTTGGTGGTGGTTGTTGGTAAACCGTTGAAAGGTGGTTTCATTTTCTTTGATAGCAATAAGCTATCAAAATAAGTTTTCTGTAAGTTAGTTTTTTAGTTTGAAGCAATAACGTGAATCAAAGTCGTGAAATATTAATTAACCCTGTAGCTCCTAAGAATGTAAAAATATAATATGTATATAATACATACATTTTATCCGAAACGTATACGGTATATTCATACATATACTAATACTAATACTAATACTAATACTAATACTAACACTAATACTAATACTAATACTAATACTAATACTAATACTGATACTAATACTAATACTAATACTAATACTAATACTAATACTAATACTAATACTAATACTAATACTAATACTAATACTAATACTAATACTAATACTAATACTAATACTAATACTAATACTTATACTAATTCTAATACTTATACTAATACTAATACTAATACTAATACTAATACTAATACAAATACTAATACTAATACTAATACTTATACTAATACTAATACTAATACTAATACTAATACTAATACTAATACTAATACTAATACTAGTACTATGACTAATACTAATACTAATACTAATACTAATACTAATACTAATACTAATACTAATACTAATACTAATACTAATACTAATACTAATACTAATACTAATACTTATACTAATACTAATACTAATACTAATACTAATACTTACACTAATACTAATACTAATACTAATACTAATACTAGTACTAATACTAATACTAATACTAATACTAATACTAATACTAATACTAATACTAATACTAATACTAATACTAATACTAATACTAATACTAATACAAATACTAATACTAATACTAATACTAATACTTATACTAATACTAATACTAATACTAATACTAATACAAATACTAATACTAATACTAATACTTATACTAATACTAATACTAATACTAATACTAATACTAATACTAATACTAATACTAGTACTATGACTAATACTATTACTAATACTAATACTAATACTAATACTAATACTAATACTAATACTAATACTAATACTTATACTAATACTAATACTAATACTAATACTAATACTTACACTAATACTAATACTAATACTAATACTAATACTGATACTAATACTAATACTAATACTAATACTAATACTAATACTAATACTAATACTAATACTAATACTAATACAAATACTAATACTAATACTAATACTTATACTAATACTAATACTAATACTAATACTAATACTAATACTAATACTAGTACTATGACTAATACTAATACTAATACTAATACTAATACTAATACTAATACTAATACTAATACTAATACTAATACTAATACTAATACTTATACTAATACTAATACTAATACTAATACTAATACTTACACTAATACTAATACTAATACTAATACTAATACTAATACTAGTACTAATACTAATACTAATACTAATACTAATACTAATACTAATACTAATACTAATACTAATACTAATACTAATACTAATACTAATTCTTATACTAATACTAATACTAATACTAATACTAATACTAATACTAATACTAATACTAATACTAATACTAATACTAATACTAATACTAATACTAATACTAATACTAATACTAATACTAATAATAATACTAATACTAATACTAATACTAATACTAATACTAATACTAATACTAATACTAATACTAATACTAATACTAATACTAATACTAATACTAATACTAATACTAATACTAATACTAATACTAATACTAATACTAATACTAATACTAATACTAATACTAATACTAATACTAATACTAATACTAATACTAATACTTTGCAACACTATGCATACAATAAAGTACAATTATTTCGGAAATGATTTCGTGCCTTCAAATAATATTCAAAAAGAAAGATTTTAGTTAGTATTTCCAATTTTTTTGACTTTTTCGAGGAAATAGAAAATATTTTTAAAAATGTTGAAAAACTATTTTAAAGAACTATTTCTCAGCTGAATATATTTTTATAAAAAGGATTAATCAGTTATTTCTTATTGGTATTGATTATTTTTTGCTGGTATACAAATTTTAATTTATTTAAAAAAAAAAAAATTAATATGATATCTTGACTAAAAAATCCTCCATGTACCCATAAAAACCGTTGCATAAAGTGTTTTTAAATTTTTTTTTTTTAACTTTTCATAAAAGTAATTTTAAGATTTTAGTCGGTCTTACGAAGCCATAAATCAAAAAACAGATTTCATATAGGACCAGATTTTTATACTTAAGCTTATGAGTTAAGAGGTCTTACATACCAAAAACCCTGAAAAACCCCCTCGCCTAAGGTCCTGAACAGATTTTTTCTTCTTCCTTTCTGAAAATATTGGTTATTTAAATGTGCCACTGGAAGGATTAAATAAAAAATTGTATGATTTATCTAAATAAAGAAGGTTGAAAGAAATATTTTCCTAAACTTTGAAGAGCTGTTTCTGCCATCATATTGGCGATAAAGAAGTTAAGAAAATAATGGAATATTTTTCTT
Source organism: Coremacera marginata (assembly GCA_914767935.1). Taxonomy (NCBI): domain Eukaryota; kingdom Metazoa; phylum Arthropoda; class Insecta; order Diptera; family Sciomyzidae; genus Coremacera; species Coremacera marginata. Next base: position 40,617,144 of record OU612043.1, read on the forward strand.
AACTTATGATTTAGTTGAAAAACTTAATATAAAGTTTGATATCTACACATTTTATAGCTTCAACTTGCGTTGACAAGTGCGTTGTCAAGATCACTTGAAAAGCTGTTGCACTGTGTGTTCACTAGCGGCAAAAATAGACAAAGTGCAAAGTAAGTAAGGAAACCCTTTTATAAAATCAACAAAACGAACTTAATAAAAAAAAAAAAAACAAATATAATAAAATATCATGAGAGGAAAAATGTTATGTTTGATACTTTCAAAGGCGTTGCAACTAAATAAATGTATACGTTGATGGTATGATGGGCATGAAACACTTTGCACAAACATGGTAATGGCATAAAAAAGAGTAACACATGCATAGACAAAAAACACACGCACTTTAAAATGTCATCAGCAGCAGGAAGTTTCAAGATGAGCAGAACTTAGATTGCAAACAAAAACAAAACAAGTCAACAATATGTTACAGACAAAATGTGTGTGAACATGAAGCAAGACCCTATAGGAACAAACTAACTTGTTTTTAAAAACAACTAATTAAAAAACTAGTTTAAAATTAACCAGTATATGAACTACTTTGAATTATATTAAGGCGGCATCCACTTCAATATATGAAGTAATTGAAATACTACTTAAAAACCAGTGATTGATAAACTACTTTGTATTATATTAAGGCGGCAACTACTCTGATGTTGGCATGTTTTAATTGAAAACTTTTATTAGATTACAAGCTTATATATATTTAACCATGTTATTTCATCAAATATTATTAACTTTTGGCCATCAGTAATAGTTTTCAATTGGTTATTTTAAAGCAATTAAAAAAATAATTTAAATGTAACTAATTTAACAAGTAGTTGAAAATATATGCAGACGACAGTCAATTGACTCATTTAGCGGACATCACCATACAAAATAAGTTAGTTCGTTCTATAGAAAAAAGTCAGAATTTCAACTAGTTGTGGTTGACAAAAAACTACTTTATCAACTACTTTTAAATTAGTTGATTTTCCTACAGGGGAATTATACGTAAATACATAGATACTAATGCGTTGAGCATACATTTTGAACTGCAGGCAAAAATGTACCAAGCATCATTTGCAAGCCAGTATTTGTAAAAAAAAAAGTAAATAAAGAAATATACACAATATATCATATATTGTACAAACGCATAAAGTTTCAATTTATTTTATCTTGGCTTGGCATCAAACTGTACCTTGGCATAACTTTTATGAATGTTGACAACAACTTGTGACAATAATGAACATGAAGGCAACATCAAGAAACTGCCAAGAAATATGTAGCAAAATATACATAAAAATAACTTTTTTTATAAACATAACAACAGCAACAACTTAGGCACATAAAAAAGCGATCAACTTAATTTCATTGCAGCTTACAAGAAAAACAAAAACAAAAAACCATCTTGATGAATATGAAAAAGTTGCAGACAGACTCTGAGAGCACGCTTAAATTCGCATGATAAAATACGTCATAAAGAAAAATTGCACCGAATTTTCAACATGACTGGATGTTGATGATAACAAGGAGGATAACAAGGATGACTGAATGAATGAACGAATGAAGACATGAAGTAAATGAAGAAATATTTGGAGTTGCACACACAACAGTTGCCTTGGCAGCCGAATTACGCGCAAGAATAAGTTTTTTAATTTTCCTAAAAGCTTACTGCAAAAATGTAGTTAAAAGTATTGCCTAAGTTTACAGATGAAATTTTATCGATTTATTATACAAACAGAAACGAAATTCTTAAATATTATTTAAAGAAATATTTGCATTTTTGACATGCCAAGAAAAGGGGGGGAAAAAAAAATTGAATCTAATAATTCAGTTCAGGATTCCAGCAACATTTATAAGCTACCCAAAACATAATCTAAGCATGGAATCAGAAATCAGCCAAATTTTTATGTCTAACATCGATGAACAAATCGTTGCTGTCAGTTTATCGAAAAATGGGTTCGCCTAAGGAATAAAATAAACAAGTCAGAGATAATACAACTGCAAATTTTTTAGAAAAGCAAAGCAAAAGTGAAAAATGTGAATAATATTTACAGAGAAATGGTTTGCAAAATTTGGTTGATATGAATGTAGTTGTGTGTAAGTTAAATACTGTAAAAAGGAATCATTTGAAAAATAAATAAAATGAAAATGGAACTTTTAAAAAAATGTATCTAATTTTTTTTACTTTGGCCGCAAGGCAGTGGTGTCTACAAAAAATTCTAAATGAGTCCATTTTTTTAAAAAAATAACTGACTAGAAAAATGGACCCTGAAGCCTGAGGAGAAATAAATACCAAACAGAGGTATATTCGCCGGTGTATTCGCCGGTGTACAGGGTTCGTTCACAAAAAAAGATCAAATGCACGGTAGTTAAATCGGATTTTCCCTCATTTATATTATTTCATTAAGTTCATCCTTAACATTTCTCTTTACTTTACTCCGGATTTAATGGTAATTCATTCCTTAAATTAATATATAAAATTATAAAAGTTTTACATGTGAAAAGGATATCCTGAAGAGTGGTTCCCTGCTGGATTCTTCCTGATGTCTTGTTGCTCGAGTGTTGTGACCGGCGATATGCTTACGTCTCTTCATGGAGTATCTCTACGCGTCATCTGGTTGGCTCCCCGATATGGCGAATGGCACGTCTTGGAGGCAGGAGTGTAAGGAACAGAATTAGTGCATGTCAGCCCAGCGGCACAAATCTAGGTTAGGAGCTAGTTAATTACAAGTGGCTTACCAAGTAGACTGCCTCCGCAAGAATACTTGTACAAACATATAAAACAAGTAAGAGCTTGATATTATTGATACAAATACAACAACGAGAAGAGCTTAACTTATGCCCCCCGAAGGAAATAACCCAAGTACTGAGTAATCTCTTGCATGGTTTCATACATTACTTCCATAGCGCTGCTTTTGTGAACAATGACACAAGTATTTGTAGCAATCTACTGCTTAATACTCGATGTATGCTGCATCTGAGCACACCGTTATATTGAGATAGTAGTAAGTTCACTTATTTCTTCATGCATTCACAGATGCAAGAAGGAGCTAGACTTGCTACTTTGCCGCAAACAATGCTTGTTGAAAATTCATTGATTCTAAGGCGGCCAAGTACTGTGTAAAGTAATGGAAAGTTGTATTAGAATTTGAATCGCTTTGTTCTTCATAGTGTATAATACAGCATTGACATTGTAAGCAGCAAATTTACTACTGGGCCTATATGTTTTGGATTGAGCAGAGAGCGTATCATCTCATTCTCTGGCTCTCATTAAGTTTTTTCTCTTTATCGGCTGTACTAAGCAGAGTCACTGTTTTAACTCTTTTTTAAATGGATACATCCATTCAAAATGGATATTCCAGATAGTTCTCTTAGTGTTAATCTGCTTTTAATTTTTCTATTAATTTCATTAAGTTGTCGACAAAAATGCCTTTGTTATGTTTATTTTTTATGAAATGAATTTAAAACTTGAATGCATTGCACTTATATAAAGTGTTTCTTTTATTGTTTTATTGATATAAATTGCTCTGTATTCTTTATGCTTTTCACGTCACATATCCAGATATTCCAAGTAGAGGTAACAATATTACCGACATATCTATTTGTTGCGTATGTTCTCAAACTAGTATTATAGATGCTTGCTAATTTCACTCTCTCATACATGTTCTATCGTTATGTAAAAGAGAAATATTTCAAGCATACTCAATGTTTAGAGATCAAAACCAATACAAGTTGATGTAAGAAAAAATAATACAACTAGTTTACTTGAATGGTTCCGTGCAGAGACTTAATTCATATCGAATGCGTGGTGGGTTCTTGTATCAGCTGTTTTGGGCATACGACTGTAGTGTAGGTTTTCACCACGCACAGTGTTGGTAAGAGAAGAAGTCATGACAGGTGGCTGCCGTTTACATGTACACTCTGGTTCATGTTACTTATGCTTGACCTAATGTTTTAAATTTATTTAAGTTTCCGGCAATCATTTATCCATACATAATAATATTATATTTATATTATTATTATATAAATAAATAATGAAGTTCACGTAGGATGAAAACGAGGTGCCAACTTTCATCCTCACAATCTGTCTAGGCTGTATTACTATAAAGCAGGCTTCTAGGAGGCCAATAAACGATTTGAATATGATATTTTTTATATCAGAAGTTTTTATTATATTAAATCAATTGGTCCAATTGAGTTAACTGAGCAATTGTCTGGGCGCTATTTATTCACAGCCTGCTTTGAAAAATCCATTAGAAGATTAAAACTTGATTTATTTTGCTTAAGAACCAAAAGCTTTTAATTAAATTGGGTCAGCTAGGCACAATATAAATATAGCATTATTCTAATAAATTAACAGAAGGTGTAATAAAATTTTAGTTTTTTTTAATTTTTGTTTTTAATAAAATAACTCTTAAATTAAAAAATTTAAAATAACATAGAGTAAATTAAATAACACACGTTAATATTCACGTATTTATAACATGCTATATTCATTGTTATTTCAACGTACTTGTGATGAATTGTTAATTTTTATAACCAATAACAACAATTCAAACGCATTCACACAAAAAAAAAAACACCAATGCTGATGACATCTTGTCGCAAGTAGAAGCAACATTTTTTGTTATTTTTTGCTACTTATGTTGTTTGGATATCTGCTAATTATGTTGGATAGCCAATACACAATCCTTTTAATAGATATATTATTGTGATCTGCTACAACATAGCTTCAATTATACTTAATATTGAATCAACAGCTCTGCTTTGGAGAAGTTTTTGCATTGGTGGGCAGTGCATAAAACTCTCAATCGATGGGGTGGGCACAAGTTCGATACCCGCGGCGTAGCAAAGAAATATTTTTAATAAATTCATATTGCATATTCTTGTTGTAATAGACGCAAGCAAAAAAAAAAAGAAGAAACGCTATACAATAATTTCTAAAAAATCGGTGTTGTAAAAAAGTGTTGTTTTTGAGATTTCACTCAAGAAAAAAACAAAACAAGGCGTAAAAAGCTTCGTTGTAATAAGAGAGGAAGTTATATGTACTTCTTATTCAAATTTAAGTTTGAAAACATTTTAAAGTATTCATATTCTTATGTATTACAAAAAATTAATATTAATGTTCAACATAATTTCATCTTTTGTATTTAACCAAGTACCATTTTGTTTTAGTAACACATAATAAAGTTTTTCAAATAACCCACCAGTGCTGATTTTATTCTAAAAACCTCTCAACTCTTAATCTTATCTTAAAGTAAAATTAAATTTGGCCTGTGTAAGCTGGCTTCCAGGAAGCCACTTAAAGTTTAAAATATATATTTTTTTAGTTCAAACTTATTTTTTTTTTTATAAAATTAGCAACTTAGCAACTGTTTGAACTGTCGAATACTTTAAGGAAATCAACAGAATACGCGAATATACATAATTATATAAAGTTGAAAAACAAAAATGTTTTACTATACCTTGAGCCAATTCTGCAATTGAATCTCTACAGTTTCCTTCTAGGAAGCCAACTTAAGGATATAAATATAATATGCATTGCTTGAACAGCAAAAGTTTTACGCCAGAAATTAGAGAAGCTCACCAAGTGCCGCCCAGTATAAAAAACGACGTAGTAATAAAAAAAAAAAAAAACAAAAACAATAACAAGTACTATTTAAAATGTTTCCAACTAGAAATGCAAATTAAAAATCCATTTCCAGCTTAATTAAGAATTTTACAGCTTCCTGATAAAGCTATAAAAATAGAGCGCAAAAAAGATAAAAAACACAAAAAGCCCAAAAAATACACTGCTAGCAAAATATGAATATGAATTTCATATGAACGCAAACCTTAACTAGAAACACAAAAAAAAAAAAACACAAGCATAGCGCGAAATGCCAGATGGCTGGATTTTCCCTGTTTTTGAGGGATTTTTTTGCGACTTAAACGGTATGGCGTGGAAAACAGTGATCAAAACGGCGAAAACATCAAGTTAGTAATATAGTCGTACCAATGGAAGTTATTTTTGATATTTTTTTATATTTATTTGATAATAATTAGTACAATAAAATACACGAAGATCTTTTAAAAGTACAACATATACATATATAGACCAACAGCAAACTTTAAATTGAAATACTTTAATAACCTTGAAATACTAAAAACATAATTAATTATGGGTTTCATAACAAATTAAAAAACTAGAACAAAAGAAAAAAAAAAAAATAAAACAAAGATGAAAAACAGTAAGAAAACTGTCAGAAGAATAGTTAGAATAAAAAGACTAATATACAATTAGATGTTTGAGTAGTATAGCATGATAAATGACTGAAATTTAGTTGTACTGACAGTAGATGTTAAGCTTAAAGGTAATGAATTCCAGAGTTTGATGGCGTTGATGAAAAAGAGTCGTTTAGTAATTAAAGAGTTGAATTTAGGCAGTATAAGATTGCATGTTCGAGTGGAAACACTGAATCGTAACTTTTCATATAAGTATGCAGGAGGCTTATAAGTCATTAGTTTATGCAAAAATAAACAATTCCTCGCATTCAAATAGTTTAGAATACTACAGCCCAAAATGCTTTTACTTTCTTCAGATACATGCTCAAAGCGTCTGAGGCCAAACATGTATCTTGCCGCATCATTAAAGGCAACTAGAATTTTATGCGAAGACTGCGATTCAAGATTGCTATATATCAGTTCAGAGTAAGATATAATTGGCAGTACTAATTGAACAACAAGCCTCTTTTTTGTCTTAGTTGGAGTATATCTAGCAGACAATCGTAAACATCGAAGCGCGTAGTAAACTCGTTGAACGATATTGTTGACATGATCAGAGCATGAAAGTCTACTATTAATATAAAAACCTAAACTTTTAACTTTATTAACCATTAGTAGACAATTATTATTTAAGAAAATCTGTGGTTTTTGTTCGTGGTCAAGTTTATCTCTGGAGATAGGAAGAACGTACGATTTGTTGGTATTAAGGCTTGATTTGTTATCTGATGCCCACGTCGAGATTGCAGTTAAGTCTTCATTTAGTCTACAACATATATCATCAACAAGTCCTATTCGATTGGAAAAATATAACTGAATATCATCAGCATAGCCATGCATTGACACGTTTTTTGCTGACAGTTAAAATATCATTTACAAAAATACTAAAGAGTAAAGGTACAAGAGTAGATCCTTGGGGTACTCCCATTTTAACATCCTTGTACTCAGAAAAACGGTTGGCGATCTTTACTCTTTGCTTTCTTCCATCTAAATAATTGGCAATAAGATTGACAGCACTTCTAGAAAAACCAAACAGACACTTAAGTTTTTGAGCTAATACAAAATGGAGCACAGAGTCAAACGCTTTTGAAAAATCTAAAAGACATAAAAGAGTAATATGACCTGCATCATAAGATGTACGCATATCATCAAGAATTGTAAGTGTTGCAGTTGCGCAGCTATGCCCTGATTGGAAGCCAGATTAGTATGGCGATAGCAGCTTATTCAATTCTAAATACTGAATGATTTGACGAGCCATAATGGATTCACAGATTTTGGAAAAAGTCGACAGAATACTAATGGGTCTATAATCTTTCATAACTGAGAACGTGTGCGTTACTTTGGCAATTGGTGTAACTGTAGAATGTTTCCACGTTGATGGAAAACAAGAAGTTGTAAAGCAGTGATTTATAATGTGCGTCAAAGGTTTTACAATATAAGGTAATATAATTTTAATGAAGTTTAGAGAAAATCCATCATCTCCAACAGCGTTGGATTTAATTTTCATTAAAGACTTAAGGACATCATATTCAGTAACATGCATAAAAGAAAATTTTTCTTCATCACGGAATTGTCGCCCAATGCATTGAAAGTCATCATGCGAGGCTACGTTATTTGAAAGAAAAAATCATTTAAATGATAAAGGTCCATGTCACAATTCAAATCAGATTTACTACACACGCCGAGACTACGTATACTTTTCCATAGTTCCTTAGATGGAAGAGTGCAATTCAATTTTCGGTGAAAAAATCTTTTTTTGGAATGTCTTATTGCTGAGACAGCATCATTCCCAATTCATGAAATATTCCCATTTTACACATTACGGTGCTTTTTCCATTTGTTATATAATTTGTTCCTTTTTTTTATGGCTAAACTAACGAATGACGTGAACCAAGGACAAGACTTATTTTTTACTACTGATGTACGAAATTTTCAAAAGCATGGCTAACATGGGAGACAAGAATATTTAATTTCTCATCCACAGTCTCACAGAACGAACAATCATTCCAACGGATATGATACAAATTATCATACAACAGAGAATAATCAATGGAATTGTATTCGCTTTAAGAAATAGTCGTTGGAACAGCATTACGACAGGCATTATAATTAATTGTACAAGAAAGCAGAACATGCTCAGAGATAAATGAAATTTGATCAAAAAGTTGAAGCATTGACTCATCAGAAAGTATTAAGACATCGAGTAGACTAGGGGTAGCATTGGGAGCAAAACGAGTTGGAAGAGAAGAGTTAATAATTGTCATGCCAGCTGCATTGACTTTGTCGTAAAAATTATCATAAATATTATCCTTCTTAAGCAAGTTCACATTAAAATCACCGCAAATAGAAAATAAGTCAAATTCAGTCAAACGATTGCAAACTTTCTTAATTTTAATTATATTAAAGAAGTTTAACTTTTTTGATAATAGGAAAATTTATAAAAGTTATTTTTATGAATTAGTCTGTTTAAAAAAATTAAATTATCATTGTTTTCATTGGGCATATTTTTCTAAGAAGTGATTTATTAATCTAATTCTTAATATTGACATGGAATATTGATCTCAAAAATTATTTTTAGTTTTCGAATAAGCTGAAGAGGTCCTATACACGTTCAACATTGATTTTTGCATATAGTGAAAAAAATTTGTTTTGCTTTTTACTGAGCCTTTTTATTTTTATATGGTAATAATTGTCACCAAAGTAATACTAAATCAAAATGGTTACCTATATACGAGAAAGTCACAAAAACTAACAATATTTTTGTTTTAAGCAATTAAGTCATAAAAAGTCAATTCAAAAACAAATTCAAGACGATATTGCGAGAAAAATATAACCCCTTACAAGTAGAACTTATGACTTATTTCGCATAAGTAAATATAAGATATATAACTTATTTCGCAATATCAATCTATGGATATAATTTCGCTGTTTTAGGTAAAAACTTAGTGTTGCCGAATTTTCAAACAGAGTTGTTTCTGAAAAATTAAAAGGAAAATAAAGATTTCAAAAAATGACTTTTAAAATTGATATAAATACGGAAGATTTTATTATCGATAACAATAACATCAGTATATAAGACTATATAACATTTTAAGCGATTTTTAAGCTGATCTTAGATACTTTGAACGAACATTTATATGAATTGGATTTTTGTTATCTTGCTCTTAATGTATTGTTTTTTTTTTTTTATATAATAAAATGAATTACTCAAAATGGCTTATGTTTTTAAAAGCTTTTAATAATAAATCCAAAAAAGAGAAAAACATCGTGGACACTACGACTTTAAAACCGGAAAAACAATTATTTTGAATGCAAAAAAGGCGAATTTTTTTTATCAACCTGAACCTGGCAACACTGCACATAACAATGTGTAAAAGTGTCGTCACACATACACACACATGCATACTACTATACGCACACATTCAGAAGCAGCTTACATTTTCATGACCAAGCTAAATGAAAACGAGTCTCATAAAATTCATAGAAGCCAGTCAAAGTATAACAACACTTGACTCAGTTACTTCAAAAGTTTTTTACTATTACCGAGTACCACCCACACGCACACAGTCATACACAGACACACCCACACACAAGTGCGCTTAGACTTTTGCACATAAAATCTAAGCTAAATCTGCATTCAGCAACAACAACAATAAGCATTGTCAAAAACATTGAAAAATGAGCGAGCGTGTGCAAACTTTTGTGCTTGCAATTAAATACCGAGTGTAAATAAAAGTGAAACCTCGAAAGCTGTCGAACATTAAGCATACTAAAACTTTTGTGATGAAAGTAGTGCAGAGACGCTCATTGTCACATAGACAAAACACTCACACAGATAAATTGTTTGTGTCCTCATATAAGTTGTTGTAATAAATGTTAGAATAGTTTTTAATGACAAAAAGTCATCAACTTATTTGAGTTTTATGCAAGCATAAATTTAAGGCATTTATTCAACATTCATAACCGCGTTCAGTCCGTCAGTCAGTCAGTCATTCATTTATTATTTAACTGGGCGTAGCATACAAGTGATGCTTAAACATTCATTAGCTTAGAAGTGCGCTCTTGTCTTTAAAAACACACGCACACTCGAGTGCAAGGAGACACATACACAAACAGATAATCTGTGCAATTTGGGCACTTCTGTAGACGCTGTTTTGACTAAGCTTTGTATTTTTGTTATTTTATTTTTATGTAAATGTCTGTGTGTGTGTTTTTCTGCACCTAACACATTTGCTTATTACTAAAATAATATGATATACATTCTAATTAAATTAGCTTCACATGTTTTATTACCCTGTCTGTGGCTGTGTTATTTGATGTTTTATTTTTTTTTTTTTTTTTTATTGACAGTTATATTATTGAGTGTACTCTGCCATAGCTAGTGGTTTGTTTGCTTGTCTGCCTTGTCGTCTATTCAATTATATTTCTAAGCTCTTTACTTTACATTTTAAGTGTTTGCTGTGAAAGAGTTACGAGGTTTGTTCTAAGCGTTTATAATTTTTTAATTGTTTTTTTTTTTTGCTTTTCTATAAATTCATATATGTGTTTGTAGAAATGTACCTACTAACACAAATTTTTACATTATTTCAGATGTTGGAAACAGTAACGGCTTTTATTTAGCTGCTGGAAATGCTTTTTAATTGAGCATAAATAAAATTAATAGCTTTTATGATAAATCTAGCATATCATTAAAAACGAAAGTTTGTTCGAAGTTTCTTTAGCGTCGTAGCTAGAAGCTTTGTCGCACAGAGCAGCTCAAGTTTCAATAAATAGAAGGATTTGTTGTAGACTAATAAAATTTGGTATATAAGATGTAATTAATTGTGTTAGATCGCAGGCAAAAATTTTTTAAATCCGCCCGTAATCACCTATGAAAAACAAAAATTAAAAAAGCTACTCGTATATATTATTTTTTACTGAACGGACATAAAAATCACTTCGCCAAAACACATAAATACATATATTAAGAAATACATATAGTATCGTAAGTGTGGACGTAGAATTTTTCTTTTATATATTGGTATTGAATTTGTTATTCTTGTTCATTTTTATGTTGGCTTAAATTAAATGTAATTCAATCTTATGTTTAGTAAATGGAAAAAAATATTTGCGAAAAAATATGTATTTATGATTTTTCCTGCAGTAACAAATTTAAATACATTGTTAATTTTGTAACAATGTTACAAAAATTTAAAATTTAAAATTCGAAATTATGACTAATTCGTAACTATTTCAAGCTATCTTAAAGAAATCGTTACAATTTCGTAACACAAAGTCCGGAACAGTTTCACTTTTTAAACGAATTTACATAGAATTGTAAATAGAGTCGAATTTCGTTATGCGACTGATTGTACAACATATTGATATGCGAGCAGAGTGAAATTTCCTATCTTTCGAACTGTCTGAATGAAATTCGTTTTCGTTAAGGCTCATTACGAAATCGTTACGACATTTCGTTACAAAGTCGTGTCAAACTCATCATACGATTTGCGTTACGATTCCGCAACAAAATTGGATTCCGCAACGAAATCGAATTTCGAAGTCGGAAATATTTCGAAATATTCTTAACGAAATCGTAACAAATACTTCGTAAAGAATATTGTGTGAAGGGGTTGACATGACTTCGTAACGAAATGTCGTAACGAGTCTTAACGAGTCTTACGAAAAAGTTACGATTTCGTTCAGACAGTTCGAAAGGAAATAAATTTCACACTGTTCACACATTTCAATATGTAGTACAAACAGTCACATAACGAAATCTATACATATAAAAAAAATTGTAAAAAAAAAAATCTGTACATGAAATATTTTATAAAAATTCTTTTTGCGTTGGACTTTTAGAGTTACGAGGATTCCGAAAAGCGCATTTTTAAATTTTTGTCTGTCTGTCTGTCTGTCTGTTAAAGCATCACGCGAAAACCACTGGATAGATTTCAATGAAACTTGACATCCATGTTTCTTATATCCCCGTTCAACATATAGGCTACTTTTTATCCAGTAAAAAACGTTGGACCTGGTAGGGGGCGCTGCAATCGGGTTCCAGGCATTCTTTTTTTAGCTTATCTCCGAAACCGTTCATCCGATTTGCATAAAAATTTGTGTGTAGAAGTTGTAGGATACGGTGAGTTTTTATGACTTATCTGTTCTGTGCTATCTTGAACACGAGAGGGCGCTGTAGTAAAAATATTTTAAAAAACGTCAAAAAACTCCTAAGCTGTTTATCCGAATACATGTATTATGCATATATACATACATAATATGCATACATTATATGTATATATACATGGGCGTAGCGACGTAAGGGCAGTTTTTCCCCTGATATGTATATGTATATGTATATACATGTATATATTATACATATATACATATATAAACATATGTACATAAACATGGGCGCAGTAAGGGTGGGGAAGAGGAGGGAAGTTTCCCCCCTGATATGTGTATGTATATACAAGTATATATTATACATAACTACATATATAAACATATATACATATACATAGGCGTAGCGGAGGTAGGACAGAAGAGGGCAATTGTCCCCTTATATGTATATGCTTATGCGTGTATATTGTACATATATACATACATAAACATCTATACATATACATGGGCGTAGTGACGGTAGGGCAGGAGAGGGCAGTTGCCTCCCTGATATGTATATATGTATACAAGCTTATACTATACATATATATAGTATAAGCTTGCATATCTATATATGCATATAGATGGAGTTAAAGAAGTCTTACTTCAGTCGTATGGTCTAAAGCACACTCGTATTTTTTTAATGTACTTCCTTGAACACCAGAGGCGCTGCAGTACAATATTCTTAAGAAATGGTAGAACACTTCAAGTCTGCTTATCTAATTAGGATAAAAATTTTATTTATAGGATTTCGAGTATTGAAAGCGCTTTGGCGCTATTTTTTTTTTCTGTTCGCAAACCAGAGGGCGCTATTGCACAAATACTGCAAAAAAAGCTCCCAACCACTCATCCGATAAGTATGATTTTTATAAGAGGTTTTCGGGTGCGGTAAGATTTTGCGCAATGTATTTTGCTATATATTGAACACCCGAGGGCGCTGTACTACAAAATACAGTAAAGTGTAGCAAAGCACGAAGGGTATTATATATCTTCTTTTCTTCTTAATGTGTATTTATGTTCAACATTCTTATTTTCGCATATCAAGACAGCTGATGCCAAATTCTGTTGTATTTGAGTTCGCATCAACAAATGCGCAAGTTTGTTGGTCGTACGTTGGCATTGTTTTGACATTTCAATTTCAATTTCTAGTGCTTATTCGCAAAAAATTGAGAAAAATAATTGCCAAAATCTTGGTAAAAATTAAAGGTACATAAAAATAACGTATGAAAGAATTCTTGATCATAAAAAAATTTGCAAATAAGACCTAAGTTAACATTGGTAAAGCTAATCTCTAACGAACAGAACTACAGCTTGCATTTTTCTATTTAATATATGTAAATATTTAGTACATATTTACTTTATTAAATATTTATTTTTAAAATTTCTGAAGGATAATTAATTTGAAAAACTTACCGTTAAACACTGATATCATTAATTTTAAAACAATAGATATTCTTAGTAAAATGAATTTTTGAACTAAGCAATGTTACCAGAAATTTATAGTTTTGACTGTCGATGCAAGTTGCTCTGCTGTTTTTTGAAAACATTTAAATCAATTCTTTTTTGTCGAAAGTTCAATAAAAGTACTTTATAAAAAGAATAATAGCAGTTAGTAAGGCATTTATATATTTTCAATTTTTGTTCAAGAAAGGCTCATAATATTTAATGTTTTCTTAAAAAATGGCGCAAAAATTTATGTTGCAAAAATAAATAAATTCAAAATTGCATTTTTGACACACTTTTATTGACACATTAACATTAACATACAGTAACATTACGACACGAGGTCAAAAGAGCGCCTTTATGTATGAGAAAATTTACATAAATGATTGCCAAAAATTCGTTTTTGCTCTGATGTTTTCAAAAGTGTTCAATCTATCGAATAAAATGTAAAATTTGAAAATATACTTTTGCAGGTAACCACGATCACACACATGACAATTTTCCTAACTTTTTATGATAATTTTTAGGTGTTTTTTAGGTGTTGAATCTACATTTTGCTTATTTTGCTGAAGTTACCGGTTTGAAAGATGCACACAAAATTTCTTCAATAGTTTGTGAAAAGTTTTTTCAAATCGATGAATGAATTCAAAAATGATTTATATCAACTCCCGAGTAAAGCCGGGTATCCAGCTAGTTCTATATAAATTCGTTTGAAAAGTGAAACTGTTCCAATATTTGAGTTACGAAATTGTAACGATTTCTTTATGACAGCTCGAAATAGTTACGAATTAGTCGAAATTTTGACAAATCCGTCAACTATGGTTTGCTGGGACAGCCGAGCATTTTTATTTCGAAATTTTAATATTAAGTATGTTGAATTAAAGTGTTCGGGGGCTCTACTCTCTATTGCGATGCGACAAAAAAATTCGCAAAATTGATTTGATTGTACGGATTTGCGTATGCATCGAATTTCATTTTCGCATCGCATTGATTGGCGCATCGCAATACAGAGTAGGGCCCCAGTTTTTTCATTCCGATTAAAGAAATCTTTGCCGATGACACGAATTGCTTGATTGTGTTCCTTTCACGTGCTTGTGTTGCAACAATTTCAATAGACTCTATGTTGTTCTCTTTTCTGCTCAGCTAGCACAGCACAACATTCGAATTCAGTATATTTTAAAAATAAATGTAGTTCTTATAGCATAACTACAGTCTCCGTATATGTAAACCTGCTTAGTGTACCTGCGTAGTAAACCTGCGTATACATCTAAGTTATATATTGTCTTAATCTTGTTGAATTACAATAATACTTGACAATAACAAACGACAAAAACGAAAGCAACTGAAATGCATCCATTTTAAAAAAAGAACGTCAACAGCAACTGTAGCCATCAATTCATGATTTTTATCATACAAAAATATGAATCTTTTCTGCCACGCGCACCTCTCATCCGAAAAGTTTCCCCCACACATGATTTTTAAAATTGTACCTTTCATGAAGCATAACAATTAAACGGCTGATATTAGTGGCTTGTCATCTTCAAAGATATTATATATTTGGTTTTTATTAAAACAATAACAAAAAACATCAGTTGAAAAAGACTCACCTTTGTGTTAATATCAAACAAAAATTGAGTGAACCTCATGCCATTTGCAGCAAATTATTGCTGGTTGTATACCAGTAAAAACACTTCTGGAAAATATACATCCACACTTCGAGATATTAGGCAAAACGGTCTAAATACTCTCATACAATGGGTTAATAGCTGTGGACTCAGCGTCAAACCTGAAAAAACGGATTTAGTGATTTTCACAAGAAAACACAATCTACCAACTATCAGTCCTCCAAAACTGGGAAACTTAGCTTCTCAGATCAAGTTAAATATCTGGGCCTTATCCTGGATAGAAAATTAAACTGGAAACCCAATCTGCTCGAGAGAGCCAAAAAAGCTAATATAGCCCTCTACTCATGCAAAAGGGCAGTAGGCAACAAATGGGGCTTACAGCCAAGTGTTACTCACTGGCTTTACACGGCAGTAGTAAGGCCAATATTGCTATATGGTGCAATTGTCTGGTGGCAAGCACTAGACAAACAAACACACCTCAACATACTCTGCAAAGTTCAAAGATCAGCTGAGCTCTGCATCAGTGGAGCATTAAAAACCACTCCTACAGATGCATTAGATACTATGCTCCACCTTATACCACTTGATATCCTAGTAAAACAGATGGCTACCAATACATCCATCCGTCTAATGGCCACCTCTCAATGGAGAGAGGGCAAATCAGGACACTCTAGCATTGGGAAGTTCCTTCCTCCGATACCCAAATCCGTAGACTACATCACACAAAAACTTTTCTTTGACAGGAAATTTGATGTATCCATCCCCTCCCGCGATGAGTGGGCGGTTGGAAACCTTCCACCAAGCAACGTCATCAGAATCTACACAGATGGATCAAAACTAGATGGCAGGGAGGGAGGAGGAGTGTACTCTAATACATTGAACATTAATCTAACCTTCAGGCTCCCCGACCATTGCAGTGTCTTCCAAGCGGAAGTAGTCGCAATACATGAAGCAGTAACTTGGCTTCAGATGAATGCAATATCCTCCAAGGATATCTACATACTATCTGACAGTCAAGCCGCCTTTAAAGCCCTAGAATCTGTTGAAACAACATCTAAAACAGTAACTCGCTGCCGCAGATCCCTAAATGAGATGGCAGAGCAGCTCAAAATACACCTATGCTGGATTCCCGGACATAGAGACTTTCTAGGAAACTGCAAAGCAGATGAACTCGCTCGCACCGGAACAACCAAACAACTCTCGATGAGAGAAGAAAGTATTGGTATATCCCTCACCACATGTGAACTACTCACAAATGAGCTATCCCTAAACAAAGCCAACGATAGGTGATCAACGGGTAGCACTTGTCATACAGCGCGTCAGGTTTGGCCAAAAATCACCCTAAAACGCTCAAAAGAACTGATCGCTCTGAGAAGGGATCAAATCAGTACTACGATAGGTGTCTTAACAGGACACTGCTTAATAGGTAATCATGCACGAAGATTGAACATCCTCCACAACGACTTCTGTAGAAGCTGCAGAAATGAGGAGGAGAAGGAATCTACAAAACATCATCTCTGCACTTGCGCAGCACTAGCTAAAAATCGCCACCTTCACTTAGGTAAATGGTTCTATAGAGATCTCGATGATCTCTCAGAAACATCGGTCTACCGAATCCTTGGCTTTGTCAACAGCTCAAACTGGTTTTAATAGAGAGGGCAATTAACCCATGGTATCACAATGTGCCTTATTGGCCTAAGTGTGTCTCAGGGGAGTCAGCCGCTTCAACCTAACCTAACCTATACCAGTAAAAATTCCAAAATTTAAGCACTGTGACTAAAACGTGTCATGAATAAAACGATTAAACGATTAAAAGATCATTTTTAATTAATATAACTTTCAAAATGCCAGATCAATGTCTTACTGATTGAATTTAGTTTTAATTATATACTAACATAGCTTATTTTTGACAGCTTCAAAACTTTTTTGGGGTGATCATTTCTGTAGCTGCTAATATATGGAAGATATGTCAAGTAGGTGTGAAAAAAATGTTAAGGGCTGAGAATAATAGGGCCTGCTCATGCGTTTCACCTCTCTTTGGGTCAATTCGTTAGAGATATGAACTATTTTTGACATATTCCTTCGGAAAAGTTTCATTAGAAACGAAGTGATGTGAGCGGTGATATAATAATGCAGCCTTATTTACTCAAAAACACTTTTCATCTCAGAATTATAAAAAAATACTCAGTCTGAAACAACCAATTAAATTGCAATGTTTAAACAAAAAACAAACAAAGAGGCTTTTGAAAGCAGTTTTGTCTTTTTGTTTTTTCTTTTTTTTTGTGTTGTTATGTTATGTTTTTGCTAATAAGCTTGTATTTGTTAATCTCTGCAGTTGTATTAAAATAAAAAAAAAAAAAAAAAAAAAAAACAAATTAACATTAATTAGCTTTGAGGCAATTTATCATCATCATCATAACGACAATTTATGAAGTGGCATCAAAATCACAAACAACTTATAAGTGCGTTTATGTCTGCATGTGTGTGTGTGTGTGTGTGTGTTTGTGTGCGCCTCTGTGCTTATTTGTGTGCTCATAAGTTGAGGCTTAGTGCAGGATTTGATGCCACTTGCGTTCATGCATACACACGCACACATGAGCAGCAGCGCACATAGACATATTTAGTATAACAAATGATGTGTTGAGTGCCTATCTTTGCTACTTGTGCCTGTTTGTGCTCATGGCATTGAGTGCTCTTCCTTCTGTCAATCTGTGGTTCCGTTTTTTATTTTCTTTCTGCAATTTTTTTTTTTTTCTTTCGTATATTTATTTCGTACATATGTACATATTTACTTTAAGTGACAAGTTTTCCTTCAATGCATACCTAAGTGGGTAGACGTTTGTGTCTTTTTTTTTAGATTTAGTTTAATTTTAATTAGGCTTCATTCGAGACACGTGGAATTGATTTTATTTTTGCGTGCAATCAGTGACATTTTTGCTGTCACATATTCCCTAGAGGAAATGTATAAGTTGTCAAATAAATTGCTTTCATTTGAAAATATTTGTATAAATGTCTATCGACTTTATGTCGGTTTTTATTGTTTTTTTTATTTTTTTTTTCTATTCTTCTATTTTACGTTTTGTTCTGGTTCTCTAACCAGGCTTATATATTAAATTTTTTAGTGGCACGTGTGTTCATGTTTTGGTTTGATGAATATAAGATGTACTAGCATAAAAGCCCGTTCTACGACAGGTTGGAAGCATTAACGCTCAAACTGTAATCATTTTTTGTCATTATTATAGTACAACACACTGTTCTGAAAAATGTTCAACTTGAAAGTATGCAGGCAAATAAAAGGCAAGCATGTCATTTGAAAAGGCATTTTCTGTGCATACTTTTAGGCTGAATATTTTTCAGGACAGTACATGTTGTGAAGAAACTGTAGTAATCGCAAAAGACAATTACAGTTTGAGCGATATTAGGTGCATAGCATTGTGCTTGCCTGTTATATATTAAGTAATAATTTTGATACCTAATGTATAGGAAATAAAAAGACATAAAAAAAAAAACAATAATTAAGTGAATTAATTACTTCAAGTGTTCTTCTGTGTCTGTATAAACCTATTCCGGCAGTGTACCTATTAAAGTGAAAAGCTTACTTCATTTCTACATTTCAGAGAAGAGAAAATAATAATACTAAAAAAGTAAGCTGTGGGGGGACTGCCGACCGAAGTGAAAAAACTTTATGCTATGAAGTAACATAGCTGTTATGAATTTCCAAATAAGCTATAGTCGGCAAATCAGAAGAGTTCTTCTTTTTTGAGTCTTTTTATCAATTTATACGTTATTAAATGTATAAACTAAATTTTTTTAATTTTTATATATAACTAGCTTATACCCTGTGCACCTCGCGCTTATCTCCTAAAAGACACGCCTATTTTCTGTGAGGCAGAAGACTTGTAAGAGGAGGAGGAGGTGTGAAGGTGGGCTACAGCTAGTGCAGGGTGTGATATAAGCTACTTTGTGAAACGTAAAAAAAGGCAACTTTCAATTTTAAAATTAAATAGCTTATTCGGCAGACGCTATTCTACCCTTTCCGGTTTTTTGACATCCATTGTACAGCTTGAATTTTGTTAGCGAACATTAGTTTTTCAATTTTTTTTCAGATTTCTCATCCGAAAAAAACATAAAACCACGAATGTTAACTTCCCTTAATAAAATAAAATAAAAAAAGGAAAAAAATACAAAAGGCCATCTACTCGAAAAAAATCTACTGTGAAAATATAAGGTCAATTGGCCCAAGTAGGTAGTTTTAATGATTTTTGAAAAGGTAGAGCGTAGATATCGTGTGACCACGCCCATTTTTAATGTAGTTGCCGACGATAACCATACGAACTAAATTAACGACGAAACCCGTCCAAAATATGGCACATTTATTCATTTGTGGGTGGTAAAAGGGGTGTGATGACTTTTTTGTCTAAGCCATGCCATACCTAAATAAAATGTTAGATCATTTTTAGTCTGATTTCTAAAAAAAATTGTGCGCGTAGCTATAGTTTGCACACGCTCAGTTTTGGAATAGTTGCTGATATTAACCATATAAACTAAATATCCAAATTAAAGTCTAATACGACCAAAACCATCTTAAACATATAATTTTTATTGATTTGCGGGCACTGGAAGCGGTTGTGGCTCTTTATTGATATGTGGGGCAATACAAAAGAGTGTGACAATTTTTTTCCTAACTAAAATTTTTAGTCAACTGGCCCAGCAGTCAATTTAATGAGTTCTGAAAAAATGGGCGCATATATAATTTGACACGCCCATTTTTAGTACAGTTGCCGAAAATGACCATACGAACTAAATTGCAAAATTAAAGTCTAATACAAACAAAAAATCGCTTAAAATACAGCATTATAATTGATTTGTGAGCGGTGAAAGGTGGGCGTGTAAGCTCATTTTTTTGTTACAGTTGTCGACGGTAACCATACAAACTAAATTACCAAATTTCAGTATTATAAAACGAAACTGTCTGAAATATATCATTCAAATTTATTTGTGGGCGGTGAAAGGGGGTGTTGCAATATTACTCAAGCGTATGTAGAATGGAAAAACCAAGAAGAGCAGAACAAACAAATCTCCAAGCAAATCAAACGTTTCGTTCATGAGTTATGGCGTTAGTAACACATTTCACGACTTTGTTTTATATATACAGATAAATAGAAGAAGATAGAAGATATATTTTTTAAACAATTACTTTGTTTGGGTAATCGGTAATTACCTCGGTAATCGATTTGTGATCGCTTAGGTAATTGGTAATCGCTTTGATAATCCGTTCCTAATCATTTCGGTAATCGGTTGGTAATCACTTCTGTAATCGGTTGGTTATAACTTCGGTAATCGGCTGGTAATAGCTTCGGTAGTCGGTAATCGCTTCGGTAATTGGTAATCGGTTGGTAATTGCTTAGGTAATAGGTAATCACTTCGGTAATCGGTTCGTTATCACTTCGGTAATCGGTTGGTAATCGCTTCGGTAAACCGCAATCGGTTCCGTAATGGGTTAGTAATCGCTTTGGAAATTAATAATCGCTTGGTAATCGCTTCGGTTACTGGTAATATCTTCGCTAGATGGTTGGTAATCACTTCGGTAATCGGTCATCGGTCAGTAATCGCTTCGGTAATTGGTTCGACAATCGGTTGGTAGTCGTTTTGGTAATCGGTAATTGGTTGGGTAATCGTTTAGTAATCGCTTCGGTAATTGGTAATTGGATCGGTTATTGGTTTGTAATCACTTCGGTAATCGGTTGGTTATCGCTTCAGTGATCGGTTGGTTATAACTTTGGTAATCGGTTGGTAATCGGTGATCGCTTCGGTAATTGGTAATCGGTTGGTGATTGCTTCGGAAATAGGTAATCACATCGGTAATTGGTTGGTTATCACATCGGTAATCCGCAATCGGTTGGTAATCACTTCGTTAATGGGTTGGTAATTGCTTCGGTGATCGTTAATTAGTTCCGTAATCGGTAATTGCTTCGGTAATCGGTTAGTATTCGCTTTGATTATCGGCAATTGGTTACGTAATCGGTTCGTTATTAACTTCGGTAATCGGAAGACGGTTGGCAGTCGCTTCGGTAATTGGTAATCGGTTGGTAATCACTTCGGTAATCGTTCATGGGTTGGTAATCGCTTCGGTAATTGGTACGATAATCGGTTGGTAATCGCTTTGGTAATCGGTAATTGGTTTAATCGCTTCGATAATCGGTAAATGGTTCGGTTATCTGTTTGTAATCACTTCGGTAATCGGTTGGTTATCTCTCAGTAATCGGTTGGTTATCGCTTTGGTAATCGGTTGGTAGTCGCTTCGGTAATTCGTAATCAGTTGGTAATCGCTTCAGTAATTGTTAATTGGTTGGTAATCACTTCGGTAATTGGTAATTGGTTCGGTAGTTCGTTGTTAATCGCTTCGGTAACCGATATTTGGTTCGATTATCGGTTGGTAATTACTTCGGAAATCTGTAATTGGTTGGGTAATTGGTTGGTAGTTGCTTTGGTAATCGGTAATTGATTGGGTAATCGGTTGGTAATCACTTCGGTAATCGGTTCGATAATCGCTTCGGTCTTCGGGTTGGTCGATGCTATGTTATCTCTTAAAAGGAGTGCTGTACAGCAATAATTTCTGTTACGCTAACGGCGTGATGATATCGCTAAACGCGTGATGATATTGCTAACAGCGTGATGATATCGCAAATCTATTGTTTTGCTCTCTACCAAAAAGTAATAAAAAATTGCAAATAATTACTATGTTAAGTTTTTATTATAACTTCCGATTAAGAAAGGAAAACTTTCTGAATGTTTTGCGGTTACCATGTGGAATAAGGTCAACGCACATTTCTGTTGCTTACATTTCTGCTTTTGGCTGTGGTCCTAACAGCGCTTGAGAGAGCATTGTAGAACCTATCTAGCTCCGGATGTTCTTACATGTATGCCGATAGTATGCAAATTTCTTCTTTCGTTGCATCAAACCTAAAGGATAACAAAAAAATTTCTTAAATTTGTCTAGATATACTTAGATTTTTCGAAATAGTTATACAATTTTGGTACCAGAAAAAAACAATTTCTGCTTGTAACACATTTTTATCAGAGAAACTTCATATTATTTTTAGAGTTTACACACTTTTATAACGTTTCTGTCTGCTATAGCTAAAGAAGCTTAAAGTAGTCATTTGATTTTGAATCAACGGATAAACAAAGTATCTCAATAGTTTATCGACAAAAGCTTTTATCAAATACAGCAAACTAGGTAAACATTACAAACCAAATTGCGGAAAAAAGGAAACGGAAGTAAGCGAGATAGCTTGCAAAGAGCAACATAAACAGAGTAACAACTTTTGAGTGAGCAAAGCCTTGTTCAGCGTGAAAACCAAGATGGGTGAATATTTCTGAAGAGCTAACTGACATAATAGCGATGCTATAAAAAGACATGACTGAAGAAATGGGAAAACTATAAAAACACAATAGAAAACAGAACAAGAAGCAGCAGCAAATAATTTTATATAGAATAGCGTGCTACATATATCATTAATTTTTATGTCTATCATTAGAAGCATTTCGTAAGAATGACATGAGAACCAGCTAAATATTGGCTACACTATATGTGTAGTATATACCAAGAGAAGCAGAGTGTACTGAATGAAACCATTAAAGGAGGACACTGGCTAAATGTGGCCGAGAAAAGACCATTGCGCGATGGCCTTCTATTCGACAAGCTACATGTAAGAAGTATGGCGCAGCGCTGGGTAAGTGTTATCTTTTGTGGCCGACTTTTGTGCTGTTGTGCCGGCAATTAACATCGATTAGTCATCTTTTAGGCGTAGTTTTAAAAGCAAAATTGAGGAAAATAATAGAGTCTTGACAGTTCATTAAATGCTGCCACGACGTTTGTCAGACAACTAAAGTTGATGAAGAGTAAGAAGCAGAAGTCTAAGAACAAGAAAAGGCGGAAGCAGTTCATGGTATCCTACTGAGATGTTTGTGCTTCGTACGACTGTATTTGCTAATATAGAAAAATGTTTTTTTTTTTTCCTTCACCACTTTATGTTCGTTTTGATGACATCATTTGTTATTTTGATAAAGTATCAAAATTATTTACCCCAGAATTGCTTGCTACAACTTCTGCGTTCATTTGGCGTTAAACTGCCTTTATGACTGTATATTTTTATTTTTTTACAATTATTTAACTTTGTTGCTTTTATTTCTGGTCTAAAATGTTTGATTGATGTGCATGCCAAATGTTTAAGCAGCAGGCAGGCAGCCATTCAGTAAGGTTTGAGATGAGCAGACGAGATGAATAAAAACCGAAGGCGCCCACATATTAAGTGAATGTGCGAAAATTGTTGCAATCCATCAAAATAATGCCTTAAAAAGGCATTACTGCTAAAATGCTAAAAAGCAAAACAATGAATTCGCTTAAAAAAAAAAAAAAAAAAAATCATTATAAAGTAGCTTATCATAGTAAAAGCTGGCTTTCAAAATATCGATCATTATTTTGCATAAGCTTCAACTTGAAGGCCAAATACGGAATGTTTCGACCAAATGGTTAGATAGGAAAATATAATAAATTGCTCACATTGTTCGCATTAATGCGAATATCTAAGAAAAAAAGCAGTGAAAATTTGGCACTTTCAAGAGAAGAGTGATAAAAGAGGCTGCGCAGTTTTGTGACCTCTAGCAGCTTGAGCCAGTCATGACAGGCCGCCCAGCATGTTATTTCTTTTCCAATTTCAACGAGTATAAAAAATGCATGATAATAAAACTTGGGTGAATATTATGTCGAGTACAACTTGTAAGATGGTCTCTCTGCTCTTACAACAATTTTATTCAAGTGTATAACACAAATCCGGGGGAAGAAAACGCACAAACACGCACCAACTGAGACAGCTGTCAACATGACTTTATAAAAATATTTATTTTACGCCCAAAAGTATGCATAATAAACGCAATTTCCGCCAATCATAAATCATTTTTAATTTACTTAACATTTCTTTCTGCATGTGTAGCTGTAATAGGCGTTGTTAAGATTCTGCGAGAGCGACAAATGAATTTGAAAGGAAGTGCTTTATACAGCAAAGTGTCTGTGTGGGCGTTGTACTTAAACTCCATTTCATGTTTTAAGTTTCTTAATACGATGATTGCCTTTGTGGCTGCTTGAAATTTTGTGTAATACCAACATTTTCATTTAGCTTCATACAATTTTAACTTCTTTCAAGTAGACGTCGTTGTTTATGTGCGTATGTGTGTGCTTAACAGTTATTTTATAAGATATTTGCGCGTTGCGTGTGTTACCGTAATTTTGTGGTAAATTTTATTTACGCTTTCATTAACATATTTTTCTAAGAAAAAAATTTCGTTTTTTAATTTTTAATTTTGTATATGTTTTTTTGAAATAGCTATAAATTAAAAAAGTTATTTGGGTATCTATTGGCTGATATAACACTTTAATAATATGAAACAACAATATTTGTCTATACAAAGTGCAAAGTATAAGAAATATGGGGATTGGTATGGAAAATAAGAGGAGAGACATATTTGTCCTACCGCTCCTAAGAGGGTTAAGCATGTTTCACATGACTTCAATATTTTTGCAAGTGAAAAATTTTTAGTATCAAAATATTATTTCTCATTTCAATAAATGTTACATGTGTCAGTAGCTATACTTTGTCTCTCATTTAAATAAATGTGTTCATCAGATGTTGTTAATTTTTTAACAATATTTAATGGTGCTTTGAAGGGAAGAAATAAAGTCAAAAATAAATATAAAGGTCGACTGCACTAAAATTTGAGCAAAATTCAAGACCTTGGGATAAAATCTTGCCAGAAGCTTATTTTAAAAAGCGTGCCTTACTAGTCAAAATACAGTCAATTTATCATATTCATGTTTTTATTTTTTATACATATTTTTTTTTAATAAATACGGTCGACTAGAGGGTTTCAAGTGGACAAGATGAAAAATAAAAAAAAAAAATAATAATTAAAACACCCCCTCGATATTAAGGAAGTGCATTTAAGGCATTGAAAACTAAATCCAAATATTTTTTTTTCTATTTTTCATGACTTTGTGGTAGATTTGGAAAAATATGCATGAATTTTCTCAAAGTTTCTCTAATAACACTATTTGAAAAAAAGTTTCCAAATCGAATAAATACGGCGGCCGTGGTGAAGTGTGTAACTCTTACGCCTGAGAACCCAGGTTCTAATCCTCCATCTGACACAGAAAATTTTTTCAAAAGAATTAATTTTTCTGTTCGGCCGTCACCTCTCTGCAGACAATGGCAAATCTCAGAAAGTAAAAACTGCCATGAAAAGCTTCTTGAGAACATAAGCCCTTCGGAGTCGGCGTAAAACATGTAGGTCCAGTTATCGATCAGTTATGTGCAAACATTTCACATCCCACACAACACAATTGATCATAAGAAGCTCGGTCAAAGTCCTTTCAAGGGCTTAGATGGCCATTTCGTTTTTTTTTTTTTTTTTTCTTTGAAATTTTGGCTTGCACATTGCCACCCCTTAAAAAATTGCGGAAAATGAAGAAAAACTAAACTAAAATTTATAAAAATATTAGTAAGAAAAATTTTTTTATTTATATATATAAGAACTAATATTTTACACTTTCTTATGCAGACACTGTGTTATTCCGTCTGTCCGCTACAAGAGCAGAAACAAAATGACAACTACTCTTTAGACATCAATGTCAATCGGAGTTTAGGTTAAGACACTGCTAAAATGTTAAAATACAGCAGTGGTGGCCACCTACAGGCCCATCCCCTTTACTTCTTTTTTATTGTTTTTACGTTAAGGCCCAAAAAAAAAAAAAAAAAATTTGAAAAAAATATATGTTTAAGTGCGATAAAATTAGCAAAACTTTATATTTTTGCAAAAATTTGAGTAATTTTAATATATTACGCAAATATCTATGCATAATTTGGCAAATTTAAATTTAATACCATTAAAAAGTTGGATTTATATCCTGTCAAACTAGTTTTCAATAAAATCAATATCTATCTCAGAAGTTAAGATGTAAAAGAAAACGTAAACCCTTAAAACATAATTTTTTGTGCCGACCGCAAAGTGCTCGAATTCATCACTGGCTAACGGCAAGAGAATAAAAAAATTGAAACGTTTTTTTTGTGGTTTTTAATAATGATTGATTCATAAATTTTTACTCAAGATATGTCATGTTATGTTATGTTATGTTATGTTATTTTATGTTATGTTATGTTATGTTATGTTATGTTATGTTATGTTATGTTATGTTATGTTATGTTATGTTATGTTATGTTATGTTATGTTATGTTATGTTATGTTATGTTATGTTATGTTATCTTATGTTATGTTATGTTATGTTATGTTATGTTATGTTATGTTATGTTATGTTATGTTATGTTATGTTATGTTATGTTATGTTATGTTATGTTATGTTATGTCATGTTATGTTATGTTATGTTATGCTATGTTATGTTATGTTATGTTATGTTATGTTATATTATATTATGTTATGTTATGTTATGTTAAGTTATGTTATGTTATGTTATGCTATGTTATGTTATGTTATGTTATGTTATGTTATGTTATGTTATGTTATGTTATGTTATGTTATGTTATGTTATGTTATGTTATGTTATGTTATGTTATGTTATGTTATGTTATGTGTTGTTATGTTATGTTATGTTATGTTATGTTATGTTATGTTATGTTATGTTATGTTATGTTATGTTATGTTATGTTATGTTATGTTATGTTATGTTATGTTATGTTATGTTATGTTATGTTATGTTATGTTATGTTATGTTATGTTATGTTATGTTATGTTATGTTATGTTATGTTATGTTATGTTATGTTATGTTATGTTATGTTATGTTATGTTATGTTATGTTATGTTATGTTATGTTATGTTATGTTATGTTATGTTATGTTATGTTATGTTATGTTATGTTATGTTATGTTATGTTATGTTATGTTATGTTATGTTATGTTATGTTATGTTATGTTATGTTATGTTATGTTATGTTATTAAATGTTATAAGGTATAAAAATGATTATGGAACTTCATATAGACCCAATGAAGAAACTCAGCTATAAAGAAAAAAACCAGCACTAAAATATTTTTTATAACAAGCCATATTTTTAGCTCTAGAATTAATTAAAATAAAAAAATTTTAACAATAACTACGATTTGTTTTTATTTCCCCGAAATTGACAATAAAGGATATTGTCATCACAATGATGACCAAACCAAAAAATGGATACTCAAATTCATCAATGTGCTCAAATCCCTACGGCTTAACGTTAGTCGATGTGAATGCTAGTAAAAGTATATGTATGTGTGTAAAAAACAAAACATCAAAAAAACAAATCAATCCGGCGATGAACACATATTTTAACGCTGTTCTTGCGGCTTCAACGAATTTGAACTGCAAAACAGGCAGCTTAGAATTTTTCTCTACGAGTTTTATGGCGTTTGCATTTTGGTGTAAGCACAAGAAAAAAAACCAGTTTAACTGTTTTTGCGAGCTTGAGTTTGATGCAGTTTTTTCCAATGATTTACGGCTCTAAAGCACAACGATGGAAATTGAAAATGGCAAGCAAAGGGATATTAGAAAAAGCCATGCTAGAAAAAAAGCTTATTTCAAATGAATTTTTACAAAATTACAGTTGTTTTTGCTGTTGATGTTAGTTTTTTTTTTTTTTTTAAGATTAAAGCTTCAATTTCATAAAAACTCTTTTTAATAAAGTTCAATGTGTGAAAAAACCAAGTTAATATGAAAATCTAATTTATTCGTACAGTATCTAACAGATGTGCGTTTATTTGTAGATTGCCAAAAAGTTTGCTAAAAGTATTTATAAAAGATTATTAATTTGTGCGTTCTAAGTCTTTGAACTTCAAACTTTCCGACACTTCACACTTCGGAGATTAAGGCAAAAACTTTTAAGTTCCTCATTTGAATACTAAGCAAACTTAGGCGCGCTTCGAACACAAAACAACGCACTTTTAAGGGGGTATGAAAACAAAAAAATTCTTATTTTCAAAGGGTGAAAAACTCAAAAATATCCGAAGAATTTCGTGCCTAACATTAATTGTCTATTTAACTGCCTTGGTTTGAACGTCTAAATGAAAATAATTAATAATTAATGTTTGCAAAGCGGAAGACAAAGAAGCAGACCAAGACCTAAGCAAACAGCGACTTATGCCAGCGCAATCGGCTTTAGAACTTGGCAATAAGTAATGTTTGTTTGATATGGTGGGTAAATGCCAAAAAGCCAAAACATATTTAAGCTGGTGCAAATGCAGTGGGTGGCTAACCGAGAAATTTGTTGCTGCCTCGTGGAGATATAAGAAGAGGATTGTATAGGCTTAAGAAGGGTTTAAATATCTACCGGGTGCTGGTAGGGGGATTTAATGGCTTGTGCGCTGCTCAGGCGTACCGTATGTGGTAAGCAGTTCGTGGCTACAAGTTTGTTATTACGGTTTGTTTTTGAAGCATGGAGGGAGGCTTGAAGAAAGTTATGGCTGTTTTGTTTTCTTTTTAATAAATTTCTTCTCTTTTTTTATTCGCTAAAAATTCTTAAGAAAATGTCAAACGGCTTATTCATTTTCTCTCTTTGATGAAGTTAAAGCTTTTAACCATGACAATAATGCTGCTTCAGGCATCGGTAAGGAATGAGCTGCTGGCAACAGGCTGTTTTAAGGAGTTTTCCTTTTTTGTTAAAAGAACTAATTAAATATTGTTGTATGAGTGCGTGTGTGTGTGTGTGGAAAACCTTGAAATAAAATAATCGCTCTTATATATCACATCCAAAAAATCTGCAAAATTATGGCACTTAAGTGTGCGAGTAGAATTAATTTGTTCCAAGTGCAAACAATTACCTTGCTGTAGCATAACACGATGGGATTTAGGGGACGTGGGAATTTAACTGATTCATTTGACTCTTTCGTTCACTGATTGTTTTAATAAATTGTTGTTTAGCCAAAGCTAATGAGAGCAAATAAATAAATTAAATCTGTTAAAGAAATGTATGGACAATTTTATTTTCACCACTCAAAATTTTGCATTTTTAAGCGCTTTTCCTCATTCTTTATTGACGCTTATGCATTAAGAGGAAAGGAGTAGTTAAAATATTAAGTGTAATGATAATTTTGGTGTATAAATATGAACATTTTTTGAAATTTCGAGTAATTATATTTGGGAAGAACTACAGCGATAATTCCTGAATTTTTCATTTTCAAAAATTTCCAAAAAATTTTACTTGGGAATAATTTAAATATATAAAAATAATTTAAATATTTTTTAGATAACTGATGGGGGCTATTTTTGGAAGAATTTTTATTCATTGCATTTATTAATAAAAACAAATGATCTCTCTTACATTGCTATGCCCCATTATTATCAATGGATGGAGATTGAAATAGTTGTTGAATATAAAAGAAGTTCAAAAATTATACCAGATTTTTTTGTTAACCCTGTGCATTTACCATAACTTGGGTATTAATATATAATTTCATAAGTTGCATATATATCAAATGTTGTATATTAGATAAAATTAGTTTGATTACGATATAATTTGTATCTTTAAAGTTTTACTTAAATGTATCAAAACATTTTTCAATAAAATGTTGTATTTTGCGTTCACGTTTGACATGTTTGCCTATTAGCAACACAAAAAATAAAAAAATTTTAATTTAAAATCTGCATATTTTCTTAATAATATTGTTTTTGGTTTTGTGGATAATAGAAAATTTTAAAAACTTTAACTTCTAAAATAATATAGAACTCAAGAAAAAAGTTAGTTATTTTCCACTAACAGATGCACATGAAATTTACTACATTGTGTGCACATATTTTAAGACAAAGTTCCAAATTTTGAGGGCATGTTTGAAAATTTAAAAATAAAATAAAGTGTTTATAAAAAAATATGCATTAACACAGACATACATGTGTTGGAAGTGAAATATGTGAGTATGAGTCGGTATGGAAACAAGTGCAAATCTGCTATGCTCATAACTTTCAACTTAACTCTGAAGAGCTTAGAAGAGCATGCAATGCTCTTAAAAGTTATGATGTATCATATATTAATAAAATATTTTAATATTTACGAAAGTACTTTTTTTTTTTTTTAATAGCTAAAAGAAGATTTTAAAAGTTATTCTATGATGATGGCTGTTATGAAAGCTGTTATGGGTAAAGTACGTTTTTTGACTCAAAAAGTTGCAACTGCAATAGATGAATACTGTATAAGTGAAAAAGGAAATAATTAACTTGTTAAAACACTGTTAAGCTCACATGTATACTTTGACAAAACTATTTATGTGGAAAGACTGATTATGTGAATACAAGTCCTCCGCACAAAGTTCTGTGGTCACGGTACAGATACGATGCACTTCTGCACTTCTGCACTTCTACACTTCTTCAGAAAATCTGTCTGTAAAACCGAAAATAATATCTACAAAGCGGCGGAAGATCAATCTAGTCCGTCCCACTCTCTCTGCTCTCCCCTTAGTAAAATATCTTGTCCTGGAATCTTTAAACAGACCGTCTATACCATATAATTGCTGTGGACCTGCAGAAGGATATGCGGAAAAAATTTGGGGTCTACTCCCTAAGATGATATTCAATAGTCCTCCTCCTGCACACTTTAATCGTCAGATCTACACTTACGTTTTATGTCTCAGTGGTATGTTGTTCAAAAACCACAGAGAGAACAATCATTAAGTGCCTGGAATGAGTGAAGGGAACTAGGACATAGATATGCATGTCTGTATGCATAAAGTCTACTCCAACTGAGGGCCTCGACGTCATATTGAGGCTAACTCCAATTCACATACATACATATCGAAATTCCAATACTTAATAAAATTGTCAACACCAGAAAAGGTCTAAACAAGAAATGATTATATGAAATATATAAATTATATGAAATTACATCAACTTTTCAAGTCTTCAAAGTCAACTTTTCAACTTGAGAATTGTCAATGACCAAAATAAGGCCGTTAGTCTACATAGGCTGTTCCACTTGGTAAATATCAACAGTAACCCTCTTCTTTCGGGACATCAATCTTTAATCAACACTGTATTGCATAAACGTGAGTTCTGCATGCCGTTAGATGAAATGCCAATATCTTATGTTCTCCCCTAGGCATTACTGGGACAAAGATAAGATGAACGGATTCCCGATCTAATATGGTTCACGAGTCAGTCTAAAATAGACAAAGTCAAGGGAGTGGGAACCCTTAGAGGTATTACAATGTGAGCCACTCATTCAACCTATGTCATTATTACACAATCTTCCAAGCCTTGGACCAGGCATAGGTCTACTGCTCTAACTGAGGCAGAACCATTTTTATTTTCTCTGATAGTGAAGCTGCTTAAAGCACTGAAATCGTCTTTCACCAGATGTAAGCTTATTTTAAAAACCGTCACCGTTCTTACAAACCTATAACAATAAAATAAACCTTCACTGGACTCCCACATATAGTGACTTTGACGGGAACAAGAAAGCATACTCGCTAATTAAACTAAGAGCTGCCTGACATTTTACAGGACAGGTACTGTTATGTGCTATCGGTAGAGACCTCATTAAACAATACGTTTAATCTATCACCGCAAAAAAATCAAATGATTTTTGCTGAATACAATGGGACAGAATGGTCTAAAATTATACTATCAGAAATATCACCTAAGAATTAAAACTTCCTACTAGACCTTGAGAAAAACGACCTTAGAATGATGACAGAAATTATAGCAGAATACTGTAAATTAAAGAAGCATCTATTAAAAATTAACCTGTCAGCAAATCCAACATGTAGATTCTGCCTGAAGAATGAAGAATTCTCCAGACAAATCTTCACCGTATGATCAGCACTTCTCCAAGTAAGAAGGGTTTTTCTAGGTAGCGACTTAAGCTCAATAACACAACATGCTGACCTCAGTCTCGAAAATATTTGTTATTTTCTGATAAATTTTAAAAAGATAAAATTACTTTAACAACCCAATAAGCATTGTGGCGAGGGGTGATTCGCTAACGAATCGCTTGTGAATCCTTTTTCTTAAAGTTTTCGAATAGTTTCATACCGACTTCAGCAGAGGTTGGCTTGATGCTTAAAGAAAACACCGATTCAAATCATGAAATTCCTAAACTCCATTTAAAATGTTTTGAAATACAAAACCTTTCTTTCCGACCTAAGAAAAGTATTTTTTATTAACTCTCTATTGCTAATACGTCATTTAAGCAAATATTTGTTTGTTAAATTTTATGTTTATTTTTATTTTAAGTGATAAAATGACTCAAATATAAATTTTCATTAATTTTTATATGGAAAAAATTTTGTGAAATATTTTTTCCTCTGTTATGTTATTTCGTGCTTATTACTTATATAAATAGTTTCCACTTATAATTTGGTCAAGATTATCATATGAATAAGTTCTCGTTAACAAATTGCTTTTTGTTGTTTTGGCGTCTCGTTAACGAATTGCTTTTTATAGTTTTGGTGACTCGTTAACGATTGCTTTTTATATTAGTTTTTGGCGACTCGTTAACGAATTCGTTAACGACTCGTTACGAATGGCTTTTTTCGGTTTTGACGAATGTATAACGAAGCAAAAAAAAAAAAATTGGTCAAAAAATTATAAAAAAAAAAAAAAAATTATTTGGATCTTTTTGAAAGCCAAATATTTAAAACAAAATACCTAAATAACAAGAAAAAACAAAAAAAATTTTTTTTTTTTTTGTACCAAGTTGGGGTTCGAACCCATGTCATTATTTTCATTATTTCCATGTTTTTATTTTCAAGCAAATTAAGGCGGTCTTCTCATTCAAAACCCGTTTTTTGGACCCTTTTTAAAAAAATTCTTATTTGAAAACGCAAAGAATAATTGAAAACTTTTTTTATTTATTGTATTACAAAAGGTTCAAAGTAAATAAAAATTTTTTTTGCCTCGATACGTGGGCTGTTCAAAAAGTAATGAGACTTCAAAATTGGTGGTGAAAAAAAAAGGTGTCGTCACGGCGGCCACGATTCCGGGTCTCCGGAGCGTCTGAAATGAAAAAAAAAAAACGGGGTTATAATCAGTATAGATGTAATTCTCGGGTGAACCTCAAGCTTAATTTTGTGATTTTTTTTGACAAAATGGCGGCCATTCAAAAAAAAAATTTCAATTTCGGGTTTTTTTTTTGTAGTTTAGTGTAAAAAAAAATAGTAAAAAATTTTTTAAAATTATGGTCGAGGTTCACCTGAGAATGGTGACAATTCTGCGTCGATTCCATTTTGTTTCATGAAAATCGGTTCAGTTGAACTGGAGATATCATGGCCGCCAGTTCGAAAAACGTGGGTTCGAGATAAACGCGTTTAAAGTTTGAAGTAATTTTTTTGGGAAAAAAAAAAAAAAAAATCAAAAATGTTTAAATGCAGTTTTAAAGAGCTGATAATTTTTACTTACAAATATTAGTCGGCGATGCCAGCTCCATACAGGCTACCTTCCTCTTTTTCGTAGAAACTGCTTTCTGCTGCCCTCTCTGCTCTGCGAGCCGTTCTGCCAGCTTTTGATGATGCCGCAGCTCGAGTCTCTGATCGGTTCAATCTGTCTTCATTGCGAGATAGTGCGTATTCGTATGCGTTTTTGCCAATCGCAATACCCATCAAACCCATAATTTTAAGTATGGGTATAAAACCGTCGTTGAAGAGGCACGTTGCAATGAAATTGGCCACTTCGATGGTGCGTGCGCCTGAGTTGATGTGTTTGGGCGAAAGTGACCAAAGAACAGAATTGTAGGACTCATTGGAATTCTGAGTTTCAGATCCAAGGCATCTTTCAAGCAAATTATCTGCCGACAGCGCTTCGTAAGCTGGTTTTATTACCTCCATCACCTTCTTGTCCATCAGACCTTGCTTCACAAAAAAGGCTGTATCTTCTAAAGTATTTCGAATTTCTAAAAATCCTTTTAGGGGCATATTCACAACTACCCAAGCTATAAATAAGTGCAAAAAAAAAAAGTTGAAAAAAAAAAGTTGCTCAATGAGAAGACCCCCTTAAGCAAGATATATTCAGCATTTGAAATAGCCGAGTAGGTAAGGTGCCGGACTAGCATACAGATAACGTGGTTTCAATTCTTGGCGTGGTAAGCTTGAAATCAGTTTTTATTTTTTTTTTTTTTATTGTTTTTTTTTATATGATTTATGTGATTCGTTATCGAATTTCTTTTTTTAGCTTTGGAAACTCGTTAAAGAATTGCTTTTTATAGTTTTGGCGACTCGTTAAGGAATTGCTTTTTTCGGTTTTGACGATTTATTAACGAAGGAGGAATTTCTCCCGCTCACGATATTATAAATGAATCGCTACTAATAATTGCTAATGAATGATGTGTACGAGAATGCGATTTGTAAACGATAACATTAAGGAATCATTTTGTTTGTTGAGTAATTAGGAATCTCACAAAATACCTTACAAGAAGCTGCAGTTTCAGAGCTGTGTTAGCTCCCCATAATTCTTTTTTTTACCATCCATCTATCTATACTTGAATTTATGGAAATTGATAGGCATACATTTATTGAAAGAGTTAAAGTTTGAAACCATAGAAAACGTGTACCATATGGTTCAAAACGAAGCAATTGTTTAAAGTAATCATATGTTTTATTCGATCTAACGATTTTCGACATTTGTACAAAAAAAAAAAAAAAAACTAACCGACAAAAAAAATTTGCCACCACGGGAATAGATTCGAACTAACGATGTCAATCACGTTTGTCTTACGTTCTAAATTGTAGGCTGGAAAATAAGCAAACAAGTTTATTTCTCAGAAATAACGATCAAGTTGGAAAATGAGCCAAATCGGATGAAAACTACGCCTATCTTCCATACAAAGTTGCTTTATATTAACCGTCAAATCTCTTAAAAATCCACAAAAAATAAAGAAACGCCCTGAAATTGTGCACGTTCGCTTTGATAATTAATATAACCAATCTCTATGACATTTAATAAAATCGGATGAAAACCACTCCTATTTCCCATAAAAAGTGGCTTTGTATTAACCATAAAATTTCTTAAAAATCTGCTTTAATTAATGTAATGTCTTGGACTTTTGCACACAGGCTGTGATATATAATATAGACCATCACTATGATTTTTGGCAAAATCGTATAAAAACCACGCCTACCTCCCATATAAATTTGCTTTATTTAAAACGTAAAATCTTTTAAAAATCTGCAAAAATTAAAGATATATTAAAATTTGAATATATAATATAGAATACTAGTATAAAAGCCCGTTCTACGACGGTTTGGAAATATTAACGCTAAACTGAATTAATTATTTTTTGCCATTATTTAGTGCTTTTACAACTGTTCTTAGAAATGTTCAGTCTGAAAGTATGCACATATGTACATAAAAGGCAAGCATGTCACTGTTAAGTATCTAATGAATTTTCGGTGCATACTTTCAGGCTGAACGCAAAAAATAATTACAGTTTAAGCGATATCGGGCGCAGAGCAGCGTGCTTGAATTTTATATGTTAAGATATTGTTATATAATATAAGCCACCCCTATCATATTTGACAAAATTAGATGAAAACCACGTCTACCTCCCATATAAAGTAACGTCATCAAAATAGAAAAACTTTTGTAAATATATAAAACTGAATGATATCGAGTCTGTATGTATCCAAATTCCACCCACATCTATGTGGCAGCTAAGGGTAAACTAAAATTAAGCGTATGACACAAATATTTTTGCAGATTATACATAAACATTTTATAGACGGCTAAGGACTTCGAATATCAATACTTCAATACTACTGCGGGGGGATATTTTAGCTTCGGTACCCTGCCGAACCTCCATACCTTACTAGTTTTTGAAGTACATTTGATTTTTAAATGACAACTTTTAGTGTCTTAAGACAAATGTTAGTATATTTCTTTCCAATATAAATTAAATTATAGCTTAGGACATTTTAAAATGGGTTTAAAAATATCTTGAATCCTTTTATCGAATGCTTCACAAAAATCTTCCTATCAAGAAATTCTGGATGCACTTCTCTGGAAGATTAAAGAAATTATTCCACCCAATGACATACATATGTTAAAAGAATGCCTTCTTTCTGGGTATAAAAGTGGAAGGGATGAGATTCAGAACTTTCCTTTCTATTTTACTTTCTTTTTGAAGCACTTATTTTTCATCTAACTTTTGCACTTTTTTTTGCATCTAGCGCAAAGTTTTCGAAATTTCATACTAGCTAACAATTCTGCTTTCAACATCACAATTCTAAGATAAATCGTTACAATTTTGAATCCGTTACGAAATTCAAGTTTACATAAATAGCTATGCAAGCAAAATAAAATAAAAGCTGCTCCTATAAAAATTTGTTAAAAATGTGCACCTATATTATCATAATTATAATCTTTGAATTGGCACAAACAGTCTTCTATGATTTCTGATTTATCTGTAAGCCATTCAGCTCACTATAGCTGCTTCAAATATTGTTTAAGTTGCAATTTTTATTGAACATTATATAAACTCCTGATTCCTTTTCGATTCAAATTTGATACAAACTGTCATCCTTGTATATCTAGAGAATCCGCAAATTCATTGGATTAGGGAAATCAAAAAAGTCATAAAAAAAAGAAAAAAAAAATAAAGAAAAACCCTATCAAAAATTTTGCAAAAAACCAGCCACAGTAGTACAGGAGAAAGAAATCATATGCTTTTATGCACACATTTTTTTTCTAGCTAGTAATGCTTATGAACATACCTAAATATACCTACATATATTTACTTAATACGGAATATTGCAAAAACCTATTTACCACATCCAGGTGTCATAATCTGTCTGACTTGAGCAATGAGCTTTGCTATGCCAAGCAGCATGCCAAGGTTCATGCAGAGCAGCTTTTGGTTGAAATTCAAAGTAGACGACGTAGAAGAAGCAGACAGAGAGTGTACCTGGAGACAAACAGACAAAAACAAAATGGCAGAACAGCTATAATGCAGGAGTATAGGTAAAATAAACACAGTCGAAGACACAGGATG
Organism: Coremacera marginata; assembly: GCA_914767935.1. Taxonomy (NCBI): domain Eukaryota; kingdom Metazoa; phylum Arthropoda; class Insecta; order Diptera; family Sciomyzidae; genus Coremacera; species Coremacera marginata. The sequence goes on from OU612043.1 coordinate 40,654,644, forward strand.
CATAGATGAAAAGTTGTTGGATACGCACGTACCAATGTATGGTAAAAGGTAGCCAGCCGACAGGTAAAAAGCTCAAATATTTGTTTCCGCACGAATACGAAAATTTCCATACTGAGCGACAAGTGAGTGAATGTGTGAGGTAGAGCTAAGACGAGTAGCAGCAGCAATCAATGTAAAGCCGGGGCGCATACTTTTGACTTTTGTTGAATTTTTATAGATTGTTTTTATGTTCTTTTTTATCTTAAATGTTTTCTTTTTATGTGTTTTAAATGGCAACGCGTGCTTAAAGTAAGAAACGATTTATTTGTTCTACGCATTCTTAGCAACAGTTATATAGAACTTGAATGATTTTTTCTGCGTTAAATCTTTTTTGTTGTACTGAATTTTTTTTCTTCTCTTTTCATAGCAGCCCTTCATTAAGTTCAAATTGTTCAAATGTATAAAATATGAAAATGTTTATTGAGTGTTTTTTTCTTTTCCTTAAAGTTGTTTTAACGTTTTTAGTTTGAGAAAAGGGTGTTTAAGTTGCAAAAGCTACAAATAGAAGTTGCATTTGATCTAGTGAAATTTTTTTTTTTTTTTGGTATAGTAAGGTTATTTTTTTTTTTTTTTATTTTAAATTTGATTTTTTTAAATTTGAATGGAATAGTTTGGAAAAAAGGATATTATAATTTAAAAACAAATTTTTAAAAGAAGTAGGCAGGGGGGACTGTCAAACCAAGTTAAAACTTATAATAAATAACGTAGCTGCTATGAATTCCCGAAATAGCTGGAGCCAGCAAATCAGGCGCGTTCTACTTTTTTAACTCTTTTTATCAATTTATGCGTTATTGAATGTATAAATTGCTATTTTTTGATGTATATGTATAAGATTGTATCACAATTACTTTTGTTGGGTAATCGGTAATTGACTCGGTAATCGGTTGACGATCGGTTGTTAATCGCTTCAGAAATCGACTGGTACTTTCTTCGGTAAACGGTTGGCAATCGCTTCGGTAATTTGTAATCGGTTGATAATTGCTTCGGTAGTTGGTAATGGATTGATAATCGAAGCGCTACTCGGCTGGTAATCGCTTCGGTAATTGGTAATCGGTAGGTAATCGCTTCGGTAATCGCTAATTGGTTCGGTAATCGGTTGAGAATCACTTCGGAAATCACTTCGGTAATCGGTTATTGGTTTGATAATCAATTGGTATTCGCTTCAGTAACCGGTAATCGCCTCAGCAATTGGCAATCTGTTGTAAATCGCTTCGGTAATCAGTAATGGGTTGGTAATAACTAGCTTCGGTGATAGGTTAGTAATCGTTTTAGTAATTTATATTCGGTTAGTAATCGTTTCGGTAAACGGTTGGTAATCGCTTCAGTAACTTGTTATAGGCTGGTAATCGCTTTGGTAATGGTTTCGTAATCGCTTCGGTAATCGGTTGGTAATCGCTTCGGTGATCGGTTGATAATGCTTCAGTGATCGGTTGGTAATCGCTAATTGGTTCGGTAATCGGTTGGTAATCGCTTCGGTAATCGGCATTCGGTTGGTAATCGTTTCAGTAGTTTGGTATAGGTTGGTAATTGCTAAGGTAATGGTTTGGTAATCGCTTCTGTTCGGTTGGTAATCGCTTCAGTAATCGGCTGGTAATCATTTCAGTAATTGGTAATAGGTTGGTAATGGCTACGGTAATCGGTAATGGGTAGGTAATCGCTTCGCAAATCGGTTGATAATTGCATCGGTAACCGCATAGGTAATCGGTATTCTGTTGGTAATTTCTTCGGTAATCGGTTTGTTATCGCTTCGGTGGTTGGTAATCGCTTCAGTAATCGGTTGGTAATCGTTTGGATAATTGGTTATTGGTTCGGTAATTGGTTGGTAATTGCTTCGGCAATTAGTTCGGTAATTGGTTGGTAATCGCCTCGGTAATCGTTAATTGGTTCCGTAATCAGTTGGTAATCGCTTCGGTAATCTGCCTGGTGATCGGTTCGGTAATCGCATCGGTCTTCGGTTTGGTCGATGCTAGGTTATCCCTTAAAAAGATTACTGTACAGCAATAACTTCTGTTACACTAACAGCGTGATTATATCGCTAACAGCGTGGAGATATCGCGAATCTAAATTAAAAAATATTTGACAAAGATGAAAGAATTTTTAATTCAAGTACCTTATATGCATAAAAAAATCCTTGTTTATGATGTAAAAATGTTGACTTTTTGTCCTGATTTTACGCATTAAGTAAAGTGGAATTAAAAGAAATCAAATTTAATTCAAGCTAAAATGAAATTGAATTCTAGAAGATTTTTGATAAAATTTTATTTTTTTACATAAACTTTTACTCAAGTATATATTCTTATAAAGGGTGTTCGAAATATCAATTTATTTTTTTAATAAAACGCATATTTTTCTTGGAATATCTGTGAATTTTTATTGAATTATAAAGTAGAGACTTGAAGGTTACTGATATAATATAATATTGTTCAAATCATCCATCATTGAAAAAAATTGTTTCTAAATAAAAACTTCGTTTTCGCTTCACGTTTTCTTCAAGTTTTTACCTGCTCTATGTTGTTGCTTATTTTATTAGTAGTCTTTTTACTACTTTAAAATTTCATTTAAGCTTAGAACACTTCTTAGTTTTTACGATTATTTACACACATAACTTGATATGCCTGAAATCATTTTTTGATTCACTTTGAAGTCGTCGTCATATTAATATTTCTAAAAATGCTTAACAGCCCTTTGAAGAAAACTGATTGAAACTTTTGGCTATATCTTCACTTAAGTGCTTCAAATAGCTTATATTCCGAGAAATTTTATCCTTTACATTCTAAGAGCCTATAAGAACTTTAAGAGATATTTTTATAAGCTTTAGATTGGAATTTTTCTTCTTTTGTTGTGAATTGAGTATAAAAATAAAACTTGAGGCTTGCACAAGTTTGTTGCTCAAGCAGATTTTCCAGTTAAATCGACTTATATTAGAATATGAATGGTGGCACGTGTTATCCTTGCCTAAAACAACTCTACACATAAACAGCGACGTTTATTCTTTAAAAATGAAAACAACTTAACGTGGTGGTTGTATATAAAATGGAGGCTGTCTGCAAACAAAACAATAAAAAAAAGTCAGAATAATAATAATAAAAAAAAGCACTCTGTTGCTTTGTGTTAGAATATAAAATTAAACATCTTTTTTATATGCATGCGTTTGCTTGTCTAAATTCGTATGTAAACTGTTGTCAGTAATAAAGAATTCAACGAAATTTAAGACGAGTTCTTCAAACTGAGCATGCGATATAATCTGCGAGAGATCACGTCAGTGTTAATGCGGGATACAGACTTTATTATAACGTTTGTAGTTTTAAGCAATGTTTTTGTATTTAATGAGCTCAGCTAATGGCGCACAGTGTTGCGAGGTTGCCAAAAAAATTTGTTTATTTTTTTCTATAAATTTTAATGCTTTTTAATACGAAATTTTTTCCTAATATTCAGTTTGATGTAGACATAGCGCAACCTCAAAATTGATTTATTTTTTAAATTTTTGTGTGCTTAGATAAGCTATCATCTTTAATGACGTTTTTCACCCATCAGCAGCAAAAGTTAAAAGCAAAATGTATACGCATGAAAAAGAAACAGAGGCTAATCAATATGCCAAATCGATCTATTTATTTAGACGTGTGAGTATACAGTGAGCAGCGTTATTGAAACGAAACCAGCAAAATACGTTTAAACTCTCTTTTGGCACAGTTTTGGTTAGTATAATGCAACTATTTGTATATATTTGAGGCATTACGCACGTAAGCGACACGTGGATTTTAAAAATATCGTGCTAGCTTTCAGTGAATTTTCTAAATCACACAGCCTTATTCAATCGATTTTCTTAAACAACCCTTCAAAGCTTGTTTAGTTGCGCACTGTTAAAAGCTTTACTCAGCCCCTACACAACCTTGCTTAAATTGTTATTCATAAACATTTTGTTATTCATTGCTTAGCTTTGTAAGGTTTGTGCCTGAAAAATCGAAAATCTTTCACAAAAATTAAGTATTCTTGTAAATTTGCCAATCTGTTACTGAAAAAATACTACAATATCATAACATATCATAAACATAAACCTTGATTGAGAAGTTAACAAAAAATAATAGCTTAAGTTTACGCAGGCTTGAAACGCAATATTTGGGCGTTTAATTAACGCAGATATTAAAAAAGCTGAAAAAACCCTTATAAATTAAGTTGTCATCCAATTCTTAAACTACTTATGCAAATCTAATACACGCACCTAATACTTAGCACCATAATGATAAATTTATAAACATTTCGTTAACCCTTCAACATTCGCCGTACCTAAATTGCTTCAACCCATATTAATATATATATTTACATATAGCAAGTCATATCATTTCAGCTAAAGTCAACCAGCAGAATTTGAGTCATTGCTATTAGGTATTCGAGGGTTAAGAAAAAAAAAACAAAACATACAAACACTGATAAGAACTCGCTTGACTACCACTACCGATAATATAGTGTATAAAATTATGATCAACGCTTAAAAGCAAAGACATACCCCAAACTAGCCAATTGAAAAGATTGAAACAAAGACATATCCCCAAACTTGCTAATGTAAAAGCTTAAAGCAAAGACATACACCAAACTTGCAGATTAGATAAAAAAGCCCCCACTTGGTGGCGCTGGGGTGCAGGCATGACGTCATCGCCTTGCGCCACCGCGCCAGAAGCCCTGTATTGTATCTACTAAATTAAGTAAAAATTCCTGTAAATAAAAGACCCTGAGACAATATCGAGCACGAGAGTGTGCATCGAAGTTCCGCATCTTTATTAACAACAAACAACAACAACATAAAGGACGCTACAGCTGTGTCCAATTTATACTCGTATCAACACTTTTTACTATCATGGTAATCAAAGTCTCGATGACGAGTATTGAGAAATTTACATACTTCGTTCAATTATAATTTTCTAATATACAATGGAAATCACGTGCCAGCAGGGAGACCTAAATTTAAAAAAAATGACCATATAACATTAAAATTTCACAAAATGCCATATAAAAACTACCCAAAAAAGACTTGAATTTATTTTTAGTGTATATTGTATAATGCCATGGGTAAAAACACTAATACTAATACTAATACTAATACTAATACTAATACTAATACTAATACTAATACTAATACTAATACTAATACTAATACTAATACTAATACTAATACTAATAGTAATACTAATACTAATACTAATACTAATACTAATACTAATACTAATACTAATACTAATACTAATACTAATACTAATACTAATACTAATACTAATACTAATACTAATACTAATACTAATACTAATACTAATACTAATACTAATACTAATACTAATACTAATACTAATACTAATACTAATACTAATACTAATACTAATACTAATACTAATACTAATACTAATACTAATACTAATACTAATACTAATACTAATACTAATACTAATACTAATACTAATACTAATACTAATACTAATACTAATACTAATACTAATACTAATACTAATACTAATACTAATACTAATACTAATACTAATACTAATACTAATACTAATACTAATACTAATACTAATACTAATACTAATACTAATACTAATACTAATACTAATACTAATACTAATACTAATACTAATACTAATACTAATACTAATACTAATACTAATACTAATACTAATACTAATACTAATACTAATACTAATACTAATACTAATACTAATACTAATACTAATACTAATACTAATACTAATACTAATACTAATACTAATACTAATACTAATACTAATACTAATACTAATACTAATACTAATACTAATACTAATACTAATACTAATACTAATACTTATACTAATACTAATACTAATACTAATACTAATACTAATACTAATACTAATACTAATACTAATACTAATACTAATACTAATACTAATACTAATACTAATACTAATACTAATACTAATACTAATACTAATACTAATACTAATACTAATACTAATACTAATACTAATACTAATACTAATACTAATACTAATACTAATACTAATACTAATACTAATACTAATACTAATACTAATACTAATACTAATACTAATACTAATACTAATACTAATACTAATACTAATACTAATACTAATACTAATACTAATACTAATACTAATACTAATACTAATACTAATACTAATACTAATACTAATACTAATACTAATACTAATACTAATACTAATACTAATACTAATACTAATACTAATACTAATACTAATACTAATACTAATACTAATACTAATACTAATACTAATACTAATACTAATACTAATACTAATACTAATACTAATACTAATACTAATACTAATACTAATACTAATACTAATACTAATACTAATACTAATACTAATACTAATACTAATACTAATACTAATACTTATACTAATACTAATACTAATACTAATACTAATACTAATACTAATACTAATACTAATACTAATACTAATACTAATACTAATACTAATACTAATACTAATACTAATACTAATACTAATACTAATACTAATACTAATACTAATACTAATACTAATACTAATACTAATACTAATACTAATACTAATACTAATACTAATACTAATACTATTGGTCTTCCAATACATTGGAATGTAAAGCCTATTTATGCCTATAACGTGAGGCAGATACATCTATATGTTATTGATCTGTATCAAAACCTGAGCCGATGTAGCCATATCCGTCCGCCCGTCTGTCTGACTGTCCGTTTTACTTTCGGATGTACTTCGCTCATAAACAGAAAAGTTTATACGAGAATAATTATAATAGAATATATTTTTGCAAAAAAAAAGAAAAATTTTGAATGAATTAATAATATATCGCCCATTTCACATTTAAGTGTAATATCAGTTATATTGCTAATCAGTTAATATTGTTAAGAAAACCAAATCCGAAGTTATAAATTTTCAACCTATTTTTCGCGGCCAAAATGGAGTCAATTTTGAGACATCGTAGCTCCGTCAATCTAAGCCCGATTTTCTTAAATAGGTTATGGTTGAGGGTTATCATTTTTCTACTTTAAAAATAAAAAGGGAAATTATTTGCAAAAATGGCAGTAAGTTGACCGATTCTTTATATTACAATTTAATACCATGCCAGCCACAAATGCTCTAGTTTTTTTCGTTTTTATAATTTTTGGTTTTTTACGTTCTATTAATTTTCTAATGGTGGCCGTGGCGTTGTGGGTAGAGTCTGTGAATCCCCCGTCTGACACAGGAAGTTTTTTCAATTGAACTAATTTTCTGTTCGGCCGTCAACTCTCTGAGGACAATGGCAAACCTTAGAGAGTAAAAACTGCCATGTAAGGCTTCTTGAGAACAAAAGCCGTTCGGAGTCGGTATAAAGCTGTTAGGTCCAATTCTCGATCATTTGTGTTCAAATAATTCACAACACAATTAAAGTATATTCTTATGATTATATTCGGGTATTCTACAAATCCGGACTTTTTATGATTATATTTGAGTTGTTAAATTTTAGGAATGCTTTTGATTTTATAAGCCGTTTATTGATTTTTCGAATATTGATTTGTGTTTTGCTTTACCGTCGGGATATGTATTTTTAATTACACAAATATTTAAAGCATCTTCCACCGTGCAATTATTCTCAAAAGAAAGATTTGGGTTTTATTCTTTAAACTGCTTTTACAAAAAACACTTTATTGAAAAATCTAGTAGACGGTTTAAAAACCGAAAGTATTCTTGGAAAAAAAAAAAAATAAAAAGAAGAAAATAATTCAGGGTTTTTGAAAACCGGCGTCATTATTGAAATCAGCGATTCAATATACTTTCAGAAGTTTCATGAAGTTTCATGAAATTTTAACAATGCCATCTATTTTTCACCGGAGCTTGTATGAGCTTACGACACTGTGTGGCGTTGCTTAGGAGAGACTTGCTTGCAGCCGCGTACGAAACTCTCACACACCCAGCGGGGCAAAATAAACTGAAACACACATGATAATGCGTTGTGTTTGAAGCAGCTGCTATATGACTACAAAAGTAGGCGCATATTTACTGCAGACATAGGAAGCATTGAAGAAGCAATTCGCAGTGATAATTTTTTCACAACACGGAAGGTAGTTTCGAACTTCGATAATTAATATCTCTCTCTTTCTCCTTCTTATGCTTCTATTTAGGACAGTTTCAACAAAAATTTCTTATTGTAGGTATATTAATAAGAAAGTAATTTTCGTAAATTAATTTTTTGTTATAATTTAGAAAAAATCTCGTTATATTTACCTTTAAAAAATATTTCGTTTTATCACTATCAAATAACACTTAACACGCATATCAAAGTTTGTTGTAAACAAAAACAAATTAATGTTTCTAGAAGCGCTTTTTATTTCCCGCTAGGCACAATCAGACACACAGACACACACACACACGCACGCGCATACACTCACAAATAAACTTGACAACCTTAAGTAAAGCACTTCAGCTTAAATTAAATTTTTGCTGCTTTTGTGACTCGTTATGCACGCATTACATAAGCCAGTATTTGCATAAATGCGTGCGTGTGTATGTGCATGTGTGTGTGTGTGTGTGTGTGTAAGAGATAACCTCTTAAATTGTACAACTTTTTTAATTTAATTCACTTTCTTGCTGGCATAACTTGCGGCATTTATAAATTTACTAAATTATGCGTTAGAAAATTCAATCAAGCCACAAACAGTTTTTTTTTTTGTTTTTTTCTTTCACTTAGAAGAAGTAAAATTTAAGAAAAATATTCCGTAGAGAAGATTATATAAAATATGATGCCTTAATTTTGGTTCCATGCTTCTTGGCGTTAAGTAAGAGCATAAGAAAAAAATTCCTTGCGTAGCTGAAAAAGCTGAAGCTTCATTTATTTTAGCAAAAGTTGTAAGCAGCGAAAAACTTTTGTATGAGATGCTTAAAATTTTGGTTGTTCAGGTTTTTGCTATTGCTGTTGTTGTGTTCTTGTTGTTGTTGTTGAATAAGTGTTGTTAACTCCATCATCAGCCTCAGAGCATATACTATGCGTTGGCATAGCATAGGCTTGAGGTGCTTGTAGAAGCCTGAATAAGTGATATAAATGTATATGTATATATATTTTTTTTAAATATATTCTTAAAAAATCTGGATTAAAGCTTTGTTATGGATACAAAAAGCAAATTTAAAAGAAAATTATTTGTTACAGTAGCGTGTAGACATTTTTTTCTTGGAAACCATTAACTAATCCATAGAGTGTTGAACTTTACGTTTTCCATTGCAAATTTTTTATATTGCAATTGAAATAAACCATATGAAACTATTTGCAAAAATAAACAACAGCTTAAATTCCATATAAAAAATTGTTTAAAAAACATTACAAAATCATAAAGATATTTAGTTTTAATTTATGTTGAAAATTACTTCAATTCAGACTCTTAGCCAGAACCATCCATAGAAGGGCAGGGAGAGGGGAGGGAGAGGGGAGGGTTTGTTTACTTTTTAACCCTCATCGGTCCCCGAGGAAATGCATCAAATCGGTCCCATTGTATCAATTTGATACACATTCAAAAAAAAAGTTAAGAAAATCGTTTCTAAAATTAAAAAACTGATTGTTTTATATTTTTGTAGTTCTATTTTATTGTTTTCGTAAATTTAAATTTAGAAAATACATTTCTAAGTAATGAAAATTTGAAAGAGAAATATGTCAAAAATGCTTATTTTTGTGGCTATGTGCCTTTATTAGCGCATTTTTCGCAAATATCATTATGATGATCATTACAAACATAATTCTTACAATTATCACAACGATTTGAATACAAATTTTTATTGTTTTTATATGTACATGTGTAGCAACGGCCGCGTGTTGTAGTTTTTAGTAAATGGGTAATCGCCGGTAGTGCTTCAATATTGAGCCTTCGAGGCTGAGATTTCCGCTTTTCTATGTGTTTTTGCACAAAAGCCATTCCAAGCTCCTCAATAAATATTCGATGACGCATATTTTTATTGGTTTTGTTCTTTTTCCAAGCCGGAAATAGCGAAATATACGTTATATATGCATTCAATGCACTCACGTTCAACATGTTGCAAGATACTGCCATTGGCCACCGATTTATCTTCCTTTTGCAGGTGTAGGTAGCCACCATATGGTCCATAGTGTTCACGCCACTCTTGGTTTTGTTATAATCCTGAATTAGATTCGGTTTCTTCTCAGCATTTTCACTTATAACGACGGCGTTGTGCCATGTATTGAGCAGTGTAACATATCTATAACGTCGAGGCACTTACGACAGTAAAATGGCTTGCAATTTGTGGTCATATACAATAACGCTCGAATACACAGGTTTTTTCCTCATATCCAACAATACGGGAGGAGTTTCGGTCCTATTTTTCCGTATAGTGCCCAGAATAGTCATTCGGCGTTTATGTAACTCTTCAGCCAGTTCATAAGATGTGAAGAAGTTGTCGCATGTGATATTCCTCTCCGACAGCCCATTTACCAAATCCAAAACAACACGGCGTCCAATATTTCGATCTGGAGCGGCGTTGCGATTGCGACCAACATAAATTTGCGTGTTGTAAGCATACCAGGTAGCTGAATCGGCCAAAATCCAAATCTCTATGCCGTATTTAGCCGGTTTCGACGGTATGTATTGTCGAAACGGACAGCGTCCACGAAAACTAGCTGTTCATCTAGTGTAACATTTTTGCCTGAAATGTATACAACTAGCAAATTATGTTTCCATTTTTCATATATGGTGCGTATTGGTGCTAATTTATCACGGACAGAAGCAGTATTGGAAGCATTACGTTTTCCTTTATCGTCAAATCTGATACATCCATGAATTTTTTTGAACATTTTCATTGACATTGTGTCTCGAAATATTGGTCGACCGGTTTTCTCATTCCAGAGTTGTGTAGCAATCTGAAGTACGTAGAAGTAGAAGTAGAGTATCCATATCTATTTGTTCCCATTCTTCTTTGTATTTCCGCAAACCATATAAATTGGTCATATCAAAATAGTATTTTCTATCGGTCGCAAAAACAAATCAAATGCAAACAAAACATCTACAACATGAGCAGCTGCAACTAGTTTTGGTCCTACAACAACAACAAAAAGAAACAAACACTGAATATGAAGCACAAAACAAGAAGGGTAGGTTTTTTTACCTGAAACAATATTATCAGCGCGCCTATATGAATTTCTGCGGTTATTTTCAAATGGCTCCGTTGAATATTGAATTTTTTTATTTTTTAACAAATATTTTGCTCTTGCATTTCTGGCAATTTCTTCTGCCACATTTTGTTCCAGTGGCTCAACATCGTACTCATCAGAATGCTCACTCATTTCTGCAACGCATTCTTCCTCCATAGTGAAATCATCGTCACTATCTACTGGAGATTCTTCTGCTTCACTTCCAGATTCAGAATCCATATCATATTTGTCTCTTTGACGGTTTTCACAGAGATTTTTTCCATTTTTTTTTTTTTTAAATCAATTGAATGTATGTATAACGCAATGAAAGTATGCGTCAGAAAAAAATCACTTCAAAATTCACTAAAATCACTTATCACTTCAAACAAATTCAATTCAATCTTCACTCGTGTGTGTTCAAGAACATACTGAAAACAAAAAAAAAAAAAATGAATTAAAACGAGCCTAACACAAAAAACAACTGCAATAACCATCGGCAGATGTATTGTATCAAGTTGATACGAGGGACCGATTCGTAACTATTTCGTCTCAGGTAAAACCAGAAATGCGCGAACATTAAAAACTCGTTAGCCCGATTCTACAGGCAAAATCATGCTATTTTCCCAAAAATCGTTTCTTTTCATCGGGCAGGTTTTTTTTTTTATTCAACTTGAAAGACAAAAATTGTATCAAATTGATACGAGGGACCGATGAGGGTTAAATTATTCTTTAGGTCTTCTTTTTAAATAGCCAAAAAACTGATCATTAAGTTCATTGAATTTGTTTCATAGAACTATTGTTGAATTTTGTTTAAAATATTTTGAAACGTGGTCCAAAATAAGCATTTTTTATAGTCTTTTAAAAAATATAACTGCAAAAATTAACATAAAAAGTAAAAAACACAAAATTGTACCTACTAATACAAAATTTTAAGTTTAAAACAAAAATAATTTAAAAGAATATGGGTGCTGATTGAATTAAAATTAGTTGTGAAGATGATCTTCAGAAAATTGTATGTGGTGCTACTGCTGACGAGGGATGCTAGTAATTTATATATCGTATTGAAATGTATCTTTTCAATTTATCCTTATTTCCCAAATATTTGCCTACTTCGTTGGCTTAAAAAACACTCAGTACCTATAACTTTCTTTTTACTTTTCGGTAATACTCCTTCTTGCTTTCCTCTTATTTTAGCTTTATCTTATTTGCCTAAAATTTCTAATTTTTTTCTTTTTGCTGTGTATGTCTTTAATGCTCGGCTCTAACAGTTTGTCATTAGGCACTAATGAAAATTGTAAATCATTAATTAATATTTTATGTAGGCAACATTGCGGTCTCAACATTATCCACTTTAATGCTCGAAGTTTAAATGCAGCTAAATTGGACTACATTAAATACATATTTTGTAATTCGTTGGTTGATATAATTTGTGTTTTTAAAACGTGGCTGTCAAATAATACTTGTGATACAATTTGTGATATAAATGGTTTTAATGTATTTAGACATGATAGATCTGTAAAAAGAGGTTGGGGGTGTTGCTGTCTATTGTAAAGCTAATCTGAATGCGGTAGTTCTGAGCAAATCTAGTGATCCTGGAATTGAATTCATTACTATTAGCATCACAGATGGTAGTACCAAAATGTTATTGTCTTGTGTATATAACCCGAATAAATTTCATCCTGTGGATCCTTTGTTTACTGATTTGCAAAACTATAACCTAAATCATGATATTATCTTACTGTGCGGTGATTTCAATGTCAATCTCTTGTCTAATGATTCTAACCTACAATCGTTCTTTGACAATATATTTTCAGCAGGGTTATCAGTAGTTAACACAACTGAACCCACTAGATTCACTAATAATGCTACTCCAAGTCTTTTGGATTGTTTTATAGTGTCTGACCTGTCTCTCGTTTCTCTATTTGATCAATTATTTTTTATATATGATTACGATTTAATATTTTGTTCGTTAAATGTAAACATGTCTCGTAATGTTCTTCCTATCTCTTTTTCGTACCGTGATTTTAAAAATATTAACTATTCGTCATTGTATCATGATTTGTCACTAACCTCATTTAATGATTGCTGGAATCATAGCTCTTACTTACTTACTTAGATGGCCGTGACAACCCGTGTCCGGATTTCGACCGACCTCATCAGCTCTCGCCAGGCGCCTCTGCTTTGCGCGCGCCTTCTTCAATCGGATACACCAAGTGCGGTTAGGGCTTCCTCAGCCTGGTCCATCCATCGGAGGCATGGTCTCCCTCGTCGTCGTTGACCAGCGACCCTCGCCTCGAGCACCTTTTTCGCTGGAGCTTCGTCGTCCATACGATGGACATGACCCAGCCAGCGTAGTCGCTGCACAGTTATACGCCGAACTACGTCAATGTCTCCGTAGAGCTCATACAGCTCGTGGTTCATTCGAATGCGATAGTCATCGCCGACTCGAACAGGACCGAAGATTTTGCGAAGAACTTTTCTCTCGAACACCCGCAGAGCGGCTGCGTCAGTTTGCGAAACTACCCATGCCTCAGCGCCATAAAGCAGCACAGGTAGAACGAGCGTCTTGTAGAGTGTTAGTTTTGTCGATCGAGAGAGGGCTCTGGAACTTAGTTGCTTACTGAGCCCGTAGTAGCACCTATTAGCAATTATTGTTCTTCGCTTTATCTCCAGGCTGATTTCATTGTTGGAATTAATGGCGGTGCCAAGGTAAACGAACTCCTTGACTACTTCAAAGTTATAGCTGCCGGATGAAACGTGGGAGTCTAAACGCCGCGCTCCCTTGTTTGTAGACAGCATATACTTTGTTTTACCCTCATCTATCGTCAAACCCACTTTGGCTGATTCCTTTTCGATAGCGGCGAAAGCAGCGGTAACATCTCTCTTGGTTCTACCAACAATATCAATATCATCAGCGTACGCAAGGAGCTGGACACCTTTATAGAAAATGGTGCCATTACGATGCACACTGGCCTTTCGTACGATCCCCTCCATGATGATGTTGAAGAGATCGCAAGACAGTGGATCGCCTTGCCTGAAACCTCTTTCGGTATTGAAGGTTTCGGAGAGGTAATTTCCTACCTTGACGGAGCTGCGTGTGTTGCTCAACGTCATTCTGCATAGTCTAATCAACTTTGCAGGTATACCGAACTCAGACATTGTTGCATATAGGCAATCCCTACTCGGGCTATCGAACGCAGCTTTAAAATCGACAATGAGATGGTGTGTGTCAATTTGATTTTCGTGGGTTTTCTCCAGGATTTGTCGTAGCGTGAAAATCTGGTCTATGGTGGACTTACCAGGTCGAAAGCCACACTGATAAGGTCCAATCAGTGTTTTTGTAATCGGCTTTAATCTTTCACACAGTACGCTTGAGAGAACCTCATATGCGATGGAAATAAGACTGATACATCTATAACTAGCGCAGATTGTAGGGTCTCCTTTCTTAAGTATAGGGCACAGTACACTGAGGTTCCAATCGTCGGGCATGCTTTCTTCTAGCCAAATTTTGCTGATGAGCTGATGCATGCGCCTTATCAATTCATCGCCGCCGGTTTTAAACAATTCAGCTGACAGGCCGTCAGCACCCGCTGCTTTATTGTTTTTGAGTCGTTGGATAGCAACTCGAACCTCTTCATGGCTAGGTGGTGATACTTCCACTCCGTCATCGTCGATTGGTGGCACTGCACTGCGCTCTCGATGGGCGGCATTGGCAACGGAATCATAGCTCAGTTGATGATAAACTTTGTTCCCTTACAGCGCCTGTGAAATACTTGTTCGAAAAACATGTTCCTCTGCGGTCAGTACGCTTATTGAATCCTTCTTGCCCTTGGTTCTCAGTGCATGTTCTTAATGCAATAAAAAAGAGAAATAAGTTACACAAACTCTTGAACAGATTACCTTCATCTGCTAATTGGGAAAGGTATAGGTTAGCCAGAAATGAATCAGTCCACCTAACAAGGCAAGCTAAGACACGGTATTTCTCTATCAAGCTTAATGTGTCCCTACCTACCAAAACTTTGTGGAGTAACATAAGTAGTCTTGGAGTGAGAAAAAAGAATTCCCCTGCCATAATTGCTGACCCGGATTTACTAAATGACTACTTTGTTAGTAATACCGCGCCGTCTAATAACACCCTGGCTCACATTCCAGGTTCATCTGTTCTGGATTTGTTTGAATTTATACCTGTTAATGAAATTGATGTCGGTTATTGTTTGATGCGAACAAGCTCTAATGCAGTGGGTGGCGATGGTATTCCCATCAAATTTTTAAAAATTTTGCTGCCTCATATCATAAGTCCACTAACACATATAATAAATCACTTCCTTATATCCTCCTCTTTCCCTGAAATTTGGAAAACTGCTACTGTTTTGCCGGTGGCAAAAACACCAAACCCGCCTGGACCTTCTGATTTCAGACCAATAAGCATACTTTCCCCTTTATCTAAAGTATGTGAAAAAATTATGAGTCATCAAATCAATGCATTCTTGCAGGCTAATAATCTCCTGTCTTCTTATCAATCTGGTTTTCGAGCAGGGCATGGGTGTGCTTCCGCAGTTGTTAAAATACTTGATGACATACGACCTGATTATGATGCTGGATCTTTATCTCTACTTTGTTTGTTGGACTTTTTCAAGGCTTTTGACAAAGTTAGTCATACTTTTCTATGTCAGAAACTAAGGCAACTTTTTGGATTTTCTAACAGTGCAGTAAGTCTTATATCTTGCTATTTGTCAAATAGACAGCAAAGAGTTAAAGTTGGCCAAATGTTCTGTCTACATAAGCCTGGTTCAAGTGGAGTTCCTCAAGGCTCGATTCTTGGCCCATTGTTATTTTCTATCTTCATTAATGACATATTTACTGTCTGCAATTATTCATCTATGCATGCATATGCCGATGATATACAACTTTATCTCTCCAGTAACATCGGGCTCGTAGATAGTCTCACTGGTAAACTAAATGAAGATTTAAGAAACATATATCACTGTTCTTGTAACAATGGACTTCAACTCAATGCAGCCAAATCTTATGTTCTACCAATCTGTAAGAATAAGCAAATCCTTGAAGTTATCCCTGAGCTATACATTGGTTCTATCAAGCTACATTGGTTTTAGTATAAATTCGTCCTTGTCTTGTAAGGATCATGTAAACACTGTAGTCCAAAAAGTTTATTTTATTCTACGTAATCTAAGAATGTCTGCTAATTGTTGCACTCTTGAAGTTAAAAAACTACTAGTGAAGCAACTTGTTTTGCCTGTAATAACTTACTCGGAGGTAGCATACAGTAAACTAGATTCGTCCTCTATGTTGAAACTTAATATTGCGTATAATTATGCTACTCGCATTGTGTATGGCTTAAATAAATTTGACCGTCTGTCAAGTTTTAGAAATGCTATTCTTGGTTGTAGTTTGTCTGGCTACTTAAATGCTAGGAACTGCATTTATCTGCACAATATTATACATACTAAAACTCCTCGTTACCTTTATGTTAAACTAGCTTATACCCGGCGCGCTTCGCTGCGCTCAGCGCTTATTCCCTAAAAGAGGGCGTAGCTTCAGTAAAGCCATGCTTTTATAGTAAGTTCGTATCGAGTTTCATTGCCCCTCGCCCAACACCCATAAAATGTTACCTGTGAAACGGCATGTGTAAATTGAGGTCGAATACTAAATTCCGAGGCTGTGCGACCTATAATTCCAAAACTGTTTGATATCGAACATTTTAGGTGTATGTAAGGTGCCTTTTACGATCGGCACCAGACTTCACAGGAACCCTCTCAAGGCTTTGGTATAAAAATTGGCTTAGCGGCTTCGAACTCTTTACGTGATATACACATATACCCACATACGTATATACATTAAGTCGACTCACACTCTTTAGGAAAAAAAATTGTTCAGTCCGGTTCTTCAAAATAAACCATGGCGTATGTTATGATGATCCCCAAAATATTTCGACAAAAAATATTGGCTGGTATGGTAGTTAAAAAAAAAAACGGTCAGAAATAAGAGTTATGAATAAGTTCTTTTGCATCAAAAAATCTTTCATTTTTTCCGTTGGACCAAAGAAAATGCGGATTTTTATGGATTGTTTTAACTTTTTCCATATTATTTTCACTAAAATTCAAACGAATTTTTTCCTATACTACTTTAAGTCAAATAAATTGTAAAATGTAAAAAATGTGTAAATTTTTTTGTAATTTCATTCCATTTAGTTCTTCACTTTACACTATATTTTATCATCAATAGATAATTTATTTGACTAAAAGTAACATGGCAAAACCAACAAAAAAAAAATGAATTTGAATTTTAGGGAAAGTAATTAAAAAAAAAGTTATAAAAGTAATGAAAATCTGCATTCTCTCGTCCGACTGTAAAAATTTAAAATTTATTGGTGCAGATTGGAAGAACTTTTTCATTACTATTATTTCTGACCGTTTGTTATTTTTAACTAACATACCAGTAAATATTTTTATAAAAAAATCGATTTTTAGAGCATATTTCAAACCATTCCGTGGCATACTGGTTGAGGTGCGTGGCTTGAATGCCATAGAACCCAGGTTCGAATTCCACCTGACACACAAAGTTTTTTCAATTGAATTAATTTTCCAGTTCGGCCGTCATCTCTATGCAGACAATGGCAAACCTCAGAGAGTAAAAACTGGCATGAAAAGCTTCTTGAGAACATAAGCCGTTTGGAGTCGGCATAAAACTTGTAGATCCAGTTCTCGATCATTTGTGTTCAAATGGTCGAAGTATTTTCAAGGGCTGAAATGGCCATTTCATTTTTGTTTTTTTTTTTTTTTTCTTTTTTATTTCAAACTATTCCAGCTCACGGATGGCTATCGCTACAGTCGAAATATTTGGGGAATCATCATAACATTAAGCAATATTTTGAGGAACCGACTTGTTCACCTTTTTTTTTTGTGAGGAGCCTTATTATACATACATACATTTTTTACAGATAGATAGATGAGCAGAAAAAGTAGGCATGGCAACATTTATATATATAGTGACCGCCACTTGGTCCCATTGCACCTACATACCAAGTTTCACTATCAAAACACGTACAGCTCAGAAATTAGAAAGAATTAGTCTTTTACTCTAAAAAAAGTCTGATATACATCCTTTTTATAGATTTGTGGGCGTTAAAAGTAGGCGTGTTCACATTTATATATAAAGTGAACGCCAATTTGACCCATAGCACCTACATACCAAGTTTGTCTATCAAAACGTTCACATCTCAGGAATTAAAATTATTTCTAACCGATAGCCCTGGCAGCTAGTGCTGACTTAGTTATAATTTTAAAATTGTAATTAACTATAGTACATTAATAAATAAGTAAATAAATAAATTAAATAAAATTATTTCTGAAGAGTGGGCACAGATATAGTGCTACCATGCACATTTTTTGCAAAGCTGTCGAGAGTAAGTGTATGAACTTAATTACCAAATTTTAGTATTTAACGATGATAATCGTCTGATTTAAAGAAGTTCTATTAATTTGTGGGTAAAAAAAAAAACCTAGTGGCGGCCGTGGCGTAGCGGGTAGAGTGTGTGGACCATACGCGAGGGAACCCTGGTCCGAATCCCACCTGACACGGAAAGTTTTTCAATTGAATTAATTTTTCTGTTCGGCCGTCACCTCTCTGCAGACAATGACAAACCTCAGAGAATAAAAACTGCCATGAAAAGCTTCTTGAGAACATAAGCCGTTCGGAGTCGACATAAAACATGTAGGCCCAGTTCTCGATCATTTGTGTTCAAACATTCCACAACACTCACAACACAATTGATCATAAGAAGCTCGGTCAAAGTGCTTTCAAGGGCTGAAATTGGCCATTTCGTTTTGTTTTTTTTTGTGGGTGGTACAAGTGGGCGTGGCAAATTTTATATATATATATTGACTGCCACTTAGAGGACCTGCATACCAAGATTCACTATCAAAACGTGTACAACTCAGGAATAAGCATGATTCCGATAAAGTGGGCGTAGATATAGTTCGGTCACGCCCATTTTTTGTATATTGGCCGAGAGTGACCATACGAACTTAATTACCAAATCTTAGTCTTCTATGGCAAAAGCCATCTGATATAAAGCATTTTTACTAATTTGGGGGAGGTAAAAGTGGGCGTGAAAACCTTTCTATTTACATAGTGCCTGCCACTAGTACCTTTAGAACCTACATACCAAGATTCACTATCAAAACGTGTACAACTCAGGAATAAGCATGATTCCGATAAAGTGGGCGTAGATATAGTGCGGGCACGCCCATTTTTTGTATATTGGCCGAGAGTAATCATACGAACTTAATTACCAAATCTTAGTCTTCTACGGCAAAAGCCGTCTGATATAAAGCATTTTTACTTATTTGTGGGCGGTAAAAGTGGGCGTTACAACGTTTATATTTACATAGTGACTGCCACGTGTATGCATAGCACCTGCATATCAAGATTCACTGTCAAAACTTGAACTTATCAGGAATTAAAATTTGTGCTGAAAAGTGGGCGTATATATAGTGTGACCACGCCCATTTCTTGTACAGTCACCGAAAGTAACCATCTGAACAAAATTACCAAATTTAAGTTTTATATGATTAAAACCGTCTGATATATAGCAATTTTTTTGGTTTGTGGGCGATAGAGCCAATTTGGGTTGTATGGGAGGTACCACGCCCCCTTGCCCAATCAACACCAAACTTCACAGGAACACTTCCCGAATGTTGCTTCAGTATCCCTAAAAATTTTATAAAGTTTGGTTCGGTGGTTTTGGAGTCTATACGTGATATACACACATATCCACATACCCACATACATACATTAATTTTTATATATATAGAAGATTACAGTTCAGCGTATCGAGAAGATGTAATTTATTAATCATTCCCAGGCATAGCTCTCTAGCTAGTTTTCATCTTTTTTTCGTTAATGCCGTAATACTATGGAACGAGCTGCCTCGTCGACTCAGAATAATTTCGCAGAAAGAAATTTTTAGGCAGTCTATTCTTTCACACTTTTCTTCTCACTGAGTTCTACACTAAATCTTTCTTCTGATTTTCTCTTTTCTTCCGCTTTCCCCCCACCGCCCCCCCCCCCATTTTTAATTTTTATAGTTCTAAGCTAATGTGTATACTACTATTTTTGCATACTGTTCATAGCTATAAGAACTCATTATATTTTTTTCAGTTTTTAAAGCTCTACTTCTATTTAATTTTAATTTAAAATCTCTTGTTATTTCTCTTTAATTGTTTTTAATTGCTTTTATCCATTGTACTGTAAAAGAACTAGTTCTTATTTGTACTCATTTTTTATATGAACAAATAAATAAATATAAATATGAAAATATAATAAAAAAATATATTTGTTTCTAAATAAATATATAAATTTTTCACCTTAAAAAAAATTATATGTTACAAGAACTTTGTTACGATATCTTGCAATTTATTAAAAAACAAAAAAAAAAAAAAAATAAAAATTAGCATAGGAAACTTAAAATCCCCCGGAATTAGGTTTTTCCCTTTATAATCACTTTGTTTTTTTTCGGCATCTCACATCTCTATTGATCCCTAGCTTATATTTAAATGGAGCTACACGAAGCTTAGTTCTGGTTTCTTTAAATCGTTTAAAGTCAAAATATCTTTTTTTTTGAAATGATGTCGTGTATTGAAATTATATTTAAAAGAAAAAAGATATAATAATAATAAAAAACATATAAAAATATGCATACTAAAAAAAAATATGTTTATGACCTCATTGAACGGAAAATATAAATTATTAACCCAGAAAAGTAATTTCTAGCATTGTTAATGTATTTTCTTAATTTTTTTTTTTTAAAACATCTTAATGCACAAAAAATTTTTTCTATTTCTTGACTTTTTTTGTCATAAACAGATTTTTTTTTTTTTTTTTCAGTCACATAAAACAGAATTTGTGTCATAAAAATTTTTTTCCTCAAGTGATTATACATAAATTATAAACCTTTACCTTAACCTTAATAATATCGAACCTATATAAAAAAACAATATTTTTATACACGAGAGCCTTACAGCAGAGACACGGAAAATTCTGCAAGAAGCTATCTTTTACAAGCGAAGGAAAAAAATCTTTAACACCTTCACGATCCAAGGTTCAGTCTTTATTAGACTGTACAAAGGTGCAGAGGGTGTTAAAATAAACAATGAAGATGAACTCCGTAATATCTTAAGTGATGCAGTTGCTGGTGATGGAAATGCCTAGTATAGCGTTCCTCTTTTTATATAATTTAAATATTTGTATTTTTATTTATGTCTGTGAAGCTTCTCTTAATTCTAACTTTCGTCAATTTTCTGTACCCCTATATGCTTTTAGTACCATTGTTATAGGTAAATATTCTTATGCCAAGTGAAAGTAGCAATCTTCGTTCCGCTAGTGAAAGTCATAAAACTATGATTAATGTGTTAAGGCGGTCTTCTCATTCAAAACCCGTTTTTTGGACCCTTTTTAAAAAAATTCTTATTTGAAAACGCAAAGAATAATTGAAAACTTTTTTTATTTATTGTATTACATAAGGTTCAAAGTAAATAAAAAAATTTTTGCCTCGATACGTGGGCTATTCAAAAAGTAATGAGACTTCAAAGTTGGTGGTGAAAAAAAAAGGTGTCGTCACGGCGGCCACGATTCCGGGTCTCCGGAGCGTCTGAAATGAAAAACAAAAATGGGGTTATAATCAGTATAGATGTAATTCTCGGGTGAACCTCAAGCTTAATTTTGTGATTTTTTTTGACAAAACGGCGGCCATTCAAAAAAAAAATTTCAATTTCGGGTTTTTTTTTTTGTAGTTTAGTGTAAAAAAAAAATAGTAAAAAATTTTTTAAAATTATGGTCGAGGTTCACCCAAGAATGGTGACAATTCTGCGTCGATTCCACTTTGTTTCATGAAAATCGGTTTAGTTGAACTGGAGATATCATGGCCGCCAGTTCGAAAAACGTGGGTTCGAGATAAACGCGTTTAAAGTTTGAAGTAATTTTTTTATAGCTCATTTTGACGAAGACCTTGCTTCACAAAAAAAACTGTATCTTTTAAAGTATTTTGAATTTCTAAAAATCCTTTTAGGGGCATATTTACAACTACCCAAGCTATAAATAAATGCAAAAAAAATAAAGTCAAAAAAAAAAAAGTTGCTCAATGAGAAGACCGCCTTAAGCAAGTAAAGCTCTGGCTAGAAAGTTGTGCATTTCAATGCAAGAAGTCTTAATGGCATAAAGATAGATTGCGTAAGACATGCATTTGAAAAATCAAGTGTCGATGTAATTTGTGTTTCGAAAACTTGGTTTCCTCTAGCCCTCATGACACATTCTTTAATACAAAAAAAAGAACACAGGTGCGTCGTTGGACACACGAGAGAAGCGAAGCTCTTTCGCAGTTACATAGATTTGAAAGCTTAATAATTTTTTTCTTTTTAATAAATTAACTTTTAAATTCAAAAATTTTAAATAACATAAAATTTATTACATATATACAGAAAACATATTTACTGCTTATTTTTTATTGTTGAATGTCAAATTTCCACGCCAATTACATAGACGGGCATATAATGCCAGCGACTCTCCATTTTAACTCTCCACACATGGTTGTGAACTTGACTGCACTGAACAAATTTTTTCCTTCAACAGCTTACTGCGTAGCGAAAAATCTGCCGAAAATTTTTCGGATTTCACTCCAAGCAAATCACAGAACGAGGATTAAAAAACTTCGCTTCAAAAATATATATTAAAGAACGCACACGAAACAAAATTTAACAGACATCTTAGATATCTTGCCGATTTCATGCATGCGTTTGTTAATTCCATATTTATTGATATCATCTATTTTTTTGACGCTTAAAACATAGAGTGTAATTTATTATCTAGAGATTGCGTCAACTCTGCTAACAGTGTTAACAGAGTTATTTCACTTAAAAACATGAAGAAAAACACTCTGTTAACCTCTGTTAACGCATGCCAGAGATTTAGCAGAGTTGATGCAATCTCTACATAATAATTTATACTCTATGCCAACAACATTACAAACGCATTCACAATACAAACACACCGATGCTGGAGACAATCCTCTATCTATTGATAGATGGTGACGATCTAAAGCAGCATAGTTTCTGTTATAAATAAGATTAAACTAACAACATTTTCTCAAAAGTCTTTGTGGCCTAGTGGGTAGTGTGCTGGGCTATCGTCAAAACGGGCACGGGTTCGATCCCCACGGGAACCAAAACATATTTTTAGTATTTAATATTAAAGTATTCAATTTTCTTGTTGTAATAAGCGCTAGCAACAAAGTAACCATCAAAATTCCAAGAAAAAATCTGTCGAAAATTTTTCAGATTTCACTCTAAGCAAATCACAGAACGAGGAGTAAAAAGCTTCGCTTCAAAAACTTTAAACTATTACGTAGTGATGGACTTGATAGCAGAGGTAGAGGTGTAGCAATATTCTGCAAAGACAATTTGATTGTTAAAATTCCAGAGAAGTCATCTGAATCAGTGGTTAAATACTTGAATGTTGAAATATCTGACAATAAAACCAAAATATTTCTCTCATGTGCTTACAATCCTAATCGAAACTGTAGTCTAGATCCACTGGTTACAAAAATCTCTAAGAGCGCAACAGAATATGAACATTTTGTTTTGTGCGGCGTATCCAATCTTGTATCCAATAATAGCCTAGTTACGAAGTTTCTTGATAGTCTATCTGAGATTGGGCTCAATGTAGTAAACACAAGAATGCAAACACGGTATGCAAACAATGCTTGTTCAAGTTTATTAGAAATCTTCGTTGTGTCTGACCTATCGAGCGTTTTGTTTTCTGACCAAATTTAATTTTTGTCAGATCATGACTTAATTTTCTGCACTTTTAACATAAACCTTAGACCAGCATCATCTGAGGCTGTAATTCAGTATCGTGATTACAAAGCAATTGGTTACTCCTGCTTGGTAAGTGCCTTATATCAAATAAATTGGTTGGACTGCTGGTTTCTCAGCTCAGTTGACTGAAGTTGAAAACTTTGATTTTTCAATAATAATCTAAATAACTTATTTAAAGCCCATGTTCCTTTGCGACACCTTCGTGTGATCAATAACGCTTGTCCCTGGCTTACATATTCTGCAAAATTGGCCTTAAAAAGAAGCAATATAGATTAAAGCAAGTGGAAACGTAACCCCACAGTTCTGAACTGGCAACAACATAAAAAAAAAAAGTGAGAAATGAGGCTACGAGTGCTGTTAGATTATCAAAAAATAAGTTTTATATGTACAAAATAAATCCATCGCTGCCCCCGAAGCAGCTTTGGTCCAATCTTAGGAGCTTAGGTGTATGTACAAAAGAATCTTCAGCATGCCGTATTGATCCTAATTTATTAAATGACTTTTTTATTGTTTATTCTGTAAATGCTTTTGCATCCATAACTAAATATGATGATATATCTGTTCGAAATATGACAAATTAATTTCATTTTGATGCAGTATTAAAAAGATTAAAAAAGATAAATAACGATTATTAAAAAGATTAAATCAAATGCTACCGTTGAAGATGGTATTTCTATAAAATTCCTAAAATGTTTACTGCCCTATTTACTCAGTCCACTTGCGCACATAATAAATCACTGCTTCACAACTTCAAGATATCTTGAGGTTTGAAAAGTGGCAACAATTATAGCTATAGCAAAAAAACCGAATGCTTGTGAACTAGCTGATTTTCAAACAATAAGCTCGATCTCTAAGACATGTGAGTTTCTAATGGCTGAACAAATTTTCCACCACATAGCCACATTTGGGCACACATTTTCATTTTTAATTTGGTTTTCGTCAAGGACACAGCTGTTCAACTGCTATGGTAAAAGTACTGGATGACATAAGAGTGCCATAAGATAAGGGCAAATTAAGCTTGCTATGTCTGTTAGATTTCTCTAAGGCATTTGATACTGTAAACCATACAATTTTGCTCAGAAAGCTCAAGATAAACTTTGGATTTTCGAATGCAGCTTTTCGTTTTTTGGATAGCTATTTGGCTGGTAGATCTTAAAGAGTCAAAGTGAGCAATAATTGTTCGTTATTTAAAAGAACCTTGAGTGGAGTTCCGCAAGGATCAGTTATTGGCCTACTTCTATTTACCATGTTTATTATTATTATTAGTTTATTAGTTTATTATTAAGTGTTTCGTTTTCTAAAACAAAAGATATAATAATCTTAATATAGTATTAGTGATATTTTGTTCATGATCAGCGGAAGTAATAAAATATTAATTAATTAAAATAACAAAATTAACTTAAAACTATTAAGGAAAAGAATAAAATAAAAAGTTAGAGTTAAAAAACTAGGATAACGCAATTTTTAAATCATTTTAGTATTTAAAACGGTTGTATTCGTATAATGTAATGTCGGGCCAGCCGAACAAGTATTGATAATTTATTTTAAATAATTTTCGGAATCTATAAGTGATAACATAAAAATAACAAATTAAAGATATTACAACAAAGAGTAATAATTATAAAGTTTATCTTTGAATTGCACGGTATTAGTAACAGATTTAATATTGGCAGGTAGAGAATTCCACAGACGAATTGAATTTATATAGAATTGCCTCTCCGAAATCAAATGAGTATGCCTTAATTGTATAATTTGAGTTGATCTATTTGATCTGAGAAAGCGTAGTCGGTCATGTAAATATTTAGGTTCTTTGTAGACAATTATTTTCTGTAAAAACACAAGTACTTTGAATTTTAATAAATTGTCGAAAGTCATATTGAAAATTTGTCTAGAAAACGTGGAAATGTGATCCGATCGCCTAAGTCCAAAAATATAACGTGAGATGTTGTTATAAATAACGTTAAGTTTCTGTCTGCTTATAGAGTCACAATTAGCGTATAATTCACACCCATATAGTAGAGTAGGTATTAGGTATGTTTTTGCCAAGAGGAGCCTTATTCTGCGAGGAGTGAAATATTGTGTAACCCAAAGTGTACGAAGCATGCCGTAAATTTTAGCAACAGTGCAGTTTATATGATTATTCCAAGATAGGAGTCTATTGAAAGTAATACCGAGGTTTTTCGCGGTTTCCACAAAAACAATGTTCGATCCATTAAGAGTCAATGAAGGTATGAGAGACTGGTCAATTTTCTTTTTATAAACAACAATACATTTAGAATTTTTTGGATTTAAACACAATCCATTCTTAAGCGCCCAGTCATTAATTTTGCATAAGTCTTCATTGATACTTTTGACACAGTTATTCATGGAGTCTAAGTCGCAACTTGCATAAAGTTGAACGTCGTCAGCGTACATGTGCAATTTACAAAAATTCAACACTTTGGGCAGGTCGTTAACATAAATGGAAAACAATAATGGTCCTAACAGAGAACCTTGCGGAACACCTCTTGAGACTGCGATAAATTTAGACGTAACATTATTCACAAATACTGCTTGAGACCGATCTCGTAAATATGACTACACTAAATTAGACGCAGACAATGAACAATTATACATATTTACTAGCTCAGAAGACAAGATATCATGATCAACTGTGTCGAAAGCTTTCGAGTGGTCAAGAAGGGTCAAAAAAGTTACTTTGCTGGCATCAAAATTTACTCGTATGTCTTCAGTTACATCTATCAGTGCCGTAATGCAACTACGTCTCGGCCTGTAGCCAGATTGACGGTCGGTTAAAATACCGTTATCACAGAAATGCTTGTTTAGCTGTTTGCACATCAAGTCTTCAAAAACTTTAGAAATAAATGGTAAGATTGCAATTGGCCTATATTCATTTGCAGCTTTCACTATTGGAATTATTTTAGCTTTTTTCCAGCAAGATGGGTAGATCGATTTTGTTAATATTGAATTAAAAATAAAGGTAAATATTGGTAAGAGTCTTGGTAGCAAAGCTTTTATAAATATTGGATGAATTTCATCAAAACCTATAGCATTTGATTTAATGGACAGAAAACTATTTAACACATCAAGTTGGTCAACACAACTGAAACTAAAGCTAATATCACAGTTATTATCACAGATGGAATTTTCATAAACATTGGTTTGTATCACAGGCATAGGAATGTTAACAAAATTGCTGTTAAGCTCGTCCACATTTATTGCACTTAATGAATCAGTTTTCTTACTGACACCAATGTCACGAATCAAACTCCAAGTCTGCTTACTGTCTACAGCATTGCTGAATTTGTTTTCATAAAATTTGGTTTTAGCTGTTTTAATAGCCCAAGTAACTTCGTTTCTTTTTTGCTTAAATTGGCTATGGAGTTCAGAAGTTCTGAACCGCTTCCAGCGATTGTAAGCAGAGTTACGTTGTTGAATTAGTGTTTTTATAGTACCGTTAAGCCAAGGGCGATCGCTTGGTTTAACTTTTCTAGTTTTCATTGGCACAAATTTATCGAACAAGAAACTTAAACAACTATTCAGTATCGCAACTTGCTCGTCAACAGAAGAGGTATAATATATTATATTTCAATCAATTAAATTAACCTCAGATTCTAGTTGTGTATAATTAATATTTTTAAAGTCCCTAAAGCTAAAACTAGTCGGTTTATTGCACAATTGAAAGTCATATGTTAAGAAAATTAAGTCATGTTTAGAAAAATTAGCACAAGAAAGTTGATTATAAAATAAAAGTTTGGATACGTCATTCAATAAAAAAGGTCAAGTAAAGTATTAGCAGTACTAGTAAAATGTGTAGGGTACGTCATGTTAGCAGAGTATAAGCCTAAAGAAATAACCTCATTTATAAAATTATCTTCAGACAAAAGGATACTATTGAAGTCACTATTGAAAATTTTATTAATGATATTTTCAGTAAATGCAGTCATGTAACCATGCATGCCTATGACCTGATGACCTGCAATTGTATATATCAAGGCTCATCGGGCATGTTGAAGAGCTATGTGCAAAAGTAAACGAATATCTAAATAAAGTAACTGAATGGGCCAGAACAAACATGTTTCAGCTAAATCCTCACAATTCCTTCGTTCTGCCAATTGCTAAGACCCCGTACAGAAATATTGATGTTCCTCCAATTTTCCTTAATAAACTTGAGTGAAAATTCGTCAGTAAAGCCAATATTCTTGGTTATCGGATCAACTCGTCCCTGTAGTGTGAAGAACACATGAATTCATGCGTAAGTAAAATCTACTACGTCTTACGAAATCTTCGAATGACTGCAGCATTCTTTTCTTTCTTTTTCTTTTCTTTATTATAATTATTTGCAATTCTTAATGTTACAAGATATAATATCTCTAACTAGCACTAGTCACTAAATTAAGGGAATATGGCAGTGAATTTAGTTACAAACATTATCAATTACTTACATTTAATATGAGCAATTTTAAAAATAAACATTATTTACTAGTTATATCAGAAAACCGAAGAACATACAGTAAATGCTTTAAGAGGACTTATCACTAACAGAGAAAATATAAAATTTAATTAGGGAATTACAATGACGACAACAGTTTATTTTTAAATTTGACTGCGTTGCTAATTTGTTGCGTGTTATAATCTAAGGAATTCCAGAGACGTAGTCCATATATGAAAAATTGCCTATCGGAGACGAGGCAAGAGTGTCTAGCTAGAATAATATTGTTGTTACGGCGCGATTGCGTAAAGCGAAGTCTCTCGAAAAGATAGATGGGTTCAGCGGTGAAAATTATTCTGTGAACAAACTGAAGGACTTTTATTTTGACTAAATTTTCGAAAGTCGTGTTATTTATTTGGTGTGCAAATTCCGAGACATGATCATACCTACTCAGACTGTATACATATCGAGCGATATTGTTATAAGTTACTTTTAATTTATGCTTATGGGCAGAGTCAGCGTTTGCAAATACTTCACAACCATACAGGAGAATAGGTATTAAATATGTTTTTGCTATAAGTAGTCTGATTCTTAAAGGCGTAAAGTATATGGTAGGCCATAAACTCCGTAACATACCATTTACCTTACCTGAGGAACTGGTGACGTGCTCATTCCATGACAGGGTATTATTAAAAATAAAACCTAAGTTCTTAACCTTAAAGACATATTCAATAGTCGAGCCATTAATTACGATAGCAGGAAGAGTATTACAATTTATAGCTTTTTTATAGACCAACAAACACTTAGATTTTCTAGGATTAATTTCAAGTTCATTTACAGTGGCCCAATTCCCAATTCGTTGGAGTTCTAGATTCAAGATATTCACACCACTACAGAGGTCAGTTTTGTCACATGAAACATAAAGCTGTATATCATCAGCGTACATATGTGTAGAACATTGATTCAGGATTGACGGAAAATCATTCACGTAGATGGAAAATAAAAAAGGCCCTAGAACTGACCCCTGTGGAACACCTTTGCTAACTCGAATAAAGTCCGACGACAAATCACCAGAGCAAACACACTGAAAACGATCGAACAGATAAGACCAGATCAATTTTATTGCTGGTGGAGAAAATCCATACCAATTTTTGAGCTTATAGCAGAATATTACGTGATTTATAGAATTAAAAGCTTTTGAGCAATCCAATAGAACCATGAACGTAGGTTTGTTTGCTTCAATATTTTGGCGAATAGTTTCGGACACATCTGTGATTGCGGTTGTACAGCTACGTTTCGGTCTAAATCCAGACTGCCTGTCCGTTAGTAGTCGATTGTTGGTAAAGTATGAACTCATTTGCTTGTAAACTAGGTTTTCGAATGCTTTTGAAAGAAAGGGTAAGATAGCTATAGGACGATACTCATCTCCTGATTTCGGAATTGGAATTATTTTTGCTAGTTTCCATTTTTTGGGAAACACAGATTTAGTAAAAATTGTGTTAAAAATATGTGTAATAACAGGTACAAGTTTAGGTAGAAATAATTTAAGAAACTTAGGAGTTATACCGTCAACACCTGTCGAATTGGATTTCACATAAATCAGACTAGAGAGCACCTCACTAACATTAACACACGTAAAACTAAAACTAGATGTTGTAGATATTGCACTTCGAGGAAGGCTATCACAGAAGGAGTTCATGTCAGACTCGAGTATATCACAGATGGGTTGCCTTGTTAGCTCAATATTATCACAGTTTTGGTTTCCTACAAAGTTATTATTAAGCATATTGAGGTCAGTGTTTACTTTGTCAGTACAAGCTTTATTTAAGCCTATTTCTCTCTAATAGTTCGCCAAGTAGCCTTACTATTAGCTGCATTTGAAAATTTTTCAGAGAAGAACTGGGATTTTGCCCGTCTTATAGCAATGACAGCTTGTTTGCGCAAATTTGAAAAGACCTCAAAATGTGCTGACGTCCTGTATCTTTTCCACTTAGAGTAGGCTTGATTACGTTTTTGGATGAGGGAACCAACCTCGTGATTAAACCATGGCTGACTTGATTTTTTTATTATTCTCGTTTTTAAAGGAACATGCCTTTCGAAAAGATTTAACAGATTATCGTTTAAAAAATCAACTTGTTCATCTACGGCTGTCATAGAAAGTACTCTTTGCCAATCTATTCTGTCAAATTCTGAGTCAAGAATTTGAAATTGTATACTTTTAAAGTCCCGGTATTTCATTATTTTGTCAGATGAATGTTGAAAAAGATCAAAAGTTAAGAAAATTAAGTCATGGTTAGAAAATTGAGGAACGGAGAGTTGATTATAAAACAAAATATGGCTTTTGTCACTTACAAAAAAAACATCTAGTTACGTACTGGAGGTGGACGTAAAGTGCGTTGCAGTCGAATCATTTACTGCAAAAAGTCCAAGGCTATGAAACTTGCTTTTTACGGTGTTATCAGTGAGCAGATCACTATTCAAGTCTCCCACGATTATTACTTTTGCATACCTTATAGAAACCTCTTCGATAAAATCAACGAGTGGAGTCACGTCAATTCGTCTATTAGGTCTATAAGCTACACCTAGCAGAGATTTTTGATTATTAATTGCTATTTCCAAAAATAAATATTCCATTGTTGAATTTTCATCATTTTTTATGATAACCTTGCAATGAATGCAATTTTTGACAAATATGGCAACCCCACCTCCGTGACTTTGGCGATCAGAGCGATAAGCACGATATCCCCGCAAAGCAATGAATGAGTCTAGCAGGCTGGTACTAAACCATGTTTCGGAAATGCACACGATATCCACATCTGAACCTTCAAATATTTGTCTAAACTCATCTATCTTGCAGAAGAGGCTTTGCGCATTGATATGACATATATTTAACCCCTGCTTTTGTTTACCGAAAATCTTCAACATAGATTGGATACTGTCACTGGAACTCCTACGGTTATTCAAATTCAGAACCATCAATAAAAATGCATACAAATGACCTAGCAACGCAATCAAAGGTTTCAATAAACATTTTACAAAAATTATTGACATGGCGTCCCTGTACGTAATTTAAATTTAACACTAAATAAGATAAAACTATTAGGTCATTACAAACTATAATTAAGATTATTCTAATGGATATTCTCTTGATCAT
This sequence comes from Coremacera marginata, assembly GCA_914767935.1. Taxonomy (NCBI): domain Eukaryota; kingdom Metazoa; phylum Arthropoda; class Insecta; order Diptera; family Sciomyzidae; genus Coremacera; species Coremacera marginata. The sequence goes on from OU612043.1 coordinate 40,686,340, forward strand.
CAAAAAATTGTTGTTTGTTTGTAGTATTATCGTTTAACTTATTTACTATATTAATACTTGTCACCTCGATTGGAATGTCTCCCTGTTGACGCTTGACGAACACACAACCACGCATTGTATATACGGCCCATAACTGATTATTTCTCTTGAGACGAACCGCAGCATTGAGAATTTGCTTTTTTGTTTTGGTCAAACATTCGTTGATGTAGATAGGAACATTAGAATCGAAGCCAGCGTGGATCAGTAGGAGAGTACTCTTGTTTAGTTTTCGAAAGCTAGCCGCTGCCTTAAGAACAGCTGCTTTATCGGTTGTGCTTTGAAGTTTGACGATTATGCCAGCATCTGTTGTAGTTTTGTTGTAATATTTACTTTTTATGCGAAAAATGCTTTTAATTTTTATGTTTGGGCAATTAATAGTAGTGCATATGTTAGAGAATATTTCATTTAAATTTTCGTTGTTGTTTTGTGGTATGCCGCGAATAATTATGTCGGATGCAATAGCCCTTTCTTCAACCTTAGACAAATGCGATTGAATTTCGCTCACCTCTTTGCAAGAAGCCTCCAGCGCGATCAATCGTTCCTCAAGTTTAGAGTTCATATCAAACAAGTCATTTATGACTTCATCTTTTGATGACATATTTGCTTCCAGTGTGGATATGCGACCGTTTATACGCTGTACATCAGCCGATAATCCAGAAAAATTTGCTTCGAGATCATTTAACTTCGAGAAGACGGCATCAAATTTACCTTCAACCATAGTTGTCAAATGATTGAGGCGGGATACAATTAGATCCAAATCGTTTGAATGTCCAGTGGCAAGTTGAGAAGGGTGAGGGCTGACATCGCCCTGGCCAGCACTTTTAGTCGGCCGTGTGGAACCTATAGCAAATGGAGAGAGCGGGCGGGTAGATTGGGCTTTAGCTTTAGCCAGACGTGTTGACATTTTTTACTAGGTTTTTTTTTTTTTTTTCTTTTTTTTTATTAGGATAAAAGTCAGTTATTTAATATTTTATTTATTCAATCTTTATTTTGGTTTATGTATGTATATGTGTGGTTTAGAAGAAGTTAGCAGCTCTTTTTCAATTAGTTATAATTGATAATTTTGTTCATAAATCCATAAAACTATTGAAGAAATCGATTAAACGATTTAAAATTTCACACTCCAACACTTTATATGATTCTTCTTTTTATAGTTTATGAAATATTAAAATAAAATCACGAGCAAAAGTTTTCGATCTTGACAGTTCGACGGAGTTGCCAGGTTCAGTTCATTCGTGCAGGTAGAAATTAAAAAGAAACTTGTCGTGCAGCTGTTATTGCCAAGCGTGCAGCACGATATATCAATGGTCTCAAGAAGTATGATCATATTTCATCCATCTCCAATAAAATATTAGGTCGAAGTTTATCCAATATACACTCTTTTTGTCCAAATGACCTCTTTGAAAAGCTACAATTCTGCCGATTGAGTAGAAGCATGCACATCGTTATTCCGACATACAATTTTAATAACTCCAGTAGATTGTTTTTCGTTGTTGCGATAAGGCTATGGAATTCTTTTCCCAACAATGTCAAAAGTGTTTCAAACATTAAGTACCTTAGGCATATAATTTTCCAATATTTCTCTAAATTCTCTCCTATCCTATTTTCGGAATTCCCTTTTTTTCTCTAAAACTTCATATAACATCTCTTTTTATTGCGTTTTTATATTAATTCAATTAATTCAATTGTATATTAATTTAATTTAATGTTTTCTTTTAAATTTATATATTAAATATTAAGTCTGAACAATGCTAGTTGTTATCTTTTAAGTTCATGCGGCATGTAAAAGATTTATCTTAAATATCAACATAATTTATCTAATAAATACAAACACAAATACAAATATCGGTTAGATAGTTTTGATGTTATTTTGAATAAAAAGAAGCAATTTTTCTGTCTATAGTTGTGATAAATTAAGATACAGCTTTTTTAAATTTTTGGCTTTTTTTTTATGTGGTTGCTGTTGAAAATATCGAAGCAACATAATAATATTTCGACTTTGCTAAAATACTTGTTATGAAAAAAATTATTATTAAAGTTTTTTGTTTTTCTTTTTTTTTTTGTATATGCCTTAAAAATTTTTTCGTTTGAACAAAAAGTTTTCTATTCTAAAATAAAATTTGAAACTGAAACTCATTGTTTGATTTTTTTATTCTCAACTGGCCCCGTCGGAAAATATATTGACTACAGTTTTAAGGCGGTCTTCTCATTCAAAACCCGTTTTTTGGACCCTTTTTAAAAAAATTCTTTTTTGAAAACGCAAAGAATAATTGAAAACTTTTTTTATTTATTGTATTACAAAAAGTTCAAAGTAAATAAAAAAATTTTTTTTGCCTCCATATGTGGGCTGTTCAAAAAGTAATGAGACTTCAAAGTTGGTGGTGAAAAAAAAAGGTGTCGTCACGGCGGCCACGATTCCGGGTCTCCGGAGCGTCTGAAATGAAAAAAAACGGGGTTATAATCAGTATAGATGTAATTCTCGGGTGAACCTCAAACTTAATTTTGTGATTGTTTTTGACAAAATGGCGGCCATTCAAAAAAAAAAATTTCAATTTCGGGTATTTTTTTTGTAGTTTAGTGTAAAAAAAAAATAGTAAAAAATTTTTTAAAATTATGGTCGAGGTTTACCCGAGAATGGTGACAATTCTGCGTCGATTCCACTTTGTTTCATGAAAATCGGTTCAGTTGAACTGAAGATATCATGGCCGCCAGTTCGAAAAACGTGGGTTCGAGATAAACGCGTTTAAAGTTTGAAGTAATTTTTTTGGGAAAAAAAAAAAAAAAAATCAAAAATGTTTAAATGCAGTTTTAAAGAGCTGACAATTTTTACTTACAAATATTAGTCGGCGATGCCAGCTCCATACAAGCCACCTTTCTCTTTTTCGTAGAAACTGCTTTCTGCTGCCCTCTCTGCTCTGCGAGCCGTTCTGCCAGCTTTTGATGATGCCGCAGCTCGAGTCTCTGATCGGTTCAATCTGTCTTCATTGCGAGATAGTGCGTATTCGTATGCGTTTTTGCCAATCGCAATACCCATCAAACCCATAATTTTAAGTATGGGTATAAAACCGTCGTTGAAGAGGCACGTTGCAATGAAATTGGCCACTTCGATGGTGCGTGCGCCTGAGTTGATGTGTTTGGGCGAAAGTGACCAAAGAACAGAATTGTAGGACTCATTGGAATTCTGAGTTTCAGATCCAAGGCATCTTTCAAGCAAATCATCTGCCGACAGCGCTTCGTAAGCTGGTTTTATTACCTCCATCACCTTCTTGTCCATCAGACCTTGCTTCACAAAAAAGGCTGTATCTTCTAAAGTATTTCGAATTTCTAAAAATCCTTTTAGGGGCATATTCACAACTACCCAAGCTATAAATAAATGCAAAAAAAAAGTCGAAAAAAAAAGTTGCTCAATGAGAAGACCGCCTTAGCTCTTATGTTCCAAGGGTTGGGTTGTAAATGTTTCCCCTAAAGTGGGGAACTGCATGGTTTTATGGAAGAGCAAATTGGACTGCGCTAAATAATTTTTATCGCAACTCCAATTGGAAGTTATTTATTTTTTGCTGACAGAAATGTGAATGCCGCGGCTGTTATGGTTTAAGAAATTATCTTATGGCGTATGCGGTCTTTCATCTATATATATATATATATAAAATTGTAAAAAAAAAAAATCTGTACATTAAATATTTTTTTGAAATTATTTTTGCGATGGACGTTTTGAATGACTCTGAGTCCAAAAATCGCATTTTTCAAATTTTTCTCTGTCTGTCTGTCTGTCTGTCTGTCTGTTAAAGCATCACGCGAAAACCACTGGATGGATTTTATTCGATAGTCTAGCTGGCGTACGCGGGTTTACTGTATTTGATAATTTGTATTCCTTACCTTTTATGTCCTTTTATTACCTTACCTTACCTTTAATACCTTTTATTACCAATCTGCCAATATTTTATAATAAGTAATTCGCCAGTAATATAAGTAACCAATTTTATTGTTTTCTTTTTTATAGTCTTATAGTAACAATATTTTCTTGGCAACTATTTTCAAAAATTACAATATTATTCAGTAAGTATTTTCAAGAGTCGGCTTCAGCACACTGCGCCTTTGAAGTCTTTGCGTCTATAGGAACCTCTATAGGAAGCCCACACAGCTTTTGTACGGGGCGAGTATATTCTGAAGCTGCCTTGTTCCAGTCTGCAGTAGCTAGCTTAATTTTTACGTTTCGAACGAACCCGTCTGCACCAGGATAGACTTCGACTACGCGAGCTGTTTTCCATAAGGTTGGAGGCGTGTTGTCATCCTTCACCACTACTAAGTCACCCACCTTCAAGTTCGGCTGCATTTTTTGTCATTTCGATCTTTGTTGCAGCTCATTCAAATAATCATTCTTCCATGCCTTCCAGAAAGATTGACTTATTTTTTGCATTTGCGCATATAATTTAAGCTTGCTGTTTGTAACTTCCTGAACGTTTGCCCCAAATGGTTGTATAATTGGCTCTAAAATCAAAAATTGCCCTGGTGTCAAAAATGACAGATCGTCCGGCATTTCGGTTTGCGATGATAGAGGTCTTGAATTCATAACCGCACTTGTTTGTGCCAACACCGTTCTAAATGCAGTATCTGTCAATTGATGCGACCCGATTGCTCGTCGCAAATGAAACTTCATAGATTTCACAGCTGCCTCCCACAATCCACCTTGATGTGGTGCAGCTAGCGTAATGAATTTCAATAACGCGTCAGCCATGTCCATTTCTTTCCAACTACGAAGCATTCGCTTTAGTTCCATTTGGGCACCTTCACAATTTTTACCATTATCGCTCCACAATTTTGTGCATGCCCCTCGAATGCTTGTAAACCGCAGAAATGCAGAGATAAAGTCATCTGTTGTGAGACTGTCTACTAATTGCAAATGCACTGCCTTTGTGACCATGCAGACGAGCACAGCGACATATTTCTTCTCTAATATCTTGCAACGGCCACCACGAGCCTTCAATAAATAGGGTCCTGCATAATCCACACCGGAGTGCCTGAATGGTCGACAGGGCTGTACTCTATCTGATGGTAGCTCACTCATTATTTGCTGTGTCATTTCTTGCTTTTGTCGAACTCATGTAAGACATCGCGAGTGGGTACTTCTAATTGCACGTCGTAAATTTGTTATCCAGAACTTTTGCCGTAAACATGCTGCCATTTCACGAGGGCCCCCGTGCATTTTACGTTCATGAGCCTCTCGAATTAAAAGCTTTGCCAGCGGACTAACGTCTGGCAATAGCGACAGATTTTTTTGATGAGTCGGTAAAAGTGCTCGGTTTAATCTTCCACCTAAGCGCAAAATGCCATGTTTATCAAGTCTTGAATTGAATGCAAAAATTGCGCTAGACGAATCAATTTGCTTGCAGCTTGGATCGTTGATTGCAGCAATCTCCTTAGCATAATAAATTTTTTGTTCTTCTCGAATCCAGAATTCTTGTGCTTCCTCAATTTCTATATACGAGTATGACAGCCATCCTTTCCGTCGATAAATTTTACGCTCTTTTCTATGATGCAGATTAAAAATGAAACGAAGAACATGCGCCGTCAGTCGCCACTGACAAGCACTAGATACTCGTTCTAATAAATTTAAGTTCCGTAGAGTAATACTCATTGCCGCCAATGTCCTGAATGACGCTCGAACCCTGCCAGTTTCATACTGCAAACTGTTCTTAATTTCATCTGCCACTGCCTTCTCCATATCCATCGAAAGTGATTGTTGTGCTTCTGTCCAATGTATCGCTGCTCTGGATAGCCACTCCGGTCCATGCCACCACAATTTTGAATCTCGGATTTCTGCTGCATTCATTCCACGACTCAGCAAATCTGCTGGATTTTCTTGTGATTTGACATATCGCCAATCTGCTTTGCTCATTATGGATATCATCTTTTGTATTCGGTTGTTCACAAAGATTTTCAGTGTTGCCGCTTCTCTCTTAAGCCATGCAAGCACAATTTGCGAGTCGGACCATAGTGTAGTGCTAATGTCATTTAGCTGAGCTGTCGTTTGAAAAACCTTTATCAATTCACTCAATAATAGCGCAGCGCATAGTTCCAAACATGGAATTGTTATAGTTTTAAGAGGTGCCACTCGTGTTTTCGATGCAACTAGAATGCATTTTATGCATTCCGCTGTTTCCGCTAGAAGATGCATCAGCAAGTCCATGCAATGATATTTTTTGGGGTAATTTTAATCCAAGCCAACGAGGTAGACGTATATCTGTGACCAGTGGTAGTTGCTGCTGGAATTGCTGCCACTCTCGATAAATCGCATCTGGAGCAAGTTCATCCCAATAAATTTTTGCGCTCCAAATTTTTTGCATTTAAATCTTTGCAACGATCACCACTGGCCCAATATATCCGTTAGGATCAAATATTTGTGCAATGTGACTTAAAAGTCGTCTCTTGGTTGACTGTTTAGGTTCAAGTATTGGTGGCGCTTTGAATTTGAACATCAAACTATCCTCGCGTGGTAACCAACGTAGTCCTAACACTGTTGTGTCGCTTAACTCGCTCAGTTTCAAAATATCATATTTTCTAACCATTTCATTCCTAGGCACAATATTAGCTCGATTAGATCGCCACTTGTCTAAAACAAAACCACATGACCGTAAAAGAGCATCCATTTCATAGCACAACTGCTTGGCTTCTGTTTCATCTGACGCTCCTGTTAGACAATCGTCCATGTAAAAGTCATGCTCATCGGGTTCCAGTCATTCTTTTTTTTTAGCTTATTTCCGAAACCGTTCATCCGATTTACATGAAAATTTGTATGTAGAGGTTTCTCAACTATCTTGGGCATTGCCATAATGTTGGTTGCCTAAGCCTTCTGTACAGGTACTACCATGGGAAGTGTTCAAGGGAGATACATGGCCGGACGCCACCAGCTCGTTTGTTTCCTAGGTCCACTCGGGCACTCTCCAAGCCCATCCCTTTACCATTGCAACTTTGCCCAATAGAACATAGCATTACCGAGATAATTCATTCTTCGGTCGCTCAGTAAAATTGTGGAACAATCTCCCTGCGAGCGTGTTTCCCGGCAGTTTCAATCTGTGTAAATTTAAATCAAATCTTCACCGACACTACTACATCTTTCCACCCTCCAACTAACTAGCAGCCATCTTCCGAATCAGCACAACGCTTGCGCATTTATAGGGGGCATCCCCTGAGTGCTGGTTAAGTCTAAAAAAAAAAAAAAAAAAAAAGTCATGAAGATATTAAAGAAAATAATAAAATTTTTTAATACAAAAACTACATCAACATGTTTTGACTTTTCACGTCGGATTTTTTGAAAACGCGGCCATTATTGTTAACGTTCTCGTATCAGGATTATGTGCTATGTACCCACTTGTTTGAAACTTAAATTTGATTATTTGATTATTTAAAAAACTATCTTAGTATTTTGAATGTTTCAAAATCACCGTATGACAATTATAATTTTTTTTTTTAAATCTTATGAGCTGAGAGAAAAAAAAATTAAATTTTTAAAACTTTGTATCTGAATTTTTTAAATTTTTTACAAAAATATTTTTGTAGAATATTTAAACCCTCTTTGTGCCATTTCATATGGGATTTTTTGACACTTTTCGAAAACCCTGTTTTTTACTCTTTCGAATTGAAAAAATAACTAATTGAAGTACTCTTAGAGACTTAGAATATTCTATAAAAAATGTTCCTTGCTTTTTTGAAAAAAAAAAAAATATTAGTAAAGTGGATTTGTAAGCTCTCTAAAAGTGTACCATGAATATTCCTTCTGATGATATATATTGAACATTTGCGACGCAGCAGCTGATGAACTTTCTACACGTACATTAATTTACTGGAAAAAAACAGATAATGTAAAAGTTATTATCTCTTTAAATGCTTACATTTGCCAAGACAACAATATTATCTCTGATAATTCTAAGTTAATATAAATTTCTTCTCATCATTAGTTGCATCCTTTATGTTAGAACTTGAACTCAGCATCCTAACAATTTACGCCGCATAAAATGCTGCACTTCCATTCTCTCACTTCTTCTGTTTTCTGTTTAAGCTCAAGCATCTTTGACCTAAATTTTCTAACAACTTCACATAATGATGCCAGAATTACACAAATACACAAACATAGCAGTTGCTATTGTTAGGGTAGCTGCCAACTCTATGTACCATTTGTTGTTGTTGTTTTAGTTTTTGTATTATTTTTTTTTTTTTTTTTTTTGGCTACTTGTTTTAAGTGAGTGTGCGACAATGAGTGTCAGTACATAAAATCAGTGAAAATACTTCCGTCAGCTGTGCCATTGAGTGCAGACTTATACGAAGTAACTTTTTAAGGACTCGTAGAGTGAAGTAAGAAAATTTGAAGAAATGTTTAGCATATTATTTAGTTTGACAAAATCTTTCTCCAAAATTATGGTTGTAAACTTATTTTTGCCATAAATTAAGTTGTACAATTTCACATCAACCATTTAATGCATTCAATTTTTAATGCATATTGGTCTTGTTTTCATCTGGCATGTCCATATTTGTTTCAACTAAATTCTATATGAGCCACACAGATGCAACTGTGACAAAAGTGTTTTTTTTTAAAAGATTTCATTTAGAAAGTCTTCGCTTCGTTTGATACTTCCATCATTCATTATTTAAATTTTTATTATGACTCATTTTTCATATCAAGCCATTCCAAGGATCATTTAACCTGGCCAAGCAAGAAACAAAAAAAAAAAAAATAAAATAAGTACAACAAACATGCAAAATTCTAATTAAAAATATGAATGTTTTGAATATAAAAACAAATAACATAAATAAAAAAATCAACCGCTAATGAAATGTTACTCATACGCCCAGATGCACAAACTTAACATAGATTGCATTTATGCACCTCAACGGCAAATGTACGGTAGCAACTTGCTGCAAAATTTACACATTTAAATAAATTTGTTGACCTAATTCACGGAAAAACTTTTAACAGGTTCTTATTTGTACTTGTGAGGCATGTCAGGCCTATGCGGGGTGTGTGTGTGTGTGTGTGTGTGAGAATGTGTATTTTTTTTATGGAGTTGTCAAAAAATTGTTTTCAGCACGTTTACCTGGTTGGTCTGTTATCTGGAATGCGCCATTTCAAGCATTTTAAATGCAATTTGGCGCAATGCCATTATTTTAATTTAGGCAGTGCAGGTTGCCAAAACTGTGGATGGGGGGAGGGGGAAGGGGAAAGAAAAACGGTAGCAGCTTGTTGGCTGCTTGTCAAGCTCATATTCATGGCACAGGTACGCTATGATGGAAATTAAACAGCTGTAGCTGCCTGAATTCTGACTTGCATGTTTAAGAAGGCATGAAATATATTGCAACACTTTAACGAGGCATACTTTTGGGCGGTGGCAAGCTGTTTATTTAAGATTGCTTTACGAAAAATTTTGGCGGTAAGAAATAAAGTAAATAGCTATTTTGAGATTGTAAAAGGTTTTGTTGAACTCACTTTGCCTGATTGACTTAATTTTGTGTTATTTGCCTTCACTTTTGTGGCTTTTTATTGTTTTTTTTTTTTTTTCTTTTTTACCCAAACGCACCCTCATCAGAATACATAAATAAATCAAAAATTTCAATTTTTATTATGCTGCGATTGAATGAAATTCAATTTTATGCCTAAATGCTTGGCAATTGAAAATATAAACAAATTCAAAGAGTTTATAAATCATTTTTTGGTTGAAAGACAGAAACATATTCTAACACATACATACACATACCTTATGTATATTCTGGATTTCTCTTAAGGCCAATGTTGTTTTTATTCTGTTAACCATAACGTTTCCGCTTCGAGTGCGCAATAAAAAAAAAAAAATAACTCTGCTATACATTATAACTACAATTAGCAGCAGCTACAAAGAAAACCCTTTTTTGTTGAGTGTATTTCGCTGTTGTTATATGTGCTGTACTTCAGCGGGATATATTTTTTTCTTCTTATAATATTGTGCGGGCAAATGTAATGCCTGCTGTGCGAGTTTCAAAAAAAAAAAAAATATTGTTGGCATACAGTTAAGCGTGTGTGCGTGTGAGTGTTGGCTTTTGGGTGCTCGTGTTCAAAAAGCAATTTGTCGAGAACGTGTTCGAATTTTATGTATTTTAGTATGTGTTTGGTAGTGGTAGTGGTGTGTCGTTATTATTATTATTTTTTTTTTTTTTTTTTTTTTTATTTGTTTGTTGGTACTCGACTGCTTTGTTGTAAAGATCTCCGCCAACACGTAGGCCGTAAAATGTATTTTCTTGTTCGGGTTCATATTTCTTTTACTTGCTCCGTTATTTGTAATTTAAAAATTATTTTTATTGGTTTTGTTATGTTTTGTTGCGGCCACATAAAAGCTTTTTGGCCTTTTGTACACCATGAACCTGGGTCAACGGCAGCAAAAAGAAAAAAAAAAATAATTTGAGATTGAAATGGTTTTTATTTTACTTTCATTGAATGCTTAGCAAAGGTATCTAATATTTCTTTTTTTATGATTCAAATTAAAAAGGACGCGCATTCGTGCAGAAAATAAAGCTTTTCCTTTTTGTTGTTAAAGCCAAATTGAAGGTTCAGCTGCATTATTATTATTCATTTTTTTTACCTACTTTTTAAGCTTGTCTCCGCTTTTGCGATCATTTGCGATTTTCAAATATTGTCTAATTTTTGTTAAAAGCACAAAATTTGGATTCAAATATATGGGGCTTTAACTCTAATGTACGGTTTCATATAAAAGTCAGATTGAGGTGTACAAAAGAGTAAAAATTAGGAGAATTTTATGTTCAGATGAGTGTTAAAATGGAATGTTTTCTGGAAAGTGGAAAGTTTTCTGAATAAAGTATATAACTTGTTTACAATGACCCCAAATGTATTAAAAAATTATCCTAAAATTGCTCAAAGCAGCTTAGAGTATTGATTGACTTTTCGATTGCATAAAAAAAATTAAACGCTTGCCCAAGGTTTGCAATTTTGTCATCATTAATGCTTGAAAAATAAGTAAATTCTGCTTTTATACTTTAAGGCAAATTAAAATAATATTATCTAATATTATAAAATATAATATCTATTTGATCAAAGTAAAGAGTTTTCTATAAAATACGTTTAAGTAAAAAAAAAATTCTCTTTAGGGAATTAGTTAGTTATGTGAGAAGGGAGCTAGTCGCCTTGTTACTGCGGCCTCAAGGGCCTATTGTAACAAGCCTCTATAAGTTATAGTTCATTCTTAATCGTTAAGTTCGTTAGGAACGGAGTGATGTCCTTGGGTGAACTATCCGCTATTTAATGCGCTTCTAGGTATAATGCACCTAAGTTATTAGGTGAGTCGTTTTCGATTAGACCGTTACAGTGCAACAAGATGTGCTCTGCTGTTTCTTCATCTTCATTACATAATCTACTCAGATCTACCTGGACTCTGCCCAGGTTGATTAGTGTTTATTTACCTTGCAATGTCCAGTTAGGAAACCTGTGACAAGTCTGAAAGATCTTCTATTTAGAGCAGAGATGCCCAGTAGTGGCTGATATCAGCAAATTAAACTCTCACGTATACTTACGCTCTTTTGTTTGATCGTCAATCAACCAATAGGGAATCAACCAGAGCTGCCGTTTCATAAATCTGATAAGTAGTACAATTTGAGAAAAAATAGTAGTAAAGGTAGTACGGATAAAAAATTTTGGTAGTTTTGTTAGTACGAATGAAACACATTTTATTTTTCCTAACATAATTGCATTTCACTGCATATTATTTTTACTCAAAGAAATCATATGAGGAGTTTTAATAATGTCTGGTGGCTTTATCAATCCAATTAATCAGATTTTGGACAACACGCATGCATTTTTTAAAAATTAGCTGAATATCTGTTTTCAAGCAAATGCCTTGAAAATTATTAACACGACCACTTCCAATTTTGCGAAATTCCTGATGTCAATGCGGATTCCGCTGCAAAAGTTTTTGGCCTTTACCTCTGAACATAAAAATGTGCGTTTATCGGCTTTTAAACGATCATTCCTCCTATAGCGATTTTTAAAAAAATACCAACTCAATGTCGATCCATAGAATAATATTTGATGAAAAATAAAAGATTTATTATGTGAAAAACTGGCAATCATAAACAAAATTTTTTTTTTATCATATTCTGTTATAAGGTTTTCATTTTAATATTTAAAGAACAATATTTGAAGACTAGTTTTAAATGCAATATTAATTGTGCAGCTACCTGTTTGATCAAAATAAAAACTAAATAAATGAACATAAAAAGGTAACTTTCGACTAGAATTCATTTGAAGCTTAAAATAATTATAATTTTAATGGGCTTGTTTCACCACCTAACCGAAGTGGAGTTTATCTCGCAAATAAATGTAATTATATACCATCGCTCACTTGTAGAACGGCCTTTATTGACAATTTTTTCGAAATCCACTTTTTTACATATGTATTCTCAAAGACCAACCTCAAATACACCTTCAGCCAAAAAAATTGGAGCTGTAACTTCAAAAATACCAATTTTATAATATGATATCAAAAGCTTTTTTGTGTCCTCTGAACAAAATCAAAAAGTCAATTAGGGCCGTTGTACAAGTAAGCGACAGTAAGATAAGTAGGTTATATGGATCAATTTTGGGACTTAATTTTTTTATATTTTGAAATTAATGTTGGTGAAGGCACCCATTTTTCAGCGTCATTTCTATCCATTAATTCTTTTGACATTAAAATAGAATTAATCGTAGCCGTCATAAGCGAATTTCGTTTTTTATCTTTAATTAGACTTAAATCGGAAAACTTTCTTTCTGCAGCCGCACTGCTATGAGGAAAGGAAAGAATGGATCCAACAAAGCAACGAAGTTTTGGAAACATGGTATTACCCAAACCATTTTTCAGTCTAAAGACATGGGTCCAAAATTCTTCCAACTCCAAATCGTATGCTATATTTTTTAAATTTAAAAGACTTCTCCATTCCCCATCAAGAATTTCAATTTCAGATTCATCGATAAAATTCGGAAATATTGTCATAAGTGGAACAAGACTTGGAGCTAAGTTTTTTGGATCAATGCCTTGGAGAGATAATAAAACTTCGTCATTAAACCTGATCCGAGACATAATTTGCTTGCAGAGTTCTATGTAATACAAACGACAATTTAATTTAACGTCTTCTATTTCTGATAAATTTATAGTCCCTTTGTTAATTATAATCAATGCCTTAGCTCCAAGGTAAATATCGTTGAAATCTAAGAAAATATTTGAATTATCTAATTCTTCTCCATTAGAAAATACTAAATCGCAATACTCAGCCTTGATAAAATTTTGCAGAATGGTTTTAAAATATGCCTTAATTGTAGGTAATAATACGTGAATCCTTGCAGATTCAGCTTGGAATTCGACATTGATTTTATTTGTGATATGCAAAATATACGCAAGGAAAGAAAAATATAATTTATTTGTGTCATTTAATTGGATATTAATATCTTGTACTAAATCTGTATTTTCCTCGTATTCATAATACAAAAAAAAATGTTGCAAGGGAACCCACTGTTCCAATATTCGTGAAACAACTTTTTGTAACGAAAGCCATCTTGTTGGTGCCAGTTTCAGAATCTTGTGGATTTTGACAGAAAAATAGTCCTGAAATTCTTGAAATTTACTTTGTCGGTTAGGACTATGTGCAAAAAATTAATATATATTTCTAGCCAATGCTTCTACATGCTTAGGTATCCTTTTCAAAGCAGCAGAAGAGCATAAATTAAGTGAATGACACACGCATCCCATTACATACAAATGTGGTTGTTTTTTTATAAGGAGTGACTTAACGCCACCTTTGTTACCCATCATAACAGACGCATTATCGGATGCGAAACCCACAAGATTCTGAAATGGAATTTCTAGCCTCTGGAAAAAGTCGACTATCGCGGAATAAATTGAATTGCTGTCAGACGAATTTAAAGAAATAAGTCCCAGAAATCGATCAAAAACTCTACCTTTACCATAATCATAATAACGAATTAATAAAACTAAACACTTTTTGACGAAACATCGGTAGTTTCATCAATTATCAATGAAAACTTTTGATCACACAAAATATTTGCGATTTGTTTTTCACCTTCTTCCATTAAAATAGAATTAATTGTTTCAGCTACTTTTGTCCTACCACATTTAATGCTTTTAACAAGTTCAGAATCAGAGCTCACTTCTTTAATTAGAGCAATTAAAGGATTTATCAAACAAAATGGTAAATTTTGTTGAACTAAAAACATAATTATCCTCAATTGCTGTCAAAAGCTGTCTTTATTTTTGTATTTTTATTTTGATAAGCTTTTATGCTGTCTTGTTCGGAAATTAACGGCTGCTTTTGAAGAGCATCAACTGACTTCATGTGCGATTTCGTGTTTTCATGCCTTACTAAATGCGTTTTATTATTTACCATAAAAACTCTGCAGGACTTGCAAAAAGCTTTCTCCGACTTGCAACCTTCTTACTGAGCCAACTAAACTCTTCTAGCCAGGAATTTCGAAAACCCTGCTTTCTGGATTTCTTTTTGCGCATGGGACTCTTATTTTTCTCTGGAACCGATGAATCCGATGAAGTGACTATGTCCGTATTATTTTCAGCAGCATGCGTAGAAGAAATGTGGCGTCCATAGTTCTGTTCTGGAATCAAAGTCTCATTTGAATATGATTCCTCATTATCGACAAGCACGCAAGAAATTTTAGCCGCTGCAAAAGTGGATGAACTTTGAGGAGACTTTGTTGCCAATGCTTTAGGAACAGTAAGTTGTTTTTTTGAATCAATTGATTTCTGCACGGGAACCACATAATCCTCATCGCTTTCTTCTTCATCGTCAAATACCACGTACCTTTTTTTGGAAACACTTAATGACGAAGTTGAGCTTGAAGCCGGATCGCTATTTGAAGGTTGTAGTGACAAAGATTCGTTTTTGCGGGTTTTTATTAAAAACCTTAAAGAAATAAAGTTATTTTATATAAAAGTGTTTAAAAACAATTATAAGCATCAAACTTATCCATGCTGGTCTTTTTTTCTGAATTCATCAATTACCAAATTTCTTTTAATAAAAAGTGCACCAAGTTCACTATCGGCATTTTTAAAATATTTAAATGTGAATGAACAAATACACAAACTGCAAAGCAGGCGACGAAAAATTAAACGAATAACTGATGGGTACGTTCAGTGAAAATAATTTGTATGCATGTATAAGGGTAGCAACACATCAGAGTTAATTTTTGCAGAATGAAAAATTTTATGTGTATAAGGAAATTATTTTTCAGAATTTCAAAAATAGTAGCACAAATTAAGTTTGAGTAGTATGGTAGTACGCGTGACTAATTAGTAGTAAAAACACTACAATTGTAGTACTTTCGGCAGCACTGGAATCAACATGTTGAGTGGGAGAGACAAACTGCACTTGCCGTCACTCTCACCAATACTACTACCTTGGGCATCTATGATTTAGAGTCAGGAATTGTTTTGTTCTTTGAAGCGAAGTGGTTGGCATGAATGTTTTTGCCTGTCTGCTACCTTCAGTTTCCCTCCAGTAATGAAGTACGTCTTTGTTTAGCCACATTTTGATGTGTGGCTAATAGTGCGCCATGGTAACCTGCTGAATGGTTTTGGGCCTATTAAGGAACTTGCTGCTCCTTTCTTGGCTGTAATTGAATCAAGGAGTAATTTCAGTTTGAAAATGAAAAACGCCCCCAGAGACCTTCTCACCCATCGGAGGGTTAAGACTGTGTACTCTTTTTTGGGGGTCCTCATTAAATTTTTTCGACCAGAGCTTTAAAATATTCTTTCCAACGGGGAGCACACTGTTAAAAAAAATAAAAATATTTTTTTACTTACTCGATCTAACCTTTCAGATCAGACACAGGCACGTGAACATTTTTTTTTTTTTTTCGATCCGGTCCAGTGTATACCAACATTATCTTTCTTTAATAATAAAGATACTCAGAATAGTGACTTGCATGAATAATTATGATAAACATATTTTTTTTCAGAACATAATAGTTGAAATAGTTGAAATAGTTGAAATATATATAATTTACTTATACATATAAAAATTTTTTTCTCAACCCTGTAGGAAAATCAACTAATTTAAAAGTAGTTGAAAAAGTAGTTTTTTGTCAACCACAACAGTAGTTGAAATTCTGACTTTTTTCCATAGAGCGAACTAACATATTTTGTATGGTGATGTCCGCTAAATAAGTCAATTGACTTTCGTCTGCATATATTTTCAACTACTTGTTAAACTAGTTAAATTTAAATTATTTTTTTAATTGCCTTAAAATAACCAATTGAAAACTATTTAATGTTTAAAGATGAATTTAAAAGCGAAAAAATTTTAAATTTCTATACATCAAAGAGATCATTTATTTAACTGTTTTGAAAAATACATAATCATGCCTGGGCGACACAAATAAATTCTGATATATAAAATCTGAAAGCTAAATGTAAACAAAGTTAAAAGTGATGAGAGTTTTTTAATGGAAAATTGTGAAATTTCGTTTTTTGTGGTGTTTTAATTGATTTTAAAATAATTCAAAAGGGATTCATGCCAAACTTCATTGCCAGTTAATTCAAAAAAGGACTAGTAACTACATTCAAGGAGCGCAACAGACGTACGCTGCGAGGGTAGATATAATTGCATTATTCCTTTCTTCATTGGACTATTTCTGCTTCCAACAGGTGATAGTTCCAGAAGCTGGGCGAAGTCGGCGCTTATATGTGAGCATGCGTACCACGGAAGCAGTTTACAAAAACGATCATGCCACCGCCTGGGTACATGGGCGAAGGTGCCGATCCAATTGATCGGAATTGTGTGGATACTGCGTCTGTTATTTAACACGAGCCAGCTTTTTGATGCTTCATTTCAAAATATGAGCTAAACAAGCGTGTCAGCGGGATTTTCCACGCTTTGCAACCATCAATCATGGTCGATGGACACACCGATATTTTGCTTAGTGCTACTTTTAAGTGTCAATCGCAATGAAGTGATGTAGCAGACTCGACGCTACGTAGGGAAAGGCGTGCGTCTTTACTACTGAAGTGATAAGGTGTTTGCTGAATGGTTAAGCAATGCATCAATTTCCGTACCGAGTCGAAATTGTGCAATGTTTGCTAAACAGTATCAGTTTGTATTTGAATATAAAGTGTGTTTACAACGTCTGTCTGCAGCTCAATGTCGTAAATAAAAAAATATGTCGTTTTGAAACAAAATTTTAGTGAAGCCTAAAGTTAATAATATTTAATGAAATAACATGGTTAAATATATATAAACTTGTAATCTAATAAAAATTTGCAATTAACACATGTCAAAATCAGAGTAGTTGCCGCCTTAATATAATTCAAAGTAGTTTATCAACCACTTGTTTCTAAGTAGTATTTCAATTACTTCATATATAATGCAATAAGAACTATTTAGAATTGAAGTGGATTTCGCCTCAATATAATTCAAAGTACTTCATATACTAGTTTTTTTTTAACTAATTTTTTAAATAGTTGTTTTTAAAAACAAGTTAGTTTGTTCCTATTGGGTGGTAAGAGAAAAACATTGAAAATGTTATTGTATGTGTGTGTTTTATTTTTTATTAGTATGCGGGCAAGAGGCGTATTTTTATTATGGTTTTAGGTGCTTTTGTTGTAATTTATTTATTTTAGTTACACTACCATGCAGTCTAATCGATACAGGGTGTATATTGTACAGAACGTTCAACATTTATTTTAAAATTAATTCAGTAAAATGAAAGAATTAAGTTAAAAGTAAGTGACGTAAATTAAGCATTGTTTTGATGTTATTTATAGATATGTTAGTATTTTTTTTTTTGGTATTAATTTTTTTGTCAAGATATGATATGATAAGCATGAAAGAAATCATGCATGAAAGATATAAACAATTCTATAGAAAAACACAGGTGCGTCGTTGGACACGCGAAAGAAGCGAAGCTTTTTCGCACTTATATAGATTTGATAGCTTAATAGTTTTTTTCTTTTTAATAAATTAACTTTGAAATTCAAAAATTTAAAATAACATAAAATAAATTACATATGTACAGAAAACATATTTACTGCTTATTTTTTTATTGTTGAATGTCAAATTTCCACGCCAATTACATGTACGGGCATATAATGCCAGCGACACTCAATTTTAACTCTCCACACATGGTTGTAAGCTTGGCTGCACTGAACAAATTTTTTACTTCAACAGCGTACTACCAGCGAAAAAATCTGTCGAAAATTTTTCAGATTTCACTCCAAACAAACCACAGAACGAGGAGTAAAAAGTTTCGCTTCAAAAATGTGTATTAAAGAACGCACACGAAACAAAATTTAACAAACATTGTATGTAGATACCTTGCCGATGTCATACATGCGTTTGTTAATTCCATATTTATTGATATCATCTATTTTATTGACACTTAAAAATGCAATTGTCAACGCACTTGTGGGCATTGCTAATTTTCTTCGTGCCAACAACACCACAAACGCATTCACAATACAAACACACCGATGCTGGAGACACCTTGTGGCAAATTAAAGAAAATTTTTGTTAGTTGTAGCATAGCAAATACACAATCCTCTATCTATTGATAGATGGTGACGATCTACTGCAGCATAGCTTCTGTTATAATTAACATTGAATTAACAACTGCTTCTAATAAGTCTTTGTGGCCTGGTGGATAGTGTATTGGACTCTCATTGAAGAGGACACGGGTTCGAACCCGACGGGCGGGCCAAGAAATATATTTAGTATTTAATATTACAGTATTAAATTTTCT
Source organism: Coremacera marginata (assembly GCA_914767935.1). Classification (NCBI taxonomy): domain Eukaryota; kingdom Metazoa; phylum Arthropoda; class Insecta; order Diptera; family Sciomyzidae; genus Coremacera; species Coremacera marginata. The sequence goes on from OU612043.1 coordinate 40,705,157, forward strand.
TGTTGTAATAAGAACAAAGAAACCATCAAATTTCCAAGAAAAAATCTGTCGAAAATTTTTCAGATTTCACTCCAAGCAAACCACACACAGAACGAGGTGTAAAAAGCTTCGCTTCAACAATATTTGTAAGCATTTATCGGATTCGGATCATATCAAATTAGAGTTTGAATTGACATTTTTAATTGAAACTCAATTAAGTTATAATTTCAATTAAAATTTTTAATATATATTTTTTCTTACTGTTTTTGTGCTTTTGTCAGTAAATTAGTCTAATGTTACTTCGGTGACAATTGTTGCTATATAAAAAATGGGCCGATAATGCTAGCTTTAAACAGCATATTTATATATTTTGTAGTTTTGAGTTGCAATTTGATTTTGTTTATCTCTGAAAAATTAGTCTTTTGTGCCCTTTTAGAAAAATTTTCTAATAAACGATATAAAAATTAAAACTGCCGTAGATGGACAAATCAATGATTTAATTTTTATCGTAGTGAGTGTCACTAGCTATAAAGTAACAAACCAAGACAGTTCTGCCCACTTTGATACATTAATTCCAAGTATTTACACACTACTGGCTAAAAACTTTTTCATGTGTGGCTGAGTAAAGCTTTATTTTTTTAAACGCCATACTAAAAGCAATCAGGATAAATCAATAAATTAGCAGAGAATCGAAATAAGAAAAATTAAGTGGGGTAGGGTAGGAGGGGTGCTGGAATAATGTCAAAAATGTGGGAAATCAGTTTAAGTTCTACTCACTACACTTAGCTGAGAAATGTTGGTATAGTTGCAGCAGAAGAAAGAGGGAGAAAAGAAAAAACTTTTTATGTTGACAGTTTGTTCAATGAATACATGTGCTGTGTGTTAGTGAGTGTGTATGTGTGTGTGTGTGTGTGTTTATAAGAGTGTAAGTAGTGTTTTGCTGTCTGTGTGAATGCAAACATACCCTATAGGAACAAACTAACTTGTTTTTAAAAACAACTAATTAAAAAACTAATTTAAAATAAACTAGTTTATGAACTAATTTGAATTATATTAAGATGGCATCCAATTCAATTCTAAATAGTTTTTATTGCATTATATATGAAGTAATTGAATACTACTTAAAAACAAGTGGCTGATAAACTACTTTGAATTATATTAAGGCGGCAACTACTCTGATTTTGGCATGTTTTGATTGCAAATTTTTATTAGATTACAAGTTTATATGTATTTAACCATGTTATTTCATCAAATATTATTAACTTTAGGCTTCACTTACAGTTTGTTTCAAAAATACATTTTTTTTTATTTACAACATTGAGCTGCAAGACAGACGTGGTAAACACACTTTAAAACTGATAGACTGGCTCAAAACCCTGTGAAACGATTAAAAATTCTTTATTATTTAAGATATTCAAATTACAAACTGGTAGTGTTAAGCAAACATTGCACAATTTGGACTCTGTACGGAAATTGATTGCTTAACCATTCAGCAAACACCTCATCACTTCAGTAGTAAAGACGCATGCCTTTCCCTAAGTAGCGTTGAGTCTGTTTCATCTCTTCATTGCGATTGACACTTAAAAGAAGCACTAAGCAAAATATCGGTGTCTCCATCGCCCATGATTGATGGTTGCAAAACGTGGAAAATCCCGCTGACACTCTTGTTTAGCTCATATTTTGAAATGAAGCATCAAAAAGCTGGCTCGTGTTAAATAACAGGCGCAGTATCCACACAATTCCGATCAATTGGATCGGCACCTTCGCCCATGTACCCGGGTGGTAGCGTGCCCGTTTTTGGAAACTGCTTCCGTCGTACGCATGCTCACATATAAGCGCCGAGTGCATCCAGCTTCTGAAACTATCACCTGTTGGAAGCAGAAATAGTCCAATGAAGAAAGGAATAATGCAATTATATCTACCCTCGCAGCGTACGTCTGTTGCGCTCCTTGAATGTAGTTACTAGTCCTTTTTTGAATTAACTGGCAATGAAGTTTGGCATGAATCACTTTTGAATTATTAGTAGAGCATTGAAACTTCGGTTCTCCAAAATTGAAGTCTTTCTGCGTCGTTTCAGTGGCGTCTTTTAAAAATCGGTAAAGTGGTTACAGAGCTATAAGCTCCCAAAGTCGACACCTACGCAAACGCATAACCGGGGTACCCGTGTACCCTCTATGAAAAAAAGAACGAATGACAAGATATTCATAGGTATAGTGAAATTTTTATTAAAAACTCTTAGAAATACGTTGAGAAATATGTCTTATATATATTATAAAAGTATAAAAATAATATAATAATAAAAATTTTGATATTAAATATACTAATTATTCCGGTCACAAAGGATGCAGAAACAATTAGTCACTGAGTGTTCCAGGCACATTGGTTTTTTGCAGGTGCTGCATAATTTTCGCGTTTTCCTTCGTAATTTTTTTTCTTGCATGTAGCATAAGTAGCAAGATCCTGTTACTTGCTTTCTCGGACGTGCTGCAGCTGATGTTGATGGAACGCTGTCGCAAATAGTTTCAAGTGGTTGGTTAAGATAACTTTCAATCGCTATTTTCGTCGTGAAGTGTCGAGTGATTTGATGATTACGTGCACGTTCCTTAATCAAAGGCATGCACATTTCTTCAGCCAACTTCCGAAGGAAAAGCTTTCGCCTATTGGAAGAATGCGGTATCATGTCGTTGTTCATGTAGTACAATTTACATGCAGCCAAGGCCGTAATATCCAAGATGTTGAAAAATAGTGATAGAGGCCAACGTTTTGTCGCTCGCTTTGTAGTGTACTCTGAAAATAACTGGTCCATAATGTCAACTCCATCTTTGGTTTTATTATAAAACTCGATAATTTCAGGTTTGCCACTCTCACCTATCTCGCCATCATCGTGCATCGATGAAAGCAGCACCACAGCTTTGTTCTTGCGAGGAACATACGAACAAATTGTTACATTTTTCCGGAAACCAAACAACGTTGAATTTATTTGTCTGTCTTTGTGTGCCTTCATTTCTGCCGGAATATAAGTTTTATTTTTCCTGAGCGTTCCAACTAGTGTTAAGTTCCAGGACAGCAAATGCTCTGCTAGCGGCAATGTCGTAAAAAAATTGTCCATTGTTATATTTCGGCCGGTTCCTCTGTACTTGACAGCCAGATACTTCACCACTCGTTCGCCTTGTCTTACTTCTCTTCCAGTTTCAGCTTGGCCAGTATATATCTGACCATGCAGTGGAAAAGAATTCATGGCGTCGCAAATCCACCAAACCTTAATCCCATATTTTGCAGGTTTTGATGGGATATACTGCGTGAAACGAGTGCGGCCACGATAAGGAAAAAGTTGTTCATCAATGGTCAAATTTTCACTGGGCTTGTAGTACGAAGCAAGATTGGAGTTCATCATGGTCCATATGTCCCTTATCGGTGCAGCTTTATCGGTTTGTATGCGTGTAGCCCGAGTGTCTGCATTGTCAAACCGTATGAAGCGCAACAGTGCACAAAAGCGGTTATGGCCCATTACTGCGCGATACAAAGGGAAACTTCTTGCGGCCCACAAATCCCGAACGCTTTCATTATTGCTGCGGTTTGCGCCTGCCATAATCAGCATTCCAAAAAATGCATATAACTCTGCTACCGTCACTTCGTTCCATATCTTTGGAGTTGCGTTGGGGTGACTTGCGTTCCATTCGTTATAAGTATTTTGTGCTTTTTTATTGGTGTAACGCATAATAATGTCCACCATCTCTGAACTCATAAAACATTTCAACGTTTGTTCGATGGACATCATTTCGGTGTTTCTTGATGGACCACAACGTTGTCGCAAAATATTCTGCCTCAATGTTTGATGAGCTAAATTTGGTAGGGCACTCCATTCAGTATCGTCACGCGCCACGAATTTATCGGCTCCTAAATTGATCGGTGCTGCTTCTTCATCCTCTTCTTCTTCGTCGTAAGATTCATTATCTGCAAAGGCTACTTCTTCTAGTTCTGCATTTTCAGGAAGCTCTTCCACATCAGACAGTTCGACATCCCTTAAATTGAGCTCCTGATTTTCTTCGTCCTCAAATACAGAGTCTTCTCCATCATCCACATTGTTGTCCAAAATTGACTGAATATATGCCTCTTTCTGTACCTCACTCAATCTGCAAAAGAAAACAAAATTATAAATAAATTAAAATTTTCGGGAATATTTCGCTATTCTATGTTCTGTTACCTTTTATAAGCCCTGCAAGACAGATTTTCATTGAATTTTGAAGCCATTTCTTTTAAATTATTAACTTTACACGTTAAGTAGATGTTCCTTATGCCACATTAGCAGTCGAAGTGTCTGACAAGACCCACAAACATATTTTTATATTTAAAATGCAAATTTATAAAAGGAAACATAGCCTACTCAGCAAATGATATAAAATTCAAAAGAATTTGAAATTTGCAAAGGCATTGCACAGCCTACTTACGATATAAAATTCAAAAATCAACCAAAAATAACTGGTAAGATTTTTCTCATATTTTCAAAATATTTTATATATCTCATGTCCGGGGGCAAAGCCCCCTCCCCCTCATAATCTACGTATCTACGCCCATTAAATGTCTCCATTTATATATATATATATATATATACATATATATATTTATATTTATTTATGCGCATATATGTGTAGTACAACTGTAAAACTTAAAAAACTAGTATGGGGTACAAATGTACCCGGATATGCGTTTGCGTGGTATTTTTTGGTTATGTGTCCTACGGTTAAAACCAATTAAAACACCACAAAGAACGACATTTCACAATTTTCCATTAAAAAACTCTCATCACTTTTAACTTTGTTTACATTTTGCTTTCAGATGTTATATTTCAGAATGTATTTGTGTCGACCAGGCATGATTTATGTATTTTTCAAAACAGTCAAATAAATGATCTCTTTGATGTATAGAAATTTAAAATTTTTTTGCTTTTAAATTCATCTTCAGTAAGTGAAATATTAAATAGTTTTCAATTGGTTATTTTAAGGCAATTAAAAAAACAATTTAAATTTAACTAGTTTAACAAGTAGTTGAAAATATATGCAGACGAAAGTCAATTGACTTATTTAGCGGATATCACCATACAAAATATGTTAGTTCGTTCTATGGAAAAAAGTCAGAATTTCAACTAGTTGTGGTTGACAAAAAACTACTTTATCAACTACTTTTAAATTAGTTGATTTTCCTACAGGGTAACTATAGCATAGAGCTGTCCGTCACAGAAGTGGCACTGCGCTACTTTTTTAACTTGTAGCTGCCATTGAAGTAGGTTACGCTTTGTCAGTCACTAGTTTTAGTTCAATTTAGACGTTGCCAAGAAAAGTTATAAAAGTTTATACGTACAAATGAATGTTAGAGTATAAGTATAGGTATGTGTGAGTTCTTCTTGGCTTAAACGTGTGTCTATGTTTGTTCACTCATGTGCTCATTGAGCACAATCTAGAATAAATGAATGTATATTAATTTAATTTTAAGCCAAAATCATCGTGATAAACATACATATAATAAGATATACTTAGGTAAACCAAAAAAGTTGCTAAGGTTCAGGCCCGTAGCCAAGGGTAAGTTTTAGGGGTTGAAACCCCCCGTTAGGGTTCCGAAGGTATGAAATAATAATACAAATGAGACTATTGGCATGATAACGCGATCTGTTCTTAAGAAAAACTGAGATAATAATGTTAATTCACTTGAAGATGCAAAAGTTTTAACATTTTCAACACAAATTTAAGAAAATTCGTTTAATCAATGAACATTTTTTTTTTTCGCATACCTCTAAGCGAATATAATTTTATAAATTGTAGAAAATAAGGTTGATATTTTTGATGTAATTTCTAAACTTTTTGGAACCCAATGGTAAAGGCATTTGCATGAATGGACTTTTTTAAATTTTTAAAATTTGTAGAATGCAAAAATACACGTAACACGAAATTTAACACATTATGGCGTATTCCACGTAAAGCGGACAATTAAAAAGTTTGTCTATTTTATTTTGTTGCTTTCTTGGTATTTTAAACATCTAAAATCTTCAACTTGGCACAAAAATTTTGCGAAATATTTTCCAAATTACAGATTTTGGAAAATCACTTTAAATCCAAATATGTTTTTTTTTTTTATAAATAAAAGAATTTTATTCATAAGTAAAATTAGCAATGACATTTTTTAAACTTCGGCATTTTTAAAACAAATTTTTATTGTGTTAAAAAATTAAAAACATAACAAAAGCTCAAAAAATTTTAGGCTTACATTTTTTTAATTTTTTTTTTTTTAATTGTAGGCTTACATTTTTCACATCTAAAAAAAAACTTATTGTTTCAAAAAAGTCTTATTTTGATGTGATGTGATGTGATGTGATGTGATGTTTAAAATATCGGTTCTGTGCATAAACCAGTTTTCGAATTATGGGTTTCTTAAAATCAACTTAAATTTATATATGAATTTTATCGGAAACGATTCTCTTGCTCAAAAAATTTTAAATAATTTTTGTTATTGGGAAGCGTCGAAATCATTTTCGAATAAATTATATTTAACACAGGTCCTAGTGCTGGTACCAAAGCTTGGAATCAATAGAGGCGCAAGAAAAAAAAAAAACCAAATCCAAAGACTTTAATTTTTTGCTCTCTCGCTTATGTGAAATATCTCATAAATATTGTGAATCACGCTCAACCGGTAAACTTACCAATGAAATTATTGAAAAAAGTTTTAATTTTTCATTGTTAATTTCTTAATTTTCATTGTTAAGAGATCTTTTTATGTTACCTTTAAAACTACTCGTAATATTGCTGTCATAGTGAAATTTTGTGATAGAAGTTTTCACTTTTTGTGCTAGTTTTCTTTTAAAAGGCAAACCCCCATTATTAAGGGGGGACATGACATTCGCGGCAGAGAAAACAGACCTTTTTTTAAAATTCATAACTCAGTCAAAAACTAACATTTTTCCAAATTCTTTTTTTTATTATTGTAGAGAATTGAACAAATTACATGAAAAAAAAAAAAAATTCAAGAAAATATATTTTTCACTCCAACATGGTTTTATAGAGCTCCAAACTGGCGGCAGAGAAAAAAACGGGGCCTCGTAGTTGCAGCGCTGCGAGTTGCAAAAATTGTCCGATCTGGAAAAAAATTACTATTTTAAATCTTAACAAAATTGGTTGTCATATGACACGAACTTTTTTTTTTTTAAATTTTTTTTCAATTTTTGGTGATGCTCCAAATTTGAAAGTGTGTTTTTTCGAAAAAAAATAAAATTCATAAAAAATAGGTTAAAAAAATTAAAAAAAAACTCGTGTCATACGATAGCGAATCAAGTTTAAAAAAATACAAAAAAAAAAAAATATTAAAAATTTCGTCAAAAAATGAACCCGCTAGTGCCGCAACCAGTACGAAAAACATGGTTTCGAGATAAACGCGTTCAAAGTTTGTGAACAAAGAAAAAAAAAAAAGGTTACCTTCAATCTGCCATGCCTGCTTCGTACTGTATGCCTTCGTTATCTTGTGTTGTGCTGTTTCTTATAGTTTTTTGCAATCGTTTAGCAATTCGGGCTTCTTTTGAAGCTTCATATGCCTTCACTCTGGCGCATTTCAAACGATTTGCATCATTTGCTCCATGATGTCATTTTAGCAGATGTACTAGTGAACTCCACCTCAGATTCAATTTCTTCTGTTGAAATAGGTTTTCTTGGTGTACTGATTCTGTGTAGAAAACCTCTTTTGCCTTTTCGATACAAAGAACGACACTTTATTTTTAAATTTTTCAATATTTTTCACAAAAAAACCACGACTTCACGCTGCAAAAGATGCCAAATAACTGAGCATATAAAATAAAAATTCCACTATATGAGTTATAAATATAAAGAAATATAAAGAAATTCAAAAACACAAAAATAAAAACCCACCCTTCAAGTAGGTACGAAATAACAACCAGCAAAAGTCAGGTAGCAAGTAAAACAAATATATATGTACCAGCTGCCGTACGTAGGTAGCGCAAAAATTAAAAATGCGCTCTCACAAATCCGGCTGTAACTTTTGAACCCGTAGGAATTTTAAAATATATTTAAAGAATCTTAAGTATATTTACTAAAATACAAATCGATTTAAAAAAACTGCCAGTGTCATGTCCCCCCTTAAAAGATAATTAAACATTCTCAATTTGGAACTTTTGTCAAAAATTACCACTGCTCAAAATTGATTTGATAAAAAAATTTAATAAACTCTTGTCATCTTTCTTATGGTCATTAAAAAAAAAGCAAATTTAGAAATAATCTTAAACCTTTCACGTGCATAATTTTGTTATGGGAGGCAGATTTTTTTTTTTTTTTTTTTGTGATCATTTTAGGATAATTTGGAATCTAGGAACTCGAACAAATTGGTTTTATAGTGATTCGAATTATTGTTTGGATTTTAGAAATAGTTTTTCCCATACAACATCGTGTATGAAGTACACAAAAAACGAATTTTTTTTTCAAATTTCAAATAAAAATGAAAAACTACAAAAAATTTGTTTCAAATGTATTTACTTCTAATGTGTTGGAAAATTATTATTCAGAAGTTATTCAGATTCATATCAGAAAAATAATCACTGACAAAAGTTCGAATGCAAAATAAGCCTTAATCAACGTCAACAATGAAATAAAAGAAAAAAACTTTTTCGATTCCCCTGAAAATCATTTCAAACGAAGCTGTAGAAAAATGACTTCATATGCCTTCACTCTGGCGCATTTCAAACGATTTGCATCATTTGCTCCATGATGTTATTTTAGCAGATGTACTAGTGAACTCCACCTCAGATTCAATTTCTTCTGTTGAAATAGGTTTTCTTGGTGTACTGATTCTGTGTAGAAAACTTCTTTTGCCTTTTCGATCTAAAGAACGACGCTTTATTTTTAAATTTTTCAATATTTTCCACAAAAAAACCACGACTTCACGCTGCAAAAGATGCCAAATAACTGAGCAAATAAAAATTCCACTATATGAGTTATAAATATAAAGAAATATAAAGAAATTCAAAAACACAAAAATAAAAACCCACCCTTCAAGTAGGTACGAAATAACAACCAGCAAAAGTCAGGTAGCAAGTAAAACAATTATATATGTACCAGCTGCCGTACGTAGGTAGCGCAAAAATTAAAAATGTGCTCTCACAAATCCGGCTGTAACTTTTGAACCCGTAGGAATTTTTAAATATATTTAAAGAATCTTAAGTATATTTACTAAAATACAAATCGATTTGAAAAAACTGCCAGTGTCATGTCCCCCCTTAAAAGATAATTAAACATTCTCAATTTGGAACTTTTGTCAAAAATTACCACTGCTCAAAATTGATTTGATTTGATTTGATTCGATCATTTTAGGATAATTTGGAATCTAGGAACTCGAACAAATTGGTTTTATAGTGAGTCGAATTATTGTTTGGATTTTAGAAATAGTTTTTCCCATACAACATCGTGTATGAAGTACACAAAAAACGAAATTTTTTTTCAAATTTCAAATAATAATGAAAAACTACAAAAAATTTGTTTCAAATGTATTTACTTCTAATGTGTTGGAAAATTATTATTCAGAAGTTATTCAGATTCATATCAGAAAAATAATCACTGACAAAAGTTCGAATGCAAAATAAGCCTTAATCAACGTCAACAATGAAATAAAAGAAAAAAACTTTTTCAATTCCCCTGAAAATCATTTCAAACGAAGCTGAAGAAAAATGACTTTCTAAGTTCATACTCACCAAAACAAAAAAAAATACCGTGACGAATCCTAGACAAGCGTCTGAAAGAGTTGTTGTACACATACAACAGGTGCATAAGAGGGTTAAAGGAAAAAATGTCCATATCCTTTCTTTTAATTTTTTAATAGTATGTACTTATTTTTTCTTTTATTCAAAACCGTCCCCTCCTAAGGCAAATCTTGGCTACGTGCCTTGTAAGGTTTATAATATTAGTTTCAAAGAAATATATATAAAAATACGAAGCAAACAATTTTTGACTTACAAATCCTTGCTAATGAACCAACAAACAAAACTATTAGAAGTTTTATCGCTATGCTAGATGCTGTCAGCATCACCGCAAACTACAACAACTCGGTTATTGTTATGACCAATATGGACTGAGTGCCAGTGTATGTGTGCTTTTGTGTGTGTGCTTGCTCATGGTATTTTGCCTTAATTGCAAATGCTATCAACTTAATTATTCGACAATTTACAGTATTTAGGCTCTATCGTTGTCAGTGCGAGGAGAGAAAAAAAAAAAGCATGCCATGTATCTGAGATCATTGAACAGAACGTTGTAAAAAAATACTTATTTCCACCGCATTGCGGTAAACGAAAATGAGGTTATCTAATGCCAGCCTTGAGCTAGAAGTTATAATTTTGTATGTGTGCTTATGATGAAATTAATGTTTATTTGTCATTCACACAATCAGCATAGTTCTTCGAATGTACTCCATGCCCGAGAAGAAACGTTTTAATTGTTATTTTGTAGGTATTTTCACAGTATAATGACATATTTTACAATTATTTATTGAAAAGAATATTATGTTAATCACAAAATACCTTTCGTTAAGTTTTTCCTAAAATTTTTAAATAAATTTGCAGTTATAAAGGCAGAACTTAGTAAATTATACTGAAATGAGCAAAAATATATGTATCGACGTAACACAGAGATTAAAAAGAAAGAACTACTTGACTCTTTTCCTTATGTTTTCACAGCAGCTTGAAAGAGTAACACAAAAGCTTAACCTTCAAGCGAATTTTGGGTCAATTTAACCCAAAAAAAACAAACTCAAATCAGCTACAAACTTTGGCTCAATGTGTACGTCATATATGAATTTTATGAATTTGACATGAAATATGCCCACATATGTCACATTTGACCTGCATAAAAAATTTCCCTAATAAGTATTTTTGAGTCAAATTGACACAACACTGATTGCGTAATTTTTAACGTTATCGACACAATACTGATTTCGGCATTTTTGACGTTATGTTTTCATTGTATTTACACGCAAAATGTGTCGTCATTTTGTGTTTCAAACATGATAGTCATTATTGTTTTTCGTTGACAATCGATTCAACATTATTTTTCTGTGAAATACTGGATTTCGGTCGACAGAACAGCAATGCGTGCGTTCTATGGATTGCTTCTTTTAGCAGAAGTTTATTGTTCAAATAGTGAGAGTTTGATGAAATTGTGGAACGACAAACACGGACGACCAATTTTCTGTGCAAAGATGCCAATAAATCGATTCAAGCAAATCAGTCGTTGTCTTAGATTCGGCTACAAAGGACAGGGCGGAACCCTGTCCGGAACAGAGTTAAAATAGCACCGATTCGACTAATTTTCCACAAGTGGGGTCAAAGATTAAAAGTGCTTTATTGCCCGGATGATTTCATTACTGTCGATGAACAACTACTTTTTTTTTGCGGTAGATTACCTTTTACGCAATATACGAGTATACCTTCAAAACCGGCGAAGTATAGAATAAAGTTGTAGGTTGCAGCTGATGCCGAAACTTAATCGTATTATGCCTATAATATGCAAGTATACGTTGGCCGTGATCGCAGTTGCGTTCCTGAAGCAAGCCAAGGGAATCGTGTGGTGCTTGAGATGACGGAAGATAATATTCTGCTCTCATTTCAGGGATGATTTTCGCAATCCATCTAATTAATTTCTATGCTTTATTCAGGCTTAAAAGGGAGAAAATTAGTGATTATTTTTATACCCCAACGCGTACTGCGTAGGGGGTATATTAACTTTGGCATTCCGTTTGTAACGCCAATAAGGAGGCGTGGTAGGTATAGAAAAGTATATATATTTTTGAACAACATCACCTCCTGAGTCAAATCCTGTGTGTCCGCCTGTCTTTCCTTCTGTCCATCTGTCCGTCTGTCTGTCTGTCGACACAATTACAGCCGTAACTTTAAAGCTATAGTGATGAAATTCAAAATATAAGCTTCGTTTTAAAAAATGAAGATCATGTTCGAAAATGAGCCAAATCGGATGAAAACCTCGCCTACCTCCCATACAGAGTAACTTCATTTTTACAGTAAAATCTCTTAAAAATCTACAAAAATTAAAGAAATATCTTCAATTTTTAAACGTAAGCTTTGATCTTCAATATAAATCTTGACTATGAAATTTGGAAAAATCAGATGAAAACCACGCCTGCCTCCCATAAAAAGTGGCTTTATATTAATCGTAAGATCTTTTAAAAAGCTGCTGAAATTAAAGAAAGGTCTGGAAATTTTCCACATAAGCTTTGATATTTAATATACACCATTACTATGATATTTGACAAAATCGGATGAAGACCACGCCTACCTCCCATACAAATTGGCTTTGTTTAAAACGTAAAATCGCTTAAAAACCAACAAAAATTACAGATATGTCCTCAAATTTTTCACATGAGGTTTGATATATAGTATAAACCATCTCTATGATATTTGGCAAAATCGAATGAAAGCCACGCCTAACTCCCATACAAAGTGACGTCATCAAAATAGAAAATCTTTCGTTTTCCAAACTTCACCCACATCGTTTATCCAACACATACCAACTTTTGCACATATATTCTATATACACATATGATGTAATGTGAAGTCCTTGGACTTGGAAAGTGGGCGTGGCATCTTACTTTTAAACGAACTTTTCCAATACCGTGTATCAGATATCAACAAAATTTTGCACATACTATCCTTAGTAATGTGAGTAATCTTACGAGTAAGTTTATAACATTGGGCAGTACTAGACGGGGGGGGCGTGGCACTGTGTTTTTAAACTAGCTCTATCTACTCCGTTTGTCCGATTTCAACCAAATGTCTTACATATATTCTTGAGCATAATGAGAAGTTCTAAGCCTACAAAAGTGGGTGGGATTGGACAAGGGGCGTGTCAATTTAACTCTAATCGAACTCCCTCTACACCGTTTTACCAACTTAAATCAAATTTTGCACACATAATATTTGGCAAAAGGATCAGTTTTTGGTTTATAAAAGTAGGCGGTGCTATAATTTTTAATGAATTTATAAGTAATTTATTTTTAATCTATTTCCATCTACACCGTTTCTCTGATTTCACCCAAATTTCGCACATATGTTCTTTAGTATAATGAGAAGTTATAGGTCTTACAAAAGTTAGTGGGATTGGACAAGGCTTCTACACCGTTTCTCTGATTTCACCCAATTTTCGCAAGCATATTCTTTTGAATAATAAGCAGTGAGTAATCTTAAAATGGGGCGGAATTAGACAGGGACGTGCCACTTAAATATAAATCAAACTCCTTCTATAGCATTTGTCCAACTTCTTCCACATTTTTCATATTCTTTGGAATAATGAGCAGTCAATAGTCTAGAAAATTTAACGGGGCGTGGCACTTTAATTTTAAACGAAATTGTTTTAAGCCGTTGGTATAAATTTCCACATACCAATCAAATTTTGCACATATAATCTTTAACATAATGAGCAGTCTACAAATTACTCAATGTGCCAGCTAAGGGTAAAATAATATTAAGAGTATAACACAAATATTTTTGCAGGTAATATATAAACATTTTATAGACGGCTAAAGACTTCGAATATACCTCAATACGGCCGCGGGGGGCATTTTAGCTTCGGTACCTTGTCGAAGCTCCATTCCTTACTAGTTTTACTTCTTACCAATTTCTCAGTGAATTGCATAATAGGCCAATGACGTTGGTTGGAACGATTCGAAAAAATTTAAAAGTAGTTCCACTGACATTGGTTGACATGAAAAAGAAATCTGTTTTAGATCCTGAATACTTGTTCAACCGTAACTTACGCGCTTGTATGCTGTCATACGTACCAAAGAAACGTAAATTCCTCACCTTACTCAATACATATCACTCAAATGTTCAAATCAATTCTACTGATTTTCAAAAAATCCAGATATTTTTTAAATTTTACAACAAAACCAAGGGCGGCGTCGATACATTGGTCAAGCTCGTTGGCATTTATCTTTGCAAAAGAAAAGCAAATAGATGGTCAGGAGCAAAGAAAACAATAAGAAGACAAAAAGTATCTCATCGAACTCGGTCAACTTTTCTTCTATCCGTACATCGAACAAAGAAAAAAAAAAAAACCGGTACAGAAGAAATGCGCTTGCTGTCGTAGAAAGTGTTAGATCAGAAAGTTCTGAGCAACAGCAACAACCACAGTCACTCATCCACGCACCAAAAATACGTAAAAAGTACGTTGCCTTATATGCCCACCTCTTTTCAATATAAATAAAAACAGCATTCGAAATGATAAATGGGTAAAGTACGTTGGTCTGGAGCCTCGTTCACAGCTTGTGAAAGATGTTCCACATCAATTCAATTCCCACACTAAATAAAAAACAAATAAATGCCAAAACACATTTTTTATTTAACCCTCTGCAACTGACGTGCTCTAAATTTCACAATATAACTGACGTGGGGTCTAGAAGACCTCACTTTTAAACCGATTTGCAATGATGAAGTTTCTTGCTGTAACTTTCTTGACCTTATTCCATATAACAGCAAATACATTTTAGGCTAACATAAGAACAAAATTTCAAATAAAAAAGTTTATATTTAAAGACTTAGTTCAAACTGGGCTTCGAATTTTACGTTTTTACGCATGAAGTTTTGATTTTTGGTGTCTGTGAGACTACGACGTCATCTGCAGAGGGTAAATTCGTTCCTCAGCTTTTCCATGCAATTTCCACTTGGAAAATTTTCAGTCAGTTTTTCTATACAATTTTAAATTGGGTAAATTTGACCCAACAATTCTGAAGTCGGCACTTTAGTTTGAGAGTTAAGTCCATGGACAAAATGTAAACATTTTCACTATCGCTGATCATGCCTTTTATTTTGCTATACACATAAATATATTCAAAGTAAGGAAACATAAAACAAGTCACAAATGAATCTTCGGCAGGGCTGAAGCTAAAATACTCCCAAATGTTGAAGTATATTCGAGTCTTTAGCCTTCGATATAGTATTTATGTATAATCTGCAAACAAAAATTTTTTCATATTTGAGATCTCAGATATTGCATTTAATTTAATAATAAATTTTATTTTTGGTCATTTCTTCAACTCATTTTCCACAATTAATTAATTTATGTTTTTTTTAATAAAGGCTTTTGGTCTATAGAAAACGTTTTTGAACCACTGTGTGACAGCGTGTTATTTGAGTTCATGTTGCTAATTAAAAACATTTTTGTTGTGCATGATGTTGCACAGCATGATCATGCCGAAATGTCATATATTGAACATGCCTATGCTGTTGTAAGTATTCTTGTTGTTATTGCAATTTTTGATATTGTTGTTGTTTGGAATTCACTTCCAATTGAGCTGCAAATGATTAGACAAAGTAACCGAAATACACAGTAAAATTAACAGTTCTTCAATTTGTACATATTTGTACTGCATGCGACGGATTGGTCACTTTAGTGCTATAGTTGTGCAAAGGCTAAACCGTGACATAGTTCAACATTTTGTTTATTTCCCAGCTGACCTTAGTAGCTACAGTAGCTAAAATAGAAAACTGCGTTAGAGTATGTATCGCTATAGGCAATAGAGTGTATGCATTACAGGATTCTTGTTTGACATTGGGTTTATTGGCAGTGTGTTGCTCCTTTTTAAGGCCAGCAATACATGAAATCAAGGTTCATGTAAAAATTCACGACTGAAATATTTAATATTAATATTAAACACTACTGTTTTTATAAAGAAAATGGAAAAAGGCTGAAAATAATTATTTCCGACGATATTAAATACAAGGTTGATCTTCGCTTGTACAAAAACGATTGAATACAAAAGCTTTATTTGGCTAAGTCTGAACTTTAGGATCAATATATATATATAAAAATTACATTTCAAAAGAAAGGGAATGAGAAGCACTCCCACATAAAAAAAACTAATGCAAATCAGACGCTGTATAGAAGGTACAGGGCTGTCCTAAGTTGACCAACAAATATAAGTTTACATTCGTAAACAGTTCAAAAATAAAAATTTCTCAAGAGTAAATTATTAAAGCGATTTATTTGAAAATTTAAGGGAATAGTGTATATCTTAGAGCGGCTAAATTTTTGTTGCTACCAAAGGACACTTATTTTCTGATTTAACGTTCAATTCTAAGCAAAAAAGTCCATTACACCATACTTACTTAGGTGGTCGTAACAACCCGTGTCCGGGTTTCAGCCGACCTCATCAGCTCTCGCCAGGCTCCTCTGCTTTGCGCGCGCCTTCTCCAATTGGATACACCAAGTGCGGTTAGGGCTTCCTCAGCCTGGTCCATCCATCGGAGGCATGGTCTCCCTCAACGTTGTTGACCAGCGACCCTCGCCTCGAGCACCTTTTTCGCTGGAGCTTCGTCGTTCATACGATGGACATGACCCAGCCAGCGTAGTCACTGCACAGTTATACGCCGAACTACGTCAATGTCATCGTAGAGCTCATACAGCTCGTGGTTCATTCGGATGCGATAGTCATCGCCGACTCGAACAGGACCGAAGATTTTGCGAAGAACTTTTCTCTCGAACACCCCCAGAGCGGCTGCGTCAGTTTGCGAAACTACCCATGCCTTAGCGCCATAAAGCAGCACAGGTAGAACGAGCGTCTTGTAGAGTGTTAGTTTTGTCGATCGAGAGAGGGCTCTGGAACTTAGTTGCTTACTGAGCCCGTAGTAGCACCTATTAGCAATTATTGTTCTTCGCTTTATCTCCAGGCTGATATCGTTTTTGGTATTAATGGCGGTGCCAAGGTAAACGAACTCCTTGACTACTTCAAAGTTATAGCTGCCGGATGAAACGTGGGAATCTAAACGCCGCGCTCCCTTATTTGTAGACAGCATATACTTTGTTTTGCCCTCATTTATCGTCAAACCCACTTTTGCTGATTCCTTTTCGATAGTGGCGAAAGCAGCGGTAACATCTCTCTTGGTTCTGCCGACAATATCAATATCATCAGCGTACGCAAGGAGCTGGACGCCTTTGTAGAAAATGGTGCCATTACGATGCACACCGGCCTTTCGTACGATCCCCTCCATGATGATGTTAAAGAGATCGCAAGACCACTGTCTTGCACGGATCGCCTTGCCTGAAACCTCTTTCGGTATTGAAGGTTTCGGAGAGGTCATTTCCTACCTTGACGGAGCTGCGTGTGTTGCTCAACGTCATTCTGCAAAGTCTTATCAACTTTGCAGGTATACCGAACTCAGACATTGTTGCGTATAGGCAATCCCTTCTCGGGCTATCGAACGCAGCTTTAAAATCGACAAAGAGATGGTGTGTGTCAATTTGATTTTCGTCGGTTTTCTCCAGGATTTGTCGTAGCGTGAAAATCTGGTCTATGGTGGACTTACCAGGTCGAAAGCCACACTGATAAGGTCTAATCAGTGTTTTTGTAATCGGCTTTAATCTTTCACACAGTACGCTTGAGAGAACCTTATATGCGATGGAAATAAGACTGATACCTCTATAACTAGCGCAGATTGTAGGGTCTCCTTTCTTAAGTATAGGGCACAGTACACTGAGGTTCCAATCGTCGGGCATGCTTTCTGCTAGCCATATTTTGCTGATGAGCTGATGCATGCGCCTTATCAATTCATCGCCGCCGGTTTTAAACAAATCAGCTGACAGGCATCCGCTGCTTTATTGTTTTTGAGTCGTTGGATAGCAACTCGAACCTCTTCATGGCTTGGTGGTGATACTTCCACTCCGTCATCGTCGATTGGTGGAACTGAACTGCGCTCTCGATGGGCGGCATTGGTGGAATCGTCGCCAGTTAGTAAATTGGAGAAGTGCTGTCTCCACAATCTAAGCACACACTGTGTATCCGTATTCAGATCTCCATTTTCGTCTCTGCAAGTGGATGCTCCGGGCTTGAAACCTTGGGTTAGACGCTTAACCTGTTGATAGAATTTTCGTGCATCCTTCTTGCCCTGGTATACCTCTAGTTCCTCACGCTCACGCTTTACCTGCTCTCTTTTCTTGTGTCTGAAAAGGCGCCTCTCTTCCTTCCTCTTTTCGCGGTAGTTTTCTCGCACGAATCGCGTTGCAGCTGACTGCAGCGTTTTTCTGTATGCGGCGTTTTTTACTGCAGTCGCGATGCGACACTCCTGATCATTGCATTGGTTCCGAGGTTGCGGGCGCCGGAAACCAATGACTTCTTCAGCGGCAGCGCGCATGGAGTGGGATATATTCGCCCAAAGTCCGCCGGCGTCGTCGAGTCCAGAGGTTGGTTGGTTGAGCTTAACCGAGAGTTGAGCGGAGTAGGCTTCGGGGTAGACTTCTTCGCATTGCATAATCGCATGCGGATCTTGGCTGCAACAAGATAATGGTCGGATTCAATGTTGACCCCCCGAAATGTACGCACATCTAGAACACTAGAGGCATGCCTTCCGTCGATTACAACATGATCAATTTGGTTTCGCGTTTTTTGATCCGGGGACAGCCAGGTGGCCTTGCGAATGTCGAGGTACTTAAATCTGGTGCTACTAACTACCATGTTTAGTGCCGCTGCGAAGTCGATCAGTCTTAGACCGTTGTTCGTGGAGGTCTCGTGAAGACTGAACTGACCGACAGTGGGGCTAAAGATGCCTTCCCTTCCGACTTTCGCATTAAAATCGCCGAGGACTATTTTCACGTCATGGACCGGAAGGTGGTCATATACGTCCTCAAGACTAGCGTAGAAAGCGTCCTTGACGGCTTCGTCCTTTTCCTCCGTCGGGACGTGTGCGCAAGTAAGGCTAATGTAGAAAAATTTTGCCTTAATGCGGATCGTGGCCAATCTTTCGTTCACAGGTGTGAACCGGGAAACAAGGTGGCGTAGTTTCCGGCTAACGACGAATCCACATCCAAATTCGCGCTTCTCCGCATGGCAGCTGTAGTAGATATCGCAGTGTTCTTGTTTAGAGCAGCCATGCCCTTTCAATCGCATTTCCTGGATTTCGGTGATGTCAGATTTTATTGTTTTGAGGGCTTCCGCCAGTCGGATAATGGCACCTTCCCTATAAAGGGTCCGGACATTCCAGGTGCATATCCGTAAATCATTGTCCGTTTTTTGTTTGCGGTGGTCGTCAACGTAATTGGGGTTCTCATCCGAGGCTGGTTTAGTTTTCATTGGGCAGTAATAATGTGGCGGGACCCAAACCCTGCTCACATTCCATGTTTAAGGTCTATGGATCGACCCGCCGCTCAAATTAGCCATCAAACTGACGGATGCCAATTTGCCGTTGCCCAGGGAACACCACTTGGAGGATTGAGTCGACTTGAGACGATTTCGACATGGATAATGCTGGCCTCGCCAGGTTGAGGCGATCAGACACGTTGCCATGTGAAGGTTCGCCCATTACACCATAGGTGTACGATAAACTTCGAGGCGACCCATTTTTGACTAAAGATTATATGAATATTTTAATTTTAACAACATAATTCACAGTACAACAATATTTAAATTTTTGAAAATCCCAAGGGATTACGATTTCTAAAAGTTTTGGGTCAAATTCTGAAGTCAGAATTTTCGGTGCACCCTAAGTTTTGGTGCTACATGGAGAGGCAACCCCCTATCAGCCTTCTGTTAAGTAAAGGGAGGGCCGCAGAGGGTTAATATGCATTACCAGCCCCCATTACTTTTTCAAATCAAACATTTTTTTCCTTTGGGACGCACCCCCTCTGACCGTTTACATTTTTTACAGAATTTTTGTATCACTTCGAATTTTTCGTCAAGGACCTCATAAATGAGTCACTTAAGATATGAGTACTTTGCCTTATTTGGCTTACCATAACTTTGCTTCTGCTTAACTGATTTCAAGAACCTTTAAATTATAACAAAGCTAAGACTTGGAGTTTTGCACGCTAATTTAAAAAATAAAAATATGTCAATCCATTTCAATATGAAAAATGCTTAACTATTGAACGCATATTTTTATTTTTATTTTAGCATTTTCTAACGGTAAGAAAACAAAAAAAAAAATCTGCTGACATAATTTTTTTTATTTTTCTCTTCAGAAAACACAGGTTTTAGTTTTTGAACTCATTAGAAAAAACTAAATTGGTTAATTAATATAAAGTAATTGATGAAAACACTATCTATCAAATTTTCAAATTTTGTTTATTTTAAAATATCGATTTAGAAATATTAGAGTTAATATTGATAATATTGTTTTTCTATTTTTTTTTGTTATATGCTATGAATACATATTTTACAATATATTTTAATTTTAATTTATTAGTTTCTTATGTAAAAACTCTTCGACGACCTTTTCCTCTCATATCAATAACCGCTGGTTTCGCGTTGTAGAGACTAACAACATTGCAGTAAAATGGGAATTTTGCTTTTTCTACGAAACTTGTTTCCATTTTTGATATTTCCTGGTGGAATCATTCACCGTGTTTGTCACTTAATTTATCTAAGTTTTGTGAGTGGAAAAAATCCAAACGTGAGTGCAAATAATGCACTTTTGTGGACATATTATATCCCATATCCTAAAATGTGATTAGCAATTTCTTCACAATTTCGAAAAATTTTCATAAGCTGCAACAAAACAATCAGTTGCATAAGCTACTGGAATACTTAGGTATATTTTTTATTGTGCAAAATGAATGCTTTTAAGCCTAAAAACACATTTTGTGATATATTCAAGTATACAAGTATATTAAAAGAAATCTAATTTGTACTTGTGGTGGAACCATCAATAAAAAGTTTCCATTCATTGGCATTATTTGGTTAGTATAAAATATATGTTTATTATACTTCATACTCCAGACAGAATTTTGCAAATATTGCATTCACATTGTTGCAATAAACTAAAAACTCCCCAGTGAATGCCTGAAACGCATTCGTTTCTTTAGTTCTTCCAAACGTAATGATAACATAATTTTGTAGAAAGTTCTACTGTTGCATTCTGGGTCCTTATAATTTTGTTTGGCATTTTAATAATTGCAAATCGCGACTATGTGAACAAACTACATATGAAGAAACAGCTATCCCATTTCTCGCTCTTTTTAATTAAGTCTTTATTAAAAAATCTTGAAAATATTTCACCGTGACGCTTTGGTCAGTGTTAATGGCTTTATGAAAATCATAGATAAAAAGATATATTACAACTCTTTGACAACTGATACGAAAATGGACAAAAATGTCTGTCGTGAGGCTTTAGAATTGCGTTAATGTTCTGAGGATAGAAACTGAGCAACTCCAGTATTTAAGCATTTCAACTGCTTTTTGTAAATACATATATTATTGCTACCGCTTACCGTTTCAAATTTCTCTAAGAATTGGTTATACAAAAAACCTATGTAAAAGTATGTTTATTGTTGTTATCGTCCATAACTTAATTATTTGATTACCGATTTCAGTTTTTTTGCAAGCATTTAAAATCGAATACCCTGGCCTTTATAGTCAAAAAAATCATGTCAAAAGAATTTTTGGAATATTTTTTAACAGCAAAACGCAAGTTATAAAAAAAAATATTTTTTTTGTTCATGTAAGAGCCTATAACTTTGTAAAATATTAAAGAATTTAAAACATTTAGGCAAAAATGGAACACAACATTATCCTTTTTCTGTGTATAAGTTATGATACACTAACAAGGAAAGGTCCCCAGGTGTCACTTACCGATTTGAATTATTTTTGGATATGTGATAGAGTACAAAAATCTAAGGTCGACGTATTTTTTTACACGTGCTCAATCGATAGTTTAGGGTTTCAAAATGACGTTTTAAAATCAGCGAAAATTTCAGTTTTTTGCCACAATTTCACTATCTTCCATATACAAATTTGGTATCAAACGAAAGGTATTTTAAAGCCACAGATGATGGCATCCATTTTGGAGAAATAAATTTCATTGTGATTTTGTTGTTGTACTTTTGAACATTATTTAGTCAATATCATAAGGAGCGCATTTTCTAAATTGTTTCATTTTCATTTATATTTGATTTAAGAGAATTCTAAAAGATACCTTTTTTTTGTTTTTTTAAATTCTTAAGTTTTTATATTAAAATTTTCTTTATTAAAATATGCATTTATTTTCATAAAAAAAAAATTTTTTTAAGAGATGAAGACCACAAAATGGGTATCAAAAATTTTGTTTGTTGATAATTAATATTCCACAACTTCAGAAAACGGTTTATAAAGTTCTTTGGTACACAAAGCGTTTAAAAAAGCTTAAAAACATGAGAAATAATTTTTTTAAGAAAAATAATGCCACTAACAATTCAGTCTTTAAATCAAAATATTTGAATTTCATGAGAGAGTTATACTTTCTGGAAAAATATCTTTATAAAAAATGTATGTACTATGAATCTAATATTAAATCCAATCCAAAGGCATTCTGGCGTTTTGTTAAAGCAAAAAAAAACTACTTCTAGTATACCATCTTCAGTTTATCTTAATGATCAATCCACGAATTCTCCTTTGGAAGCTGCAGACCTGTTTGCTGCATTCCTTAAATCTAATTTTGTAGTCGACTCTAATCTCCAGGATGGCTTGCAATTGGTCCCTAATACTGCGTCAAGTCTTGGCTTCGGATCTCTTAGTTTATCAAGTGCTGATGTACGGAATGGAATACTTCATCTAAAACAGTCGGCTCAAACGGATATCGATGGGTTTTCTACTCTTTTTATTAAGAATTGTGCTGCTTCCCTACTGTATTCGATTAAAGTTCGTTTTAATAAATCACTCACTTCAGGAGTTTTTCTTGAGGACTGGAAAATTGTCTCAATTGAACCAATTTTTAAAAGTGGTAATTAAAGTAATGTTCTGAATTATAGACCAATCTTTAAATTATCGACTATTTCGAAATTATTTGAGGGTATTGTTTAAAACAAAATGTATTTAGCCATCAAGAATTTAATATGTCCTCAACAGCATGGTTTTGTTGCAGGTCACTCAAAAGTAACAAATCTTGTGATATTTACAGAAGACTGTATCTCTGCATTTCAAAGTTTTCAAATTTTTCAAAAGCGTTCGACAAAGTGTTTCATAGAATCTTACTTTCAAAATTGGCTTATATCGGTTTTCACTCTAAACTTTTAGTTTGGTTAAAGTCATATTTAACCAATAAACTTCTCATGTTGTAGTTGACAATGCTCAATCTTTCGCTTTTATAGCAGCGTCTGTTGTTCCTCAATTAAATAACATTAGCAGATGTTTCACACATTCCAAATATCTTTTATACGCGGACGACTTAAAAGTTTATTCTATCATCTGTAATTCTCAAGATGAAATAAACTTACAATCTGATATTAATAACCTTATGGATTGGTGTTATAAAAATAAGCTTTTTCTTAATATCAATAAGTGCTTCTATATTGAATTTTCGAAAAAAGTTAATGTGTCTAATCATTTATATAATATCAACGGCTCTATATTAAAAAAAGTTGATGAATTTACTGATTTTGGTCTAAATTTGGATCCTTAATTCACTTTTGTCAGCCATCTCAACTATATTATATCTAAAGCTTACTCTCTGTTAGCTTTTGTAATGCGTAATAGTTCGGATTTCTAAGATCCATTTACTCTGAATTTATTATATTCTTCTTTTGTTCGTTCAAAATTAGAGTATGCTATAGTTATCTGCCCAATAAACAAAATGATTCACTAATGTTATCGTTTACGAATCGTTTTCTCGTACATTTTATTCATTAGCAGTTATTAGTAGCGATTCATTTACAATATAGTGAGCGGGAGAAATTCCTCTTTCGTTAATGAATCCGAAATAAAACCGAAAAAAGCAATTCGTAACGAGTCGCCAAAACTATAAAAAGCATTTCTTTAACGAGTTTCCAAAACTAAAAGAAGCAATTCGATAACGAATCATATAAATCATATAAAAAATAAGAAATAATATATAAAAACTAATTTCAAGCTTACCACGTCAAGAATCGAAACCACGTCTACTGAATGCTAGTCCGGCACCTTACCTACTCAGCTATTTCAGATGCTGAATATATCTTGCTTAATTTGCTTGTTAATAAAAGCCAGCATTCGCGGACATTGGTTCGAACCCCAAATTGGTAAAAAAAAAATGTAATTTTTAGTTGTTTTTTTTTTGTTATTTAGGTATTTTTTTTAAAGATTTGGCTTTTCAAAAGTTTGAAATTATTTTTTTTATCATTTTTTGACCAACTTTTATATATTCGTCAAAACCGAAAAAAAGCAATTCGTTAACGAGTCGCCAAAACTATGAAAAAGCAATTTGTTAACGAGTCGCCAAAACAACAAAAAGCAATATGTTAACGAGAACTTATTCATATAAAAATCTTGAACAACTAATAAGTGGAAATTATTTATATGAAGAATAAGCACGAAATAACATAACAGAAGAAAAAATATTTCACAAAATTTTTTCATATAAAAATTTATGAAAATTTTTATTTGTCTTTTTTCACTTAAAATTCAGAAAAAAAACATAAAATTTAAAAAACAAAAATATTCGCTTAAATGACGTATTAAGAATAGAAAGTTAGTAAAAAAATTGTTTTTTTTTTTAAAATTTGTATATTGAAAAGTCGGAAAAAATTGTGTTTTTTTTTGTTTCAAGACATCTTAAATTGAGTTTAGAAAAGTCATGATTTTAATCGGTTCTTTTTTTAATCATCAGGCCAACTTCTGGTATGAAACTATTCGAAACTATTCGAAAACTTTAAAAAAAAAACGATTCACAAGCGATTCGTTATCGAATCACCCATCGCCACAATGTTTATTGGGTGGAGACCTTATTATTTAACACATATACATCGCTTCAAAAGAGCACATTCAAAAGAGACTTACTCGCTTTGCAGTCCGTCAATTAAATCTGTGTGATGCTAATCCCTCGTATTTTGATCGCTGTAAGCTTTTAAATTTAAAAACGCTTCAATGGGGAAGTACCATATTGTCATTATTATTCATAAATATATGATATTGTTAGTGGTTCAATAGATTCTCCTGCTCTTTTGCAGTTAATACATTTTAGTGTGTCTATCAGAAATTTGAGAAATTTTGTACCGTTTTTTATAAGTATCAAAAAAACTAATTATGCATTATATGCCCCCATTTCGAGAGCTCTAACCGAAATAAACTTAATCCAAAATTCTTTTGGCTTCGATTTTTCTTTTCCCAAATATATCATTAAAAAGTATCTTAAAAACATTTACTATTAGATTTAGTATATTTTTAAGTTATAAATTGTCAGTATGGAATAAATTATTCTTTGACTTAAAATAAATGAAATGAAATAAATGACATAATCCATGGGTATGAGAAGCAAAACAAATTGAAAAGTATCGCTTCTTATTGCTGAGTTTGCTTTGAAATGTTTAGCACAATGCTGTGTAGTTAGACTTTCGGTGCGTTAAGGGGTTACATGACATTGGCAGTTTTCTGAAATCGTTTTTTTAAATTTTGTATTTTAGAAAATATTCTCAAAATTCTAAGAAAGAAAACTTTCATGGAAAAATTCTTACGGGTTCAAAAGTTACAGCCGGATTAGTGAGAGCGCATTTTTTATTTTTGCGCTACCTACGTACGGCAGCTGGTATAAGCTTGTTTTAGTTGCTACCTGACTTTTGGTGGTTGTTATTTCGTACCTACTTGAAGGGTGAAGAGTGAAGCCCGAATTGCTAAACGATTGCAAAAAACTATAAGAAACAGCACAACACAAGATAACGAAGGCATACAGTACGAAGCAGGCATGGCAGAATGAAGGTAACCTTTTTTTCCTTTGTTCACAAATTTTGAACGCGTTTATCTCGAAACCATGTTTTTCATACTGGTTGCGGCACTAGCGGGTTCATTTTTTGACGAAATTTTTTTTTGTATTTTTTTAAACTTGATTTGCTATCGTATGACACGAGTTTTTTTTTTAAATTTTTTTTATGAATTTTTAAAGTCAATATTTTTTTCGAAAAAACACACTTTCAAATTTGGTACATCACCAATAATTGAAAAAAATTAAAAAAAAGCTCATGTCATACGATAACCAATTTTGTTAAGATTTAAAAAAGTCATTTTTTTCCAGATCGGACAATTTTTGCAACTTCCAGCGCTGCAACCACGAGGCCCCGTTTTTTTCTCTGCCTCCAGTTTGGAGCTCTATAAAACCATGTTGGAGTGAAAAATATATTTTTTTGAATTTTTTTTTTTCTTATAATTTGTTCAATTCTCTACAATAAAAAAATTTTGGAAAAATTTGTGTTTTTGACTGAGTTATGAATTTTTAAAACAAGGTCTGTATTCTCTGCCGTGAATGTCATATCCCGCCTTAAATTATTTTGTTTTATTGTTCATTTCTTGTTGAGTTGATTAAGAGCAAAGTTTTTTTCTTTATTTTTACCTAAAAGTCATCTCTTATTAAACTGCTCACTTAACTTTTCATTAAGATTTACAAGTTTTGTGGGAATCAAAAATTCGATGATGTATGTAGAATTTTGTCCTTCACTGTACATAGCGTAATCAAAATTCAAAATTTCTAGCTATCCATTTCATTAATAAACTTGAAAAATTTTATAAATTTTAAGGTGTGTGCATGTTTATTCTTTCAAATAATACTAAAGTTTTGTAATTTTACATCTTATGCCAAGAAGCTAACACTTCTGTCGGCAGTATTGATGACTTCAACCCGACTTTTTTATTCATTCTTCTATTTTATTCAATTCTATGTTTTTTTATTAAACTCTCAGAATTAAGTCACTTTTTTCTATAATTTAATAGTAATGAATAATTTTTAGTAAATACACGAAAAGTTTTTTATGTTTTCTTATTAGAGCCAAAGCTTTTATTTCTACTAAAGCTTTGCAAATGTAAGCAAGTGTTCCAGTTTTTGCTGCGCTTTGTCATCTGTGTTATTAGCAAAAACAAAGTGAAAAACTTTACCTTAAGTTTAAAATCACTTTGAGAAAAAAAAGGGAAAATAATTAATTGCTGCAGTAAGTTTTGACTGGTGTTTGTTGTTGTTGCTGCTGTTTTTTTTTTTTTTTTGCTCTAGCTATTATTGCGCTGCCCGTAATGGTTTTTCTGAGAAAAATCTATGCTTTGGACAGTTGTGCAAAGTTGTTTGGTGGAATGGTTTGCTGACTGTTCAATGCAGTGTTTCTAAAGAAAATATATTCATTTATATAGACTTTGGACAATTTGAAAAGTTTTTCCATTTAATAAGTTTTCTTGAAGAAAACTTGTTTGTATACACAAAACTCAACAAAGACTGTTGCCAGTTTATTGTTGTTTACAGTTGTTGAAGTCAGTTTTGGCAGCACTAAAAATGCTTTCAGGTTGTTTAGGTAGACTCATTTAGATGTATCTAAAAATAAAGCTTATATTGCTCAATTTAAGAAAAGCTGTCACAATTCTATTCAATAGTTTTTGCAGTTGTATACTTGAGGGAGTTTGTTTTTCAAAGAATGAATATTAAAAATACTAGAAATATTATTATTTTTATAAAAACAGTAGGAGTATATTACATGCTATTTTTCTTGCTGAAAGCTTCACCTTATAAAAAATTTTTATTTTCAAATTTGTTTAGATATTTTTAACAGCTTTGTTTAAGTTTTTATTTACGTTATGATTTTGCTTTTGCAACATTTTTAAAAAACTAAGTCCTCACACAGTCAGTCACTACTCAGAACTGCTTCATTAGTCATGATGACAGATAAGAAAACCACAAGATGACATCAACTGTCATCTTATGCAGTGGCAGTTATAAACATTTTAATTTATTTGATATTTATATATATGCTACTTATATGATATGGCAGGTGGAATGAACTGGCAATTCTTTAACAATTTGATGAACAAAGACACACAAACATATAGATACCCATCCCTTACACTTCGCTACCATAGTTAAATTTACAGCGTTGAACTTTACGAGGTGCTAATAATAGCCGGCCTGGAAATACAAAGTCCGTCAAACTTTCTATTAACCTACAACTTAATCCCTTACTTACACTATGTGTCCTGCACTAGCAACTCTATTAGACGACTCACCTGGAATTTTCCATTCAACGTGATTGTTTGCCGTGTTAGTTTGTAGTTTAAACCTCAGGACAGAACAGAACAGTATTAAGTAGGCACGCGCCGTGTAGCTACCATAACACTGCAGCAATGACACACACTAGCCTAGTAACCACGACCTCAAACTTCTAGCCAACCGCCTAGAAACTCAACCACTCTTGGTAGTTACTGCTGATGTTGCTGCGGTCAGGGACAAAAACGCCCTCGGGCTGTATAATTAATTATCAGCTAAATGTGACACCAGCTGCGGCGCTCTTATCTGGGTGTTAGTGAGTGTGTTTAGATGTAAGTGTGCATGGCTGTGGGTGTGTTTATTTGGTGGGTTGTCATTGTTGTGGTTTTACACTATTGTGTTCTTCTGCTGCTTGCGTCTGTCTGTCTGTGTGCGTCGGTGTTTGTTGTAAATATTATGCAAAAGCTTTCTAAGCACTTGGATGAGCTGCTGCTTTCAACTGCGTCGCACCTGCTATGCCAACGCTTACAATACGAAACTCGTTTAATGTATAATATACAGCAACTAGTTCTAGTTGTGTGCGAAAATTTATGACATTAGCGGAAACAGAAGCAGAAGCAGTGACAGCCGCAGCAGCATCACAAAAATAGTTATTGTTTGAATTTTCTTAAGCTGAGAAAATAGAAATATTTGCATATTAAAGTGCAGCTAAAAGTATAATAAATTTATATGATAAATATTAATCAATTTTCTCATGAAGTTTTATACTATGAAGACCACAAACAAACGCAACAGCAACAATGCCAACTACTACGACAAAGATGTTGTGTAGACAGATTAAAAAAATATTGTGTATTTAAAATTAAGCATTTTCTTAGAAAAAACATTTGTTCAACGTGATTATGAAACATGTTAAGATTTATGAATTATAATGAAAATTTATGGGGAAAAGAAAAATAAATAGAACATATGTTGGCGTAGGCAGGGGAAAAAAGGGGCAAAACTGTCTCCCCTGAATCTGGGATTTTTTATAATTTTTTTATAATCGTTGGCTTTGTAAATTATTTCTACATTTACCAAGTCTGCCTACCCCGCTCACCTTATTAAAAAAAAAAAAAAAAACATAATAAGACGTGAACAGCTGAGCCTATTTCAACAAAAATTAAATAAATTAAGTCTGTGTGTCATTACGATTAACATCCCAGCAAAAAAGTACTTCCAAAAGAAGGTAAAGTGGAAGGGAAAGTATAGAATTCCATCCCTTCCACTTTTAAACCCAGAAGGCATTCTTTCAACATATGCATATAATTGGGTCGTTCTCCAGAAATACTTCCAGAATGTTTTCAAAAGGAAGATTTCTTTGAGGTTTTCTATGAAAAAGTGATCGTTGCTATTAACCCACCGAAGACTTTTGTTGAGTATAATCTATCTATATACATAAAAATGAATGTATTTATGTGTGTGGGCGTGTATGTCAGATATATACTCCGAAACCGCTTAACCAATTTTTATGAAATTTTCAGGGAAACCGTAGCAAAGCCTCGAGAGTGTCTTGAGTTTGGTACCGATCGTGCCAATGGGCATGCATAAGACAAGAGCATGCCAAACTCCCTTTGGTGTTATAAGTCGCACGGTCTCGGAAATCGGTATTTCCAGAAATAAAATCGGTTCACGCATTACGGTCCGCCAAATAACTTTTTTTTTTTTTTGATGCAAAACAAAACTATTGAATATTTTCTCAAATTTCTTTTTCTATTTGAATGTACAATCCTTCCGGTTAATAATGGAAAATAATTTCATTCAAATGGCTGCCTCGGCTGGCCATGCAGTAGCCTACACGATCGGTCAAATTTTTAAGCACATTATCGATTGTGTGCAGCTGTATTTCACCAATAGCTTCACGAATATTGTCCTTTAAAACGTCAATTGTCTCTGGCTTGTCGGCGTATCACTTATCTTTGAGAGCACCCCACAAATAAAAGTCCAACGGTGTCAAATCGCAGCTCCGAGGTGGCCAAACGACATCAGGTCTGGGGCTGATAATGCGATCGTCAAAAACAGGGTGCAAAACATCGAGTGTAGCTTCGGCTGTGTGGCACGTAGCGCCGTCCTGTTGAACCCAAATGTTGCCAATATCCTCCTCTTCAATTTTTGTGAACAAAACTTCGTTCAACATGGCCCGATAACGATGGCCATTGACTGTAACGTCCACTCATTGCTCATTTTCGAAGAAATATGGCCCAACTATGCCTCTGGACCAAAATTCGCATCAAACAGTGACTCGTTTTGGGTGCATCGGCTTGTTTGCTTGTTTACATACCCGCCAAGATCAAAATGAGCTTCATCTGAAAAGATGATTTTTTTTGGCAAAATCGGCATTTTCTGTAAGTCGATCGCAGGCCCACTCAGCGAAGCGAAAACGCATTGGATGGTCAGTTGGCTTCAACTCCTGAACCAATTGGACTTTGTATGGCGTCATACCAAGGTCTTTATGCAAAATTCGTCTCAATGATGTCTCCGAAATGTTCAATTGTTGAGAACGACGGTGAATTGATGTTGATGCCGCTTCACGCACACTTTCTGCCACAGCAGCAATATTCTCGGGTGTACGCACTGGTTTGGTTTTTCACGCTTTGGTTTATCGATGAGGATGCCAGTTTCTTTCACTTTTTTCACAAGATAACGAACATACGGAGCTGACGGTGCTTCTGTTCTTCCAAAATCCGTACGCAATTTTCGCACACATTCTGCAACATTACCATGATTTCCAAAGTAATGTCGCAATATTTGCCAGCGTTGTTCAAGCGTATACACAACCATATTCGTTCAGCGGAAGGATAAAACTAATTATCTGTCAAATCAGACATGTGCTAAGTGTTACCATTCACGAAATAATCAGTTGAAAAAAAAAACGTTAGATGGCGTACCCTTTACAGTGCATTTTATTTTTATGTATATAGATAGATATGTGCAAAATTGTGTATGTGCTGGATAAACGATGTGGGTGGAATTTGGAAAATGAAAGTTTTCCTATTTTGATGACGTCACTTTGTATTTCAAGACATTTCTTTAATTTTTGTGGATTTTTAAGCGATTTTAAGTTTTAAATAAAGCCAATTTGTATGGGAGGTAGGCGTGGTTTTCATTTGATTTTTCTTTATTATTATTAAGACCTTTCTTTAATTTGAGTAGCTTTTAAAGAGATTTTACGGTTACTATAAAGCCACTTTGCATGGAAAGAACAGGCGTAGTTTTCATCCGGATTTTCCAAATTGTACAGACAGGATTTATACTGAAGATCAAAGCTTACGTGCAAAGATTGAAGATATTTCTGTAATTTTTGTGAATTTTTAAGAGATTTTACTATAAAAATGAAGTCACTTCGTATGGGAGGTAGGCGTGGTTTTCATCCGATTTAGCTCATTTTCGAACATGATATTCATTTCTTAAAAATATGCTTATATTTTGAATTTTATCGCGACAGTTTTAAAATTACGGCTGTAATCGTGTCGACAGACAGACAGACGGACACACAGACGGAAATCGACTCAGGAGGTAATGCTGATCCCACTATCACTACACTATCCTTCACTTAAAGAAATATTTTTTCATATTGACAAATTCCTACGTTGACTTGAAAAATTTTTTGTTAATAAAGAGTTAACAAATTCTGTTGTCAAATTAATTTAAAGTGAAAAGTTGTAAAATTTTATTTTGCTTTTTTTAATTAAGGTGTTATTTATAAATTATGTAACATGTTTTTGGCCAAGTTCTTGACCGTTTTACTGGGTATGCTTTGTTTTGATGAAAAATTGAAGCAGCATTTGGAATAAAATTTTGAAAACTGAATTCAAAAATTTTGTTGTGAAGTAACACACGACCTCCGCCCCCCCTTCCCCCTCCCAAAACAAACTTTGTTACATATGTTCAAACCCTCACCCCTCCACCCCCTCGTGTGGCTGCTAAACATGTTGCTAAATTGATTTTTGATTTAATAAAAGCTTTTATTAAGAATGTAGCGTTTGCATTGTACATTTGATAAGAGCATTTTTCAATAATTATAAGGTATATACATATATTAACATAAGAAAATTGTTTGTTGAATAGAAAGATGCTTTTCTGTTGAAAACATATTTTTTTTTTCTTTTTATCAATCATACAAAAATATTTTGTAGTTATGATAAAAATATTCTATTATTTCAAGCAATATATTTTTCGGGGTATGAATAAATTTGTTTTTTTTTCAAAATTTTTTACTTCTTTTACATATATTTGTCGTCCTTCGACGGGCTGAAAGCATTAACGCTCAAACTGTAATTATGTCTAGCCATTATTACAGTGCTATTACAACATATTATTCTGAAAAATGTTCAGCCTGAAAGTATGAACATACATAGGAGGCAAGCATGTCACTGATAAGTATCAAATTAATTTTCTGTGCATACTTTCAGGCTGAACATTTTTCCAACTAACATGTTGGGAAGAAACTGTAATAATCGCAAAAAATAGTTACAGTTTGAGCATTATGCTTGCCTTTTATATATTAAGATAAGGAGCACTGGAGTGCAGCGATATCGGAGAACATTTTTCTCCTAGTTCTCTCAAATGTAAAGATCGTCATTCACTACACTTTCTTGACTGACTACAAACTTGACTATAGTTTGTGAGCAACGTCTTTAATCTGAGAGACTCAATTCAAATTTTAAAGCAGTGTCAAAAGTATGAAAACAATTTCTAGCTAGTTTCTAGCTAAACGTAATCAGCGCCAATTTTAAATTGATATAATATATAAATTAATTGGTTTTTGGGCTTTGGCCGTAAATAAAAGACTTGATTATCTTTTATTGTTTTTTATTTGTCGATATTTCGACTCTCGCTGAGAGTCATCATCAGGCTAGGGAAAATAACGTATTAATTTTAATTTACAAATTTAATAAACAAAAATGTTTACCAATTAATACAACAATTAAAACATGAAAACAAAAGCACCACACAGCCGCACGAAACGATCACCGAAAAAGAAGAGCAAGAGAAAGCGCGAATTAAGCTTATAACATTAATTGAACGACACTTAAGAGAACTGATACCAACAGAAAGAGACACCTACGTGATAAACATTGCAAGAGAAGCGGCGGATTTTTTAAAGCACAA
This sequence comes from Coremacera marginata, assembly GCA_914767935.1. Classification (NCBI taxonomy): domain Eukaryota; kingdom Metazoa; phylum Arthropoda; class Insecta; order Diptera; family Sciomyzidae; genus Coremacera; species Coremacera marginata. The sequence goes on from OU612043.1 coordinate 40,738,224, forward strand.
CAAAGACATTATTATCGTGGAAGCGGATAAAGGAGGAAAAACAGTAGCGATTTATAAAAAAGATTACGAAGAAAAGATGCGAGCAATATTAAGGGACGGGTGGACGTACAAAACAATTCGAAGAGACCCGACTTTAACACTACAACAAAAAAACAACAACTTCGTCGCAACGCTTTTCAAGCGAGAAATAATAAGCAAGCAAGAGAAACTTAAAATGACCACACACACTGCAACAATTCCGAAGATTTACGGACTGCCAAAAATCCATAAAACCAATGCACCGCTGCGGCCGATTTGCTCGTCAGTTAATTCTCCTTCTCACGCGCTCTCAAAATACATGGTCAATATTTTAAAACACTTGACAGCGGACTCAGAGTACAACGTAAAAGAAGCCATGGAATTTAAAAACAAAATCAACAACACTCTCATTTGCGAAGACGAACAGCTGGTTTCATTTGATGTGGTGTCGCTCTTTCCCAGCATTCCGGTGGAGTTGGCGATAAAAACAATTGAGCAACAGTGGGACAAATTAGAACAACATACAACAATCCCAAAAAAGTTATTTATGGAAATTCTTCGTTTTTGCATAAAAGAAAGTAACTATTTTGCATACGATAGCAAAATTTATTTCCAATTAAAAGGTATGCCTATGGGATCGCCAATATCACCAATAATTGCTGATATTGTGATGGAGGCTGTTTTGAAAGGCTTTATGGACACAGTGGGTCAAAAACCTAGACTTCTTTCTAAATATGTAGACGACATATTCGCAATAGTTAAGACAAGCGAGATAGATAACACGCTAAACGCATTAAACAAGTGCAATTTCCACATAAAGTTTACGAAAGAGGAGGAACAAGATGGTAAATTACCATACTTGGATGCTCTGGTCATCAGGAGCAACAACATTATCAAGATAGATTGGTATCAAAAACCCACGGCGTCGGGAAGATTGATTAATTTTCACTCGAAACACCCCAATAAAATTATTTTTAACACGGCCAAGAACTTCATTCGCAGGGTTTATAATATCAGCGACGCAATGTTCCACGAAAACAACACAAAACGAATAAGACAAATATTACTGTGCAACAATTTTCCACAACACACTATAACACGCTTGATTAGACTATACAACAACAACACTCACTCTGATATCCAACACGTTTCAGAACCCAAAATTTACAAGGGAATTACGTACGTACCTGGCTTTACGGAAAAATTTAAAAAATCAGACATTTACAACAACAATAACTACGTACTAGCACCAAAATCGACCAACACTTTAAAAAGCCTCCACACCAAAACAAAAAGCGCAACTGACGACATGGACAAATGCAATTTAATTTACAAAATACAATGTAACGGTGACGAGTCCAACATATGCAAGAAAGTATATGTTGGCACGACAAAATCTAAATTAAAAACAAGACTATCAGCACACAAATCGGACCTAAAATCACATCATGAACAAAAAACAGCACTTGCAGCCCACTGTCTCCAGAGCGGTCACTCTCCCGACTTTGAAAACACCGAAATATTGCAACAGGAGAAAAATTATAACAGAAGGTACACGATAGAGATGCTGCATATCATAAACACACCCACAGATATACGCCTAAACTACAAAACCGACACTGACAATTGTGCTCATATTTACAAATATTTAATAAAACACAAAAACAGTCGCCGATGACGGACGCGAAAACTCTCGATCGCTATGTTTATTTTAAGCAATAAATTCTTTTTAAATTATTTTAATATTTAAAAACTGTGTGGTGCTTTTGTTTTCATGTTTTAATTGTTGTATTAATTGGTAAAAATTTTTGTTTATTAAATTTGTAAATTAAAATTAATACGTTATTTTCCCTAGCCTGATGATGACTCTCAGCGAGAGTCGAAATATCGACAAATAAAAAACAATAAAAGATAATCAAGTCTTTTATTTACGACCAAAGCCCAAAAACCAATTAATTTATATATTTTAAGGCCGATTAAGTATATAACACAAACATGGAGGGCACGCCAGAAATAACATGTTGATATAATATATTTATTTATATGTATTGAAATATCCCACGCCACTGAAATATTGCAATTTTTATTGTAATGATTAAACGTTTTTGAAATTGATAATTAATTTTATCATTGCGGAGTTTTAATATTTTCCACTGAACTCAAACGATTATCAATTCCATAAATGATTTCTTCAATATAATAAACTTATTCATCAATCCAGCAAATTAAGTTTGTTAATTCTATATATATAAAAATGAATGTATGTATGTGGGTATGTGGGTATGTGGGTATGTGGGTATGTGGATATGTGTGTATATCACGTATAGACTCCAAAACCACCGAACCAAACTCTATGAAATTTTGAGGGATACTGAATAAACATTCGGGAAGTGTTCCTGTGAAGTTTGGTGTTGATTGGGCAAGGGGGCGTGGTACCTCCCATACAACCCAAATTGGCTCTATCGCCCACAAACCAAAAAAATTGCTATATATCAGACGGTTTTAATCATATAAAACTTAAATTTGGTTATTTTGTTCAGATGGTTACTTTCGGTGACTGTACAAGAAATGGGCGTGGTCACACTATATCAACGCCCACTTTTCAGCAATTATTTTAATTCCTAAAATGTTCAAGTTTTGATAGTGAATCTTGATATGCAGGTGCTATGCATACAAGTGGCAGTCACTATGTAAATATAAACATTGTCACGCCCACTTTTACCGCCCACAAATAAGTAAAAATGCTTTATATCAGACGGCTCTTGCCATAGAAGGCTAAGATTTGATAATTTAGTTTATATGATTACTATCCGCCAATATAAAAAAATGGGCGTGGCCGAACTATATCTACGCCCACTTTATCGTAATCATGCTTATTCTTGAGTTGTAAACGTTTTGATAGTGAATCTTAGTATGCAAGTGCTATGGATCTAAGTGGCAGTCACTATGTAAATATAAACGTTGTCACGCCCACTTTTACCGCCCACAAATCAGTAAAAATGGCTTATATCAGACGGATTTTGCCGTAGAAGACTACGATTTGGTAATTTAGATCGTATGGTTACTGTCGGCCAATGTATAAAAAATGGGCATGGCCGCACTATATCTACGCCCACTTTAGCCTGCATAGCCAATCTTCGTATGCAGGTGCTAAGGGTGCAAGTGGCAGTCACTTTGTAAATATAAACGTTGTCACGCCTACTTTTACCGCCCACAAATCAGTAAAAATGCTTTATATCAGACGGCTTTTGCCGTAGAAGACTAAGATTTGGTAATTTAGTTCATATGGTCACTGTCGGCAACTGTTTAAAAATGGGCGTAGTCGCACCATATCTACGCCAACTTTTTTGAAATCATGCTTATTCCTGAGTTGCACACGTTTGATAGTAACACTTGATATGCAGGTGCTCTAAGTGGCAGTCAATATATATATATTAAATTTGCCACGCCCACTTGTACCACCCACAAAAAAAAACCAAACCAAATGGCCAATTTCAGTCCTTGAAAGTACTTTGACCGAGCTTCTTATGATCAATTGTGTTGTGAGTGTTGTGGAATGTTTAAACACAATTGATCGAGAACTGGACCTACATGTTTTATGCCGACTCCGAACGGCTTACGTTCTCAACAAGCTTTTCATGGCAGTTTTTATTCTCTGAGGTTTGCCATTGTCTGCAGAGAGATGACGGCCGAACAGCAAAATTAATTCAATCGAAAAACTTACCGTGTCAGGTGGGATTCGGACCAGGGTTCCCTAGCGTATGGGCCACACACTCTACCCGCTACGCCACGGCCGCCACTTGGTTTCTTTTTACCCACAAATTAATAGAACTTCTATAAATCAGACGATTCTCATCGTTAAATACTAAAATATGGTTATTAATTTCATACGCTTACTCTCGACAGCTTTGCGAAAATTGTGCATGGTAGGACTATATCTGTGCCCACTTTTCAGAAATAATTTTATTTAATTTATTTATTTACTTATGTATTAATTTACTACAGTTCATTACAATTTAAAAATTATAACTAAGTTAGCTGCCTGGGCTATCGGTTAGAAATAATTTTAATTCCTGAGATGTGAACGTTTTGATAGACAAACTTGGTATGTGGGTGCTATGGGTCAAATTGGCGTTCACTTTATATATAAATGTTGCCACGCCTACTTTCAATGCCCACAAATCCATAAAAAGGATATATATCAGACTTTTTTTACAGTAAAAGACTAAAACTTGGTAGATTAGTTCATATGGATACTGCCAGAACCCTTAAAAAATGGGCGTGTCACACTTTATTTAAGACGACTTTTCAAAAATCATTGTAATTTCTGAGCTGTACGCGTTTTGATAGTGGAACTTGGTATATAGGTGCAATGGGACCAAGTGGCGGTCACTTTATATATAAATGTTGCCATAGCTACTTTTTCTGCTCATCTATCTATCTGTAAAAAATGTATGTATGTATACTAAGGCTGCTCACAAAAAAAAGGTGTTCGGGTCGGTTCCTCAAACTAATGTTTTATTTTATGATGATTCCCCAAATATTTCGACTGTAGCGATAGTCATCCGTGAGCTGGAATGGTTTGAAATAAAAAAAAAAAAAAAAAAAAATGGAACAAAATGGCCATTTCAGACTTTGACCGAGCTTCTTATGCGTGCGTGTTGTGAAATGTTTGAACACAAATGATCGAGAACTGGATCTACAAGGCTTATGCCGACTCCGAACGGCTTATGTTCTCAAGAAGCTTTTCATGCCAGTTTTTACTCTCTGAGGTTTGCCATTGTCTGCATAGAGATGGCGGCCGAACAGAAAAATTAATTCAATTGAAAAAACTTTCTGTGTCAGATAGAATTCGAACCTGGGTTCTATGGTATACAAGCCTCGCACGTCAACCAGTATGCCACGGAATGGTTTGAAATATTCTGTAAAAATCGAGTTTTTTATAAAAATATTTACTGGTGCGGTAGTTAGAAATAACAAACGGTCAGAAATAATAGTAACTAAAAAGTTCTTTCAATCTGCACTAATAAATTTTTAATTTTTACTCTATTCTCTAAATTTTAAATTTTAACTTTTTTTTTTGTATTATTTTCACTAAAATGCAAATTAAAATTTTTTTTTTTGTTTTGCCATTTTACTTTTAGTCAAATAAATTATCTATGGATGATAAAATAAAGTGTAAAGTGAATTGCTAAATTGAATGAAATTACAAAAAAATTTACACATTTTTTACATTTGTACAATTTATTTGACTAAAATTAGTTTAGGAAAAAATTCGTTTGAATTTTAGCGAAAATTATATGAAAAAAGTTAAAACAATCCAAAAAATCCGCATTATCTTTGGTCCAACGGAAAAAATATAAGATTTTTTGATGCAAAATTGTTTCCATTACTCTTATTTCTGACCGTTTGTTTTTTTCTAACTGCCATACCAGCCAATATTTTTAGTCGAAATATTTTGTGGATCATCATAACATAAGCCATGGATTATTTTGAAGAACGAGACTGAACAAATTTTTTTCTAAAGAGCGTGAGGCGACTTAATGTATATACGTATGTGGGTATATGTGTATATCACGTAAAGGCTTCGAAACCGCTAAGCCAATTTTTATACCAAAGCGTTGAGAGGGTTCCTGTGAAGTCTGTTGCCGATCGGAAATACACCTAAAATTTTCGATTTCGAACAGTTTTGTAATTATAGGTCGCAAAGCCTCGGAATTCAGTATTCGACCTCAATTTACACATGCCGTTGCACAGGTAACATTTTATGGGTGTTGGACGAGGGGCGTGGTACTTTTTCCGCACCCAAAATTTTCGGTATAGCTTTCGAAATAAGTCACACATTAATAAAACTCGGTAAGAACTTACTATAAAAGCATGGCTTCACTAAAGCTACGCCCTCTTTTAGGGGATAAGCGCTGAGCGCAGCGAAGCGCGCCGGGTATAAGCTAGTTATATTTATAAAAATGATTAAATTTTAGACCGGCTGCTTGGCGATCCTGTTAGAGTGGGTATGTTTATATCAAGTTGGCAAAAGTATTTTGTCAGACGGAAAATAAAATATGTCGCACATTTCAACTATCGAATGTCATTGAATTGGTGTCTCTTTAGATTTATAAATAAAAAATAGTTTTTTTTAAAAAAAAAAAAAAGTCAGCAAAAATAGTTGACTGAAAAGTTTTAAATTGATTTCTTCAACGCATCATAAAGAATATAATGACGTAATATTTTGCCAGAAAATATTTATTTTAGAATTTTGTTTCTGTCAAAATAGAAATATACTTAACAATGGATTGAATATCCAAGCAACTTTTCTTACTATTACTATTTCAATAACGTAATTGCTGAAAATAAAAAACTCTAAGCAAGTCTCATTTGTTAATAACTATTTCCTTGTACTGTTTATTTAATTTTGCCTTTAGTTTTGCTAAATTATTTCAACAAAATTTTTTTTGCAATAATTCAATTTAAATAATAACAATTTTAATTTAATTTATTGAATTTTTTTTTTTTTTTTTAACACATTTATTAGAAAATATAAATTTATATATGTATATTAAGCTTCAATTCAAAAGAGCAAACATAATATTAAAAATAAACTCCTGCCACTGGCATTGGTGTGCCTAATCGAAATTTAGTCCTCATGTTTTTCATCATGAATGTCAAACACGTTTATTTGGATGCCCGGCTTGATATTTAAAGTTTTTTATTTGATTGATTTTTCTTTAGAAACTTTTTAGTAAATGTATGGTTGTGTTCTGTTGAAAAGTTTTTAATTTATTTTTCCAAATATATTTTTTTTTTTCTGAGTTTCTGTCATAAAAGTTTCGCATACAACACATAATAAATCAGAAAAAGGCCGACATACACCATTTAGTTTAGCTGGTCTTCTCAAGAGGCCAACACGATGAACATAAAAATAAAATTATTTGCCAAAAATATTTAGAGTTTCTAGAACGCAACCACCACAACCATTGTACACTCAGTAAAACTAATCACATTTACATGTTCTTCATTGTATTAATGTTTATAATGCCCAAAAGGTCCTTAAAATAAATCATAATTTCTCGCTTTGCTTGTAAAAATCCGCTTTGGAACTAACACCCTGCCGTTAGTAAAGCGACCAACATCTACCCCAAATTCCAACCTTCTAGGGTTGGCTTTATGAAAAAAAAAAAAAAAAAAAAATGCCTAAATATAGACTTAAATGTGGAAAACAGCTGACGTAGAAGCACAACTTTAGTGTCTGGCGGCTTTTGTCACCAGCAGCAACACCAGCTACAACATAACAATAGCAATCCACAGCGACAAAAAACAGCAGCTCGACCTTTGTTAATATAACAGCGAAGTGATATTCTGCTCCAACCCACATACACAATGAAGTAAGGTGCTATGGTTTTGTGCTGAAACTGAGAAATAAAACTCATTTCATGATCGAATGAGCGACGCTGTGTTGCGTTGACCCCTAACAGCAGGGTCTGACACCGAAATCGGTTCAACATTATTAACAAAGGAATGTCGCAGCAGTTAAGGAATTTTTGAATTTACTGTTTATTGTGGCCGTTGGTCAACATTTTGCTTGATATACTGTTTGTGTGTGTGTGTGTAAATACCTTTGTGTGCGTGCAATTGTTGAGTTTGCTGTATAAACTTATGTAATATTATTAAAGCACTATTACACAAAATTAATCAAGAGTATTAAAAAAAAAAAAAATATAGAAAAAAAAACAAAAAAAAAAAATAAAGAGTAGCAGCATTTAATGAGCATGTCCTTTTGTAATGAACACCCCGTGGGCCTGCTGAAGGATTCACGAAAAAATATTTTAATACTCAGCCTTGTCAAGTTGAAAATGCGTAAATAAATATTTACAAACTTAACTATTAATAAAGCGAGGTAAATTTGCTGAGTACAACTGAATATAAATAAATATGTTTAAGCATGGGACAAATATTTTATTTCCACTATCTTTGTGTTTGGTGGGGGGAAAAATGCATGCCTACACATCAACTGCATCAACATTTCCAGCTTAGAGCTTAAGATTAATAAAAAAATAGGTTTGCCTCCATAAAGAGTTGCCTATGATCAGCCTTTCTGAAAGACAAATGAAAAATATTCTTTTAGAAAAAATAGATTCTTAACAAAAAGTCGACATTTCTACGATTTGATATCAATATGCAATAAAAGTTTTCTACTCTAAAAGGTGGACATTATTAGTAGAAAAAAACTATAGTTTTTTTTCTTGAAATTTGCCAAATATGTTAAATTTATTTTTGAAGTGAAAACTTTTTTTGGCGCTTTGAGCACTTTTTGGTAGAGAGCAAAACTATAGATTCGCGATATCATCACGCTGTTAGCGACATTATCACGCTGTTAGCGATATCATCACGTTTTTAGCTGTTCATTTCTGTTGCATTGTACAGCAGTGCTTATGCCGTGGTTATGCTAGGCAAACATGTTTGGTGAGCTTTTTTTTTATTACCGAGGCGATCCCTAACCGATTACCGAACCAATTACCGGTTACCGAAGCGATTACCAACCGAATACCGAAGCAATTAGCGATAACCGAAGCGATTACCAAGCGATTATCGAAACAATTTCCGTAGCAATTACCAAGCGATTACCGAACCGATTACCAATTAACTAAGCGATTAACAACTGATTACCGAAGCGACTACCAACCGATTACCGAAGCGATTATCAACCGATTACCGAAGCGATAACCAACCGATTATCGAAGTGATTACCAAGCGGATACTACTTACTCAACCAATTACCAATTACCGAAGCAATTACCAACTGATTACCGAACCAATTACCGAAGCAATTACCAACCGATTACCAAACCATTTACCACATCAATTACCAACCCATTACAAAGCAATTACCTACCCATTACCGATTACCGAAGCACTTACCAACCGATTACCAATTACCGAAGCATTTATTTTATTTTTTATTTATTTATTTAGCCAAACAAGGCTAAACAAGGCTACTTATTCTAACTTATTTTTCTAACAGGTTGTTGTTGTATTTATTTTTTTATTTTTTGTTTTTCTCTCCTCTTTCCTTGTTTTAGGTGTAGAAGATATGCAATTCTCAGTGGGCGTAATCCGCCCACATGAATCGACACATTTTCAAAAACACGTCAAAAAGAAAAGACAAGAAGAAGAACGAAGGGGGAACTTATATACTAAGCTTACATACTAACAGATTTTATACACATAGTAAAAATATGTACAAATTTTTAATACTATGCTAAAATATTATTAAGATGGAAAGCTGAGTGGGAGAACAACTAAATTTTGTTTAGGTATGGGTGGTAGACGGCAATGTAAGAAGAGGCATTTGGATATGGGAGAATAGAGTTAATATTACAATGCGGTGTTTTACTTATTTAACATTCAAATTTTTGATTTACAATTTTTCTACAAATGCTAGATCAAGGAAATAGAAAAGGGGTCAGAATGGTGAAAAGGAATTGGAGAAGATTCTGAAGTAGTTATGTAAAGGAAAGTGATTTGGAAAGAGAACGCTTGAATCTGAATTTCGATATTGGCGGTGTATAATGCTCGCTGATATTATTAAATATTTTACAACATCTATTCAAGGGCTCGTTCAATGCGTAAATAGTGTTGCGATGCGATTCTTTTAACAATTTTGTATACCTTGTTCGCCTTATTGGTTCATTAAATAGTACCTTGCTCGAGATGTATTCGCTATCGATGTTACCAGTAATAACATCGAATGTAAAGCATGAGCAAAGTAATATTCTCCTTGATGACAGCGACTTTAAATTGAGGATTTTAAGTCTACTCTCGTATGGTGGTAAATTTGTATAGTCACGAGGATCGTATAGGTCTCTCAATGCAAAAAGCAAGAATTGTCTTTGAATAGATTCTAGCCTTTCACTATGCACTACAAAAGCTGGGTTCCAAATTATGCAACAGTATTCTAAGATTGGTCGTACTAATGTGCAGTATAAGGTTTTAGTTACCCAAAGGTTTTTGAATTCTTTTGCACGTCTTTTTATGAATCCGAGCATTTTGTTTGCCCTGGATATGATATGATCGTAGTGAAGGTTAAAGCGCATCTTACTATCAAGAATTATTCCAAGATCTGCGATGTGGTTGACCCTTTTAAGTTCTACCTTATTTAGCATGTATCTGCTATATGTGATTACGTTTTTACGGGCAAAACTTATAACGTAGCACTTATTTATATTTAAATAAAGTTTATTTTTACTACACCACTGTTCCAGAGAAAAAAGCTTATTCTGTAAGAATACTGAATCCACTTCTGATCTAATGTTATAGTATAATTTTAAGTCATCTGCATATAAGAGATGGGGGACATCATGCAAAACTTCAGATATGTCTGCAATAAATATGTTGAAGAGAAGTGGGCCAAGATGGCTACCTTGAGGTACACCCGACGAGACAACAATCTTTTTAGACAAAGTACCCTGAAATTTTACATATTGGGATCTTTCACAGAGATAAGACTTGAGCCATTTCAGTACAGTACCTGATATACCAAATTTTTCTAGGTTCTTAGCTAGGATTTCGTGATCAACACGATCAAAGGCTTTACTAAAATCTGTATAGACTGCATCTATTTGGTGGCCCTTTTCCATTTTAGTAAGAATGTCTGATACCATGATTGCAAGATTTGTGGTTGTTGATCGTCCTTTACGAAAACCATGTTGCTGCTCGTTTAAACACGGATTAATTATGCTCGTGAGCTTGGAACATATAATTTTTTCAAATAGCTTTGGAATTGCTGACAATATTGCAATACCCCTATAATTTTCAACTGATCTCTTGTCGCCATTTTTATAAATTGGCGTAAGATGACAAGATTTCCAAAAAGTTGGGAATATACCTGTATGCAAGGATTTGTTAAAAATCATATGTAACGGCGTAATTAATTGGTCTAAACATTGAACAAGTGAAATTGGTGGTATAAGGTCTGGACCTGGAGATTTATTTGAATCTAATTCTTTAATGGAATTGGTTATGTCACTCCATGTAATATTTATTTCACAAACCAATGTCGGTCTACTAGTTATACTGGCAAATGTAGGTTGATTTTGGGAAGTAGTTGAACAAAAGACTTCTTTAAAATGATCCGCAAAGAGATTACAAATTTCCTGTGAGTTAGATGAAGTAATATTGCCTTTAAACATGAAGTTTGGGTATCCGGTCGATTTCCGTTTTACATTTACAAAATCGAAGAATTTTTTCGGGTCTTCAATAATCCTTTCCCCAATTAAATTGGTGTAAAGCCTATAAGCCTCTTCGGACTTAATGGAGAACTCCTTAGACAGCTCTTCGTATCAAACCTTTACCTCATCACTTACAATGACGCAATTTTTAATGACTCTGTAAAGTTTATTTCTTTGATATCTCAAATTTCTAAGATTTGAATCAAGCCACGTTTCCGATAGTTTATTTTTTTTCTTTATTTTTGGAACATGAGTATCAAATACAGAAAAGACTTTTTGATAGAAAGACGATACAGCATCGTCCAATTCTAGTGCAGACAAGTGGTTCCAGTCCAAACAATTTAAGTCATTTTTAATGTTATTGTAATCGGCATTGAGGAAATCGTATACAATAAAATTATTGAATGACTGTATAAAAGTTATGTCGTTAGTACATAACTCAGTAGTAAAAGCATTATGGTGGAGGTTGGACTAACCCTTACTTCGTCATATGAGTTAGTAAAAATCAAATCTAGCCAGCGATTGTTTCGGTTTGGAGCAGGAGCAACTTGCTGACAATCATTACTATAAAAAGTACTTAATAAATCGAAGTCGACCGCATTGGACAGGTTAATTGGAAGGAGATGGTTGTCATCATCATCGTGCACAAAAGTTATATTGGGACGGTTGAAGTCTCCAAAAATAATAATTCTATCATCTTCGTTTAACGCAGCTGTTATTGACGTTATGATTTCACATAATTCATTGTAGGAATTGTGGGTTGAATTCGGAGGAATATAAATAACACCTATGTATACGGAAGCTTTTTGATCTAGCCTTATTTTGATTATTTTGTGCTCAAAGCATTTGGAGGAGCAGGTTACAATCAATTCACTAGATAAGGAGTTATGTGTGGCAATTAAGACACCGCCTCCTCGAGACAGGCCGCAGCTTGCATAGTTTCTGTCATTCCGGTATATTGTCCAGTTGCTATCTAGAATTTCTTCATTTTTGATAGCGTCATTCAACCACGTTTCCGTAAAGACAAAAACATTGAAATGACAAGATTTAGCTTCAACAAATTTACCAACCGATTACCGAGGCGATTACTAATCGATTACCTAAGCGATAACCAACCGATTACCGATTAACGAAGCGATTACCAACGGATTACTGAAGCGATAACCAGCCCATTACCGACTACCGAAGCAATAACCAACCAATGTCCAATTACCGAAGTGATTACCAACCCATTACCGAGTGTCGAAGCTATTACCAACCGATTGCCAAAGCGATTACTAACCGATTACCGCAGCTATTACCAACCCATTACCGATTACCGAAGCGATTACCATTTACTGAAAAAATTACCAGCCGATTACCGAAGCTATTACCAACCGATTACCAATTACCGAAGCGAATACCAACCGATTACCGAGCCAATCACTGATTACCCATCCAAAGTTATTGTGTTACAAATGTATATCTATATATATAAAAATGAATCGTGGTTTTTTGGGATGCATAAAACTAGAAAACGAGTGAACCAAATTGGATACTTTCTTCTGCGGGTTTGTTCGCAATTGTTTCTCAATGATTTAGGAAAAAAGAAAACTCTACCACACCCACTTTTCCCGCCCACAAATCAATAAAAATGCTTAAGTTCAGGTGGTTTTGGTCGTATTAGACTAAGATTTGGTAATTTAGTTTGTATGCTTACTGTCGGCAACTGTACTAAAAATGAGTTGCCACACCTTCTTTTACCGCCCACAAATCAATGAAAATAATATATATCAGCAATTTTTGACATATTCGACTTTAATTTGGTAGTTTAGTTGATGTGATTATTGTCGGCAACTGTACAAAAAATGTGCAACTGTACAAACTATAGCTACGCCAACTTTTTCAGAAATCATTAATTAAAATTGACTGATGTGCCGACTGACCTGAAATTTTGGCCGTAGAATATATTTGAATACGGTAAAGTTCAGAAAAACTGCACTTGCGCGAAGGCTAAAGGCATAGAACAATTAACTTACAGAAGGTGGGCGTGGAACTTTCCATACAGCCCAAATTTGCGATATCGAATAGCTTTGGAAATAAAGGCCACACAGCCTCGGAATTCGGTATTCGACGTCAATTTATGCGAGCCGTTTCACTGGTAACATTTTATGGGCGTTATAAGATGGGCGTGGCACTTTTCAGCAGCCATCATTTTGGTATAACTTCCAAACTATAAGTCACACATGAATGAAACTCGATACTAACTTAATATTTAGTAGTGTCCTTCGACTGGAAAACCTGAGCAAGTATTGGACAAGGGGGCGTGGCACCGCCCGTTTTCATAAATTAAACTTTTTACTAAACTATTTTACTCCAAAAAATCAATGAGCATTGATAAAAATATCGGAAAATCATTTAATCGTGACCGCATAGATCAAATTATCAAATTAGGAAGTACATAATACAATATGCTGAATTGTCAAACAGAATGTTCGCCTATAGCGCCATCTGTTGATTAAATAAAAATATCTGTATATATAAAAATGGATCGTGGTTTTTTTTTTTTTTTGGATGCTTAAACTTGAAAACGACTGGGTCGATTGAGCTAAAACATATTTATTAATAAAAGATAGTAATTGATAATGGGGCGTTATAGATTTGCATAAAATCTATATATATATTAAAATGAATCTTGGTTTGTTCGGATGCTTCAAACTTGAAAACGACTGGCCAAAATTAGCTGTAAAAAAAATTATACACAATTTGTCTGACTTCAACTAAATTTTGCACGTTAAGGCTGGATTCACTGACCACCTGATAATTCGATGTTTTTTTATCACGTGATAAAATTCAAATCCTAGACAATTAGGCCTGGGAGTTTTGTGAAATTTATATCTAAGTGACAAGTGACAAAAAAGGGTTAATTTTAATAATTTTAACTAGATAAAGAGTCACTTTTTTATAATACGTATTGAAGCTTAAGTCCTAGAATTGGAAATTTTATACCAGATTTATACTAAAATTTTTAAATTTTTTAAATTTTATACTAAAATTTTATTACCAGAAATATGATCAATGATTGTATCCATTAATTGTTGTGCATTTTGAGTTGTATTATTTTCCATACATTATATGCAACCTAAATGCTACACGACACCCGAGCGGCAACGGGTATTCCAGCTAGTTTTTTATGAACTTTAAACAATAGCAGTTTATATATTCAATAACGCATAAATAGATAAATGGAGCTAAAAAAAGTACAACACATCTGATTTGCCGACTCTGGCTACTTCGGAAATTCATAACAGCTATGTTATTTCACAGTTTTAAGTTTTCACATAGGGCGGTAGTCCCTCCACTGCCTACTTTTTTTATTTACAATTAAAAATTACTTCTATTTGAAATTTAGTGGACAAAAATATTGAGCACGTTTCACAAGTTGAATCAAAGTTGATCCAATTAAGAGATACCAGATTGAATGACAAAAAGTGCATCAAGGATACTTTTAATGAAACATAATAAAAAAAAAAATTAAAAGAGGCCCCAAAAAGATTATACAGAAAGCAACAATAGAGCAATTTGGGGCGTTATTTCATCTTTTCAGGTTATATTTCATTTTTCTGTGGGATGATTTTTCATAATGAAATTAGGACCCACACATTCAGAAATCAGAATTAAAATTAGGCTTATATCTGGTGTTGTCAGGGGATCTAGTATTTCCCTTGTACGAAATAAACAAGTTCACATGTACTTTACACTTAAAATATCAATTTCTTATATGTATTTTATAGTTTTGGTTATCAGAGACTATTTGAGCATTGAAAGCTACTGTCCAAGATGTCAAATTTATATACATACTTCTTATAGTTAATTCAAATATAATGATTGTAACCATAATAATCAAAGTTAGACTTTACTTTGGTAATACAATTTTGGATTGTCAAGCGAACTTTTTTAAATGTGTTTATTGAAAATTAAAACTTTTACTTACTCATTTAAATTCACATCAATTCCTCAATATTTTGTTTTTTCTTTCAAATGAAAAATCTAGTTTTCTTTTTTAAAGTCAAATTCATATAAGTATTTTCATATCTCTGCACCCTAATTTGCGTTGGGTTTGGATTCCCTGAATTCTCCCCTCGGCTACATGTCCCTGTCAGTTTACTTTATGCTTTACTCTTTGTCGTATTTATATGTTAAAATACTACCTTTGTATAACTTTATTATCTTTCACCTCATATATTAAAAAAAAAAAAAAAAAAAAAATACTTAACTATCGTTATCTACATTAACCTTATTGACCTTTTCAACTTTAGTTACTTGGCTTACCTGACCCACCTTAGTTAAGAATGTTTAAGAGCCCAACCGCTTTTACCACTTTTACCACCTTTACTAGTCCTTGTTTATACCATTACTTGCGCTTGTATAGTAGCTTTTTAAGCACTTTTACCACACAGACCAGCCTAACCACTCTGACCAACCTGATCATCGTTGTCAAACTTCTACACTAATCAAACTCGTTATATATTCAAAGGACGTAATTTAAGGTATTTCTAAGTGTTTTTGCTGTGGTCTCAATGATTATTTGAGAAAACAAAAACAAGCCTTTAGACTTATAATCATTTAGATATGTTGGTAAATGTGTGTGTGTGTGCTTCTATTAACAACGCTGTTATTAAGAGCCTTTTGAGGAGCTTAACAGAAAGTGTGTATCAAGGCATGGTGAGTAAAGCAGGTCAGATTGGGTGAGCTAGTGGAAACATTTGTTGACTGATTAAGTAGTTATTTTTTATTTCTTATGCCTTATATGAATTTTAAGTAGCTACTAATTATTTCGTTTTTAATTTCATAAAAACATTAAAAAAAAAACAAACTGTTCGAGAGCAGAAAAATTTCATAATGACTTGAACAGGAATCGCATTGAAAAGTTTAACTTTTAATTTCATTTGTGTTTAATTTGTATTTATCAACTCTCTTATATATGAGCACACGTATCCTTGAATTCTTTTGAGTCACTGCCTTTCATGTTGCTGCATATTCAAGCACAACTTAAGCTTGAGGCAACCTTAATGTGCACTGAATAACTTTGATATATTTTGCATTGCATTTAACAGTGTATTCAATATTAAACTGGCAGGACTGACTGTCTTTCATGAACATCACTTTGATAATATTCGCTAAATGAATGTCATTTAAAAGCTTGTCTTCGTTAAATATTAATTATTAACAAACTAATTAAAATCTGCTTTTCTGTCTTGTCTCTTTTCATTACGCACAAAACAGAAACCAAAACAATCTGCGGCGATGTTCCGCCACATTATTGGGAAACGCCATATTCGCAGCCATACTTTGACAACTCATCAAGGCGCGAGGTCACGGCAACTGTGGGTCAGGCAGCATTGCTGCACTGCAGAGTGCGCAATTTGGGCGATAGAGCGGTAAGTAATGGAATTAATTATAAAAAACTATAGTTGTTTTGTAAATTAAACATTTATTTAAGAACGAACTTGATAACTTAAGCACAAATTTGACAAAAAATATTTCTAAAAAGTTTTCTAAAATTAATACAAATTAACTTTTGTCTAATATTTTGGTTGTAGTTTTCTTTTTAAAAATGAAAATACAAGTTCATTAATTTTTTTAAGTGAAACTTGTTTAGGCCCCTTGACCACTTTTTGGTACAGAGAAAAACTATAGATTTGCGATATCATCACGCTGTAAGCGATATCATCACGCTTCATTTCTGTTGTATTGTACAGCATTGCTTATGCCGTGGTTATTCTAGGCAAACATGTTTGGTGAGCTTTTGTTTTATTACCGAGGTGATTGTCAACCAATTATCCAAATAATTATCGATTACCGAAGCGTTAATCAACCAATTACCAAACCAATTACCGATTACCAAAGCGATTACCAACCGATTACAGAACCAATTACCGATTACTGAAGGGATTACCAACCGATTATTGAACTAATTACTGATTACCAACTAATTACCGAAGTGATTACCCACCGATTACCGATTACTAAGACAATTACCAACACATTAATGAAGCGAATACCAACCGATTACCGCTTACCGAAGCAATTACCAACCTATTAATGAAGCGAATACCAACCGATTACCGAAGCGATTACCGATCCAATACTGATTACCAAAGCGATTACCAACCAATTACTAACTACAGAACGATAACCAACCGACTACCGAAGTGAAAACTAACCGATTACCCAAGCGATTACTAACCTATTACCAATTACCGAAGCGATTACCAACCGATTACCGAATCAATTACCAACCGATTAATGAAGCGATTACAAACCGATTACCGCTTACCGAAGCAATTGCCAACCTATTAATGCAGCGATTACCAACCTATTACCAGTTATCGAAGCGATTACCAACCGAATACCGATTACCGAAGCAATTACCAACCTATTAATGAAGCGAATACCAATCGATTACCGAAGCGATTACCGACCCAATACCGATTACCAAAGCGATTACCAACCAATACCGAAGTGATAACTGACCGATTACCCAAGCGATTACCAACCTATACCGAAGTGATAACTGACCGATTACCCAAGGGATTACCAACCTACTACGAATTACCGAAGCGATTACCAACCAATTACCGAAGCATTTAGCAACCGATTACCGTAGTGATTACCACAAGATTACCAATTACCGAAACAGTAACCAACCGATTACCGAGCCAATTTTCGATTACCCAACCGAAGTAATTGTGTTACAAACATATTATATATAAATATTAAAAAAAGCAGCTTATACATTCAATAGCGCACAAATTGATAAAAAGAGTTGAAAAAGTAGAACACTTGTGATATGCCGACTCTAGCTACTTCGGATATTCATAACAGCTATGTTATCTTTTAGCTTTAAGTTTTCACTTCGGGCCTACTTTCTTTTATCACCATCTTGCGCTAAGTTGTGTGCATGTGATTTTTTTTAACAAATAAGAATTAGGTAATTTTAAAAAAATTTTTATCTCATACAATTTCATCATATTTCTATAAAAGAGGTGCTGTTTGAAAGATTTTTTTAATGAAATCAGAAAATTATTATTTTTTTGCTTTTGGCCAAAATTTTTCAACAATTATTTAATTTGCAATAAATCGGAAATTTAAGAGTATTCAATATTCATTCATTCATACTTATTTTTAAAAATATGTGAAAAACTGTGATGACATATAAAACTTCGCTTGATTTCAAGCTATTTTGTGCTTTACTGCACCTCTAACCGTCTAAAAATAAAAAAAAGTTAAAATGATTTTTATACAGCTACTGATTATTACACTTATTATATTTTTAGTATTTTTAAAGATTATATATTAAAAATATAAATAAAATGGTATAAAAATCGTATGTTTACTATTTCCAGTCCGATTGAAGGTATAGTAAAAGACAAAATTTTTTTTAACTAAACTTAGTTTTATATGGCATCCGAGTTTTCCCACATATTTTTACAAACGAATGTGGATACGTATTAAATACACTTAAATTTTCGATTTATTGCAGATGTCACGCTGATGTTTTTTGAGATATGAGCAAATGCAATTTTTAGCCACCCTGATACAAATTCTTTAGAAATTGAAATGAAGTTAATTTTTTTCAATAAATTGAATATTGTGCTGCCATGTGCTCAAGTTGTGCTGTAATTACAGTTGAACACAGCAAAAAATAGCTTTAATCGATGAATAATGACTTAAATGTGGATTTCAGGCTCTAAAAAGTTATATTGACATGAAGTTTCAACATAAAAGTTTACATATTACAAGCCAATAATTCTTAAACTGATTTCTGTTTTTTTTTTAAATTTATAAAAAAAAATTTAGGGCAGTATTCATTATATGGAAAAATTTTGCAATCAGCTTTAATATTAGCTTAAATCTGCATATAACTATTTTTCACTGACACAAACAATCAAATGACATACTACGCACAATAGTGCTGCGGCTTTAAGTACGGTTAACACTTTAAAACAATTGAATTTTTGTTAATAAAACTCGTAAATATACAAATATTTTTACTTTCTCTACTGCATGTTATAGCACAACTTGAGCACATTACAGCACAATGTAAGATATTTTGAAGAAGATAATGAGGAACAGTAAAAATCATATTAAACAAATGAAAAACATTGAAAACGTGGGACATGATAGCACATATTGCGCACATGACAGCACAACAATTTTTGTTTTTGATAATAATATCAAAATTGTGGCGCTAAATTCAATCACAATATCACTTACTTTGACAAAAATAGCTGGTGTGACAAAAATATCAAAAATATAGCTATTGCTGTAGAAAATTATCTATAAAAATTTTACCATTGACCAGCAACGTTGCTCTTGCTTATGCACCTTGGGTTCTCAGTCATGCATTTTAAACAGTCGTCTTTCTCATTTCTGACTTTAATGTAGACTTACTTATTTTGTACACGCTCGCTGCACTTAAATGTGTCGAAGCATATTTTTAGTTTTACTGAGCGTTTCTTGTTAGCCGTTAAACTAAGCGGCACACACCAAGATAGACTGACATACAACTGCACATACGTGCGAGCATGAAAACGTATTCTTCAATATGACTAAAAAAAATGTACACACACACGCACACAGCGAGCAGTGATTGTAAGGCTAGTGTTTGTGTAGAAATTCACAAAATTATCCATTTTCTTTGCTGTTGTTGTTGTTGTTGTTGTTTTTATATGCATTGCTCTACAAGATACAAAAGTTGCATTCTTGTTGCTGCTTTTGTCGTAAAATTTTTTGTTGCTATAATTCAGCTCTTCACATTTTAACAATAAATATTCTTTTGTTATCCTTTTATAGCATGTGTTAGGAAAAAAAAAAAAAAAAAATAAAAGAAACAGCTTTTTCTGCTCTTGTCCTTATACGCTCTTTTGTTCGATCTAACCGTGAAAGGTAACAAAAGTAAATTCAACTCTAAGTCCCTTTCTTACATTTTCATACTTGTTGTATTGTGATATTTGTCTACTTTTGCTTTTTTTTTCTTCTTCGTGTTTTCTTTTCGCTCAATGTCTTCGCATAAATTCTTTCACATGCTCGTTAGTGGCTTTTATTCACTTCTTCAATAGCAAAACGTGTGTTTGTGTGTGTGTGTTTGTTTAAGCATTCATGTGTGCTGCTATGTATGTATGTAGCAGCTCGTGGATTCAGTGCAAGCAATTTAACATTTTAGCGTGTATTTCGGAATTTCGCAATCATACCCAGCAGGATAAGCTTTGTTTGCTACAGAAGGAAGTAGGTAAGAATAGAGTGAAAATTGGTATTATTTTTAATATTTTGAAGAGCAAAATCAGCTGTGGATAATAGGGTTTATTATAAATACTCACTTAAAGATTTATGTTTTCTCTATAATAAATCAAGATTTGATTTATTTTTCTTTTTATTTAATTGTATTTTTTTTTTTGTTTTTCACATATATAAGTTTTCTTAATCTTAACCGAAAAAACAACTTTTTTAACATTCTCTTTTTGCATTTTTCATCAGGTTAATAGGTAACCATACTGTTATTTCAAAACTTTAAGGGAAAACATCAATAAATGAAGAGTATAGGTGAAGAATCTCAAGTTTACCAATGTAAACCTGGTTTTATTCACGACAGAAGTAAATAAGGATTTTTATGTTTTCAATTTATAATATAGAAATCACAAATTAACTGTTATTTTTAATTTTACTTATGTTGCTTACCGATAAGTATTATTTTTCGATTTTTTTATTTATTTTTATTTTCGAAGTAAAGATTTTTTTTGAGCATATTTCTTCTTTGAGGAATTTGATTTTTTTTTTTAATTTCATTTTTTGCAAAGTTTATATTTTTTATTTTAATGATCTTGAGTTAAAATTTTTAGTTCAAAAGAATATATCTTAAAATTTAAGTTTTATT
This sequence comes from Coremacera marginata, assembly GCA_914767935.1. Lineage (NCBI taxonomy): Eukaryota > Metazoa > Arthropoda > Insecta > Diptera > Sciomyzidae > Coremacera > Coremacera marginata. Next base: position 40,759,383 of record OU612043.1, read on the forward strand.
TTTTTTTTACTTTAACTAATACAAAAAAGAGTTATTTTTCGGATATAATTTGTACTTCCTAAAATAATGATTTTAATAATGAAATAAATAATTATTTATGAGTTTTTTTTTTTTCTTCAGAATAACTAATTTTTATGTTATTTTCTTAACCACAAAGTTAAACTTATTTATGTGTTTTTTTTTTAATGCTCAGTAATAAGACTTCTTTACTTACAGGTTTCAAAATAAGATTAATATTTTTAATTTTATTTTTATTCCCAAAATATTGATAATTTTTGAGTCATACTTTTTTGTTTAAAAGTAACATTGTTTTTCTTTGTTTATCATTTTCATCACATCACAAAACTTGATCACAACTTGAACATTCTTGAGTTAGATTTTCTACTCAGGTATAAGACTTACGTTTAAAGCTTAGTGTTTTTACTCGTAAAGGGATGTGAAAAGAATTAATTTTGCTAATATTATTTGTTACTCCCAAAATAATGGTCATAACAAAATAAAACATATTCCTTAAGAATTTAAAATTTTAACGTTCAGAAACTGTTGTCAGTTTTAATGTTATTAAAATTAAATTGTTATTAATTGTTATTATAATAAAATTTAATTGCTAAGCATTAAATAACGCTTATTTAAACAAAAAATAATAGTTGAATATTGAATATTGAATATTGAATATTGAATATTGAATATTGAATATTGAATATTGAATATTGAATATTGAATATTGAATATTGAATATTGAATATTGAATATTGAATATTGAATATTGAATATTGAATATTGAATATTGAATATTGAATATTGAATATTGAATATTGAATATTGAATAGTGAATATTGAATATTGAATATTGAATATTGAATACTGAATATTGAATATTGAATATTGAATATTGAATATTGAATATTGAATATTGAATATTGAATATTGAATATTGAATATTGAATATTGAATATTGAATATTAAATATTGAATATTGAATATTGAATATTGAATATTGAATATTGAATATTGAATATTGAATATTGTATATTATATATTGAATATTGAATATTGAATATTGAATATTGAATATTGAATATTGAATATTGAATATTGAATATTGAATATTGAATATTGAATATTGAATATTGAATATTGAATATTGAATATTGAATATTGAATATTGAATATTGAATATTGAATATTGAATATTGAATATTGAATATTGAATATTGAATATTGAATATTGAATATTGAATATTGAATATTGAATATTGAATATTGAATATTGAATATTGAGTATTGAATATTGAATATTGAATATTGAATATTGAATATTGAATATTGAATATTGAATATTGAATATTGAATATTGAATATTGAATATTGAATATTGAATATTGAATATTGAATATTGAATATTGAATATTGAATATTGAATATTGAATATTGAATATTGAATATTGAATATTGAATATTGAATATTGAATATTGAATATTGAATATTGAATATTGAATATTGAATATTGAATATTGAATATTGAATATTGAATATTGAATACTGAATATTGAATATTGAATATTGAATATTGAATATTGAAAATTGAATATTGAATATTGAATATTGAATATTGAATATTGAATATTGAATATTGAATATTGAATATTGAATATTGAATATTGAATATTGAATATTGAATATTGAATATTGAATATTGAATATTGAATATTGAATATTGAATATTGAATATTGAATATTGAATATTGAATATTGAATATTGAATATTGAATATTGAATATTGATAATTGAATATTGAATATTGAAAATTGAATATTGAATATTGAATATTGAATATTGAATATTGAATATTGAATATTGAATATTGAATATTGAATATTGAATATTGAATATTGAATATTGAATATTGAATATAGAATATTGAATATTGAATATTGAATATTGAATATTGAATATTGAATATTGAATATTGAATATTGAATATTGAATATTGAATATTGAATATTGAATATTGAATATTGAGTATTGAATATTGAATATTGAATATTGAATATTGAATAGTGAATATTGAATATTGAATATTGAATATTGAATATTGGATATTGAATATTGAATATTGAATATTGAATATTGAATATTGAATATTGAATATTGAATATTGAATATTGAATATTGAATATTGAATATTGAATATTGAATATTGAATATTGAATATTGAATATTGAATATTGAATATTGAATATTGAATATTGAATATTGAATATTGAATATTGAATATTGAATATTGAATATTGAATATTGAATATTGAATATTGAATATTGAATATTGAATATTGAATATTGAATATTGAATATTGAATATTGAATATTGAATATTGAATATTGAATATTGAATATTGAATATTGAATATTGAATATTGAATATTGAATATTGAATATTGAATATTGAATATTGAATATTGAATATTGAATATTGAATATTGAATATTGAATATTGAATATTGAGTATTGAATATTGAATATTGAATATTGAATATTGAATAGTGAATATTGAATATTGAATATTGAATATTGAATATTGGATATTGAATATTGAATATTGAATATTGAATATTGAATATTGAATATTGAATATTGAATATTGAATATTGAATATTGAATATTGAATATTGAATATTGAATATTGAATATTGAATATTGAATATTGAATATTGAATATTGAATATTGAATATTGAATATTGAATATTGAATATTGAATATTGAATATTGAATATTGAATATTGAATATTGAATATTGAATATTGAATATTGAATATTGAATATTGAATATTGAATATTGAATATTGAATATTGAATATTGAATATTGAATATTGAATATTGAATATTGAATATTGAATATTGAATATTGAATATTGAATATTGAATATTGAATATTGAATATTGAATATTGAATATTGAATATTGAATATTGAATATTGAATATTGAATATTGAATATTGAATATTGAATATTGAATATTGAATATTGAATATTGAATATTGAATATTGAATATTGAATATTGAATATTGAATATTGAATATTGAATATTGAATATTGAATATTGAATATTGAATATTGAATATTGAATATTGAATATTGAATATTGAATATTGAATATTGAATATTGAATATTGAATATTGAATATTGAATATTGAATATTGAATATTGAATATTGAATATTGAAATGATATTGAATATTGAATATTGAATATTGAATATTGAATATTGAATATTGAATATTGAATATTGAATATTGAATATTGAATATTGAATATTGAATATTGAATATTGAATATTGAATATTGAATATTGAATATTGAATATTGAATATTGAATATTGAATATTGAATATTGAATATTGAATATTGAATATTGAATATTGAATATTGAATATTGAATATTGAATATTGAATATTGAATATTGAATATTGAATATTGAATATTGAATATTGAATATTGAATATTGAATATTGAATATTGAATATTGAATATTGAATATTGAATATTGAATATTGAATATTGAATATTGAATATTGAATATTGAATATTGAATATTGAATATTGAATATTGAATATTGAATATTGAATATTGAATATTGAATATTGAATATTGAATATTGAATATTGAATATTGAATATTGAATATTGAATATTGAATATTGAATATTGAATATTGAATATTGAATATTGAATATTGAATATTGAATATTGAATATTGAATATTGATATTGAATATTGAATATTGAATATTGAATATTGAATATTGAATATTGAATATTGAATATTGAATATTGAATATTGAATATTGAATATTGAATATTGAATATTGAATATTGAATATTGAATATTGAATATTGAATATTGAATATTGAATATTGAATATTGAATATTGAATATTGAATATTGAATATTGAATATTGAATATTGAATATTGAATATTGAATATTGAATATTGAATATTGAATATTGAATATGAATATTGAATATTGAATATTGAATATTGAATATTGAATATTGAATATTGAATATTGAATATTGAATATTGAATATTGAATATTGAATATTGAATATTGAATATTGAATATTGAATATTGAATATTGAATATTGAATATTGAATATTGAATATTGAATATTGAATATTGAATATTGAATATTGAATATTGAATATTGAATATTGAATATTGAATATTGAATATTGAATATTGAATATTGAATATTGAATATTGAATATTGAATATTGAATATTGAATATTGAATATTGAATATTGAATATTGAATATTGAATATTGAATATTGAATATTGAATATTGAATATTGAATATTGAATATTGAATATTGAATATTGAATATTGAATATTGAATATTGAATATTGAATATTGAATATTGAATATTGAATATTGAATATTGAATATTGAATATTGAATATTGAATATTGAATATTGAATATTAAATATTGAATATTGAATAGTGAAAGAAAACGATCAAGTAATTCGTGGCACCGGGGATGTTTTCGAAAAAAAGCTAAAACTTTAATTAAACATACTTTTTATTCAAATTTTGAAACGAAAATAGCTTTATACTGTGCTGTAACGTGAAATTTCAAAACTTGTTTCATAAAAATCGATCCAGTGCTTTTGGAGTTTGCTTGGAAACAAAAATTTGCGCTGCAATTTTATACAATAGTATAGATAATAGTATAGAGAAGCCCTTATAACGCACATTAGCAAATTATTAATTCCAAGAATATCGTCTCTAATGTCTGACAATTACGCAATCTTTCATTATAAGAGACTTAATAATAAGACATCAGTTTAGCAAATTTAAAATAGTCCAGCTCGATAACGGTTTATGCAATGTAAATTCATAGCTAGCACGTACTATCAGTTTCTCTGAAAAAAACTTTGTCAAAGTTCCGTCAGCAAAATACTAAGCCTTTAAGCTTAAATACTGCTTAGGTTTAAAAACATTTTCATTGCCATCATAGTTTGCAATACGTGCTGGTATTAGAATTACAAAAATAGAAAACAATGCCGCCAGAAGCAAAAGCATTTTATCTCAGCAGTGGTCAGCAGTCCTTGGGAACTGCTATCGTGTTTTGTTTTTGTTTTTTTTTTTTGGTTTTTTTTTTTACTCAAGACATGATTAACTACATACAATTAAATTAACGGATCGTTAATTATAATATTCATGGCACATTCCAGCCGGATTTGTGTGACTAGCAAGCAAAAAAAAAAAAATAAAATAAAATAAAACTTTCGACCATTATTTGCTGTAATATTTAAACGTGTCACGTAGCTATTTGCTTGACATTCACAACGTGCGGTATAGCTAACTGTACTGAATTATTTGAAGGATTTTCTAAAGAAAACAATTTTTTAGTTTTCCTTAGGGTAAAATTAATGTGCAAATTATTTTAAATTTTGATGGGAATTGTCTTTCTTTTCAATGCTGACAAATTTAGGGACCAACTGAATGGTGACTATTTGTGTGTTTTTTTTTTTTTTTTTGTGAAATGGTTTCAAAAATAAGTAAAAGAAAAAAAAAGACTTGATTCAGGCGTAGTAAGTAAATGAAGCAGAATAAATAATGTTCTCAAGAGATTTGCGTGTATATTTCAGGCAAACCATTAATATGGATTTGTGGTTAATGGCTACAAATTGTTGACAACAATTTATAATAGAGATAGGAAAAGGGAGTGAATTTCAGAGGAGGGAAAAAGCAAAACCTATTTGGTGATGAAAATCTTATGAATTCAATAGTAACACTTCTTCTTTGAAGTAAGGTTGATAGAAAACTTATACGCACTTTTAAGCTAAATAAAAGACGAAAAAATTCATGAATAGTATGTTTTTTTATTACAAAAGCAGACGTAAATTAAATTAAAATTTCTTGAAGTACATTAAAAAAAAAATAACTATTTTTGTAGCTGAAAATTATAGGTATATTTTTAATTTCTTGTTTAATTTTCACCTAGAGTGAATATGTTTTCCTACTATATAAATTAGTTTTGTCGTATATGAAGATATTTCGTCGTATACGAAATCTGTTCAAATTATTTTTTTGGAATAAAAATTTATAGCAAGTTTTACTTCAGGTCAGTTAATAGCATATCCTCTATTCTCGTCATCAATTATCGATCTTTTTGAACATATTCCTTATATATGATGAGTTCTCAATCTAACGAAAATTTCCGTTCCAAAGATAGTAGCTTCAATATGATAAGAGTACTCTCAAAACAAAGGATTGGGTTAAAAGTTTGCCACCTTAATGCTCAAAGCTTGGTAAATAAGATAGACGAAATGCGATATTTGTTTGAAAATTCTGGTGTAGATGTAATTTGTGTTAGTGATTTGTGTTAATAATGACATGTCTGATGCTTTGTTCTGTTTGAATGGTTACAAAATATTTCGTTCTGATAGAGTTGGTCATGCAGGTGGAGTTGCAATATTTGTAAAAGAAAATGTTACGTGTAAAATACTCTTTAAGTCGCCTCCAGATAGTATTATGGAATATATCTATGTTGTAGTTTCAAATTGTAGTCGAAATTTGCTTCTTGGTTGTGTTTATCGTCCAAACAGTTCTGTTGATTTTTCACCTCTTTTAATAACATTAGAAAATATTGCACTATCTTTCACTGAAATAATTATAGCTGGCGATTTTAATAGCAACCTACTAGTTGAAAATAATCTAGTGCAAGATATGGATAGCTTAGGTCTATTTCCTGTTAATTCCTGTATACCAACTTACTATACAAGAACTAATAATACTGTCTTGGATCTATTCTTTGTAAGTGCAAAAAGTGGAATCCTTCTGTATGATCAATTATGTGTTTCTAATTTTTCTAAACATGATCTTATTTTCCTAGCTTATGACTTTCAACTCAAAGAGACGGTAAATTGCTTCAGCTACCGTGACTTTAAAAACATAGATTACGCTGGACTTGAAACTGCTATAGCTGATATAGGCCTAGAACAAATTTTTTATATTGACTCAGTTGACGAACAAGTAGATTTTTTCCAAGGCCATGTCAATAATCTATTTAATGAGTTTGTACCCGTAAAACAAAGAAAACTGTTCTCAAGCAACGCCCCTGGTTCAACAGAACCATTAAAAATCTAATATTGCTTCGCAATAATGCTTTCAATCGCTGGAAACGCTTCAAAACTCCAGAATTGTATGATGAGTTTAAAATTCTGCGCTCGACAGTGGTGAAGGAGGTGAAAACAGCAAAAAGAACTTATTATATGGATAAGTTTAGTTCTGTGGTGAACAGTAAGCAGAAGTGGCGTGAGATACGTAACATTGGTCTTTGTAGAAAATCACTTAGTTCTTGTGATAACCTGGACGTCGAGGATTTAAATAAGCAATTTGTTAATATTCCCATGCCTTCGGTCAGTGAAAACGTTTATAGGGCTATTAACAGCTCTTTTGATGCCAACTCTAGCTTCAGCTTCTCTTGCGTTTGTCAGGCGGATGTACAGAGAAGTATATCATCAATCAAATCGAATGCTATCGGGTATGATGACATTAGCCCCATTTTCCTGAAAATTTTGCTTCCGAAAGTTCTCCCTTACCTAACTCACATTTTTAACACTGTTCTCACGAAGTCAATTTACCCAAAAGAATGGAAGAAAGCTAAAATTTTACCAGTAAAAAAATCGCATAATGAATATCGCCCAATAGCTATCCTTTCATTTATATCCAAAGCGTTAGAATTGTTATTAAGTCAACAAATCAACACACACTTGCATAAAAATGCTTTTATAACTGAAAAGCAATCGGGTTTTAGGGAAAAACATAGTTGCATCACTGCCCTTATTGATGTAATTGAGGACTTGCGATCTGGCATAGATGACAATGGAGTTGGTTTCTTAGTTCTGTGATAGATCGCAAGCTGTCTTTGCTAACAACGTTTCGTCTGTCTTTTTACCCATTAAAAGAGGTGTTCCTCAAGGTTCTGTTCTGGGTCCTACTTTTTTCGCCATGTACATAAATGACCTACCTAGTGTTTTAGAAAACTGTAAGATTCATTTGTACGCAGATGACGTCCAGTTGTACGTTAATTGTAAACGTCAGAACATATTTGGCTGTGTATCGCATCTAAATTGTATTCTTGCTGAAATTGGAACTTGGGCACTTAAAAACGGCTTAAGCCTTAACCCAACTAAGTCCAAATGTTTGGTAATTGCGAAGAAAGTCATTGACATTTCCACTGTCCCCAATCTTTCATTAAATAATAGCAATATTGAATATGTAGACTCTGCAAAAAATCTAGGGATAACTTTTAACAGAACGCTTACTTGGAATAACCACATCAGTAGCACGGTTGGAAAGGTCTACGGCATGCTTCGTGTTCTTTGGACTACGCAGTTTTTTACACCTTTTCATATAAGAATGCTTCTTGCTAAAACTTATCTCATACCAACAATGCTATATGGCTGCGAAATTTTTGCTAACTGTGATTGTCTAAGTAAAAACAAATTAAACGTTCTGTTTAATAATATTGCTCGTTACGTGTTAGCACTTAAACGAAGAGATCATGTTTCCCAGTATGCTAAAAGAATCCATGGCTTAACCTTTGATAACTTGTTGAACTACCGTACGACTTTATTGTTGCATAAAATTATCTGTAATACTGAGCCCAGTTATTTGTTTTCGAGATTAAACTTTTCTCGATACTGTCGAACAAACATGATTAATTCTCCACGTGTTTCGTGTTTAACGTCAGAAAGACAATTTTTTGTACACTCTGTTCGTCTTTGGAACGCACTTCCTAATAGTTTAAGATCGTGCAAAAATGCTGTGCAATTCAAAAATCAATTAGCTTTACTCTTTTCTTCGCTGTAAAAGTTAATGGTCATGTACATTTTTGAAGTGTTTAATAGATAGATGTTTAAGAATGTTACATTTATATGTCAGTTTACTTCACATTAGGAACCTAACTGTTAATATAATGTTTTGAAATGTTTAATTTTACGTTAATTTCTTAATTCATAAAGTTTTTACTATAAATTTTAACTTTTATATGCATTCTAAGTTATATATTATAAGTCATATAGTCAATCATTGTTTTATGCTTTATACTGCCGGTACTGTTTATAAGGTTTTCAAACTTTGTTGTGCCGGTCTTCGAAAGAGATAAATAAATTAAATTAAATTAAATTAAATAAAATACACACCCACATATTAGCATAAAACATATATATTACCATTTAGTACTCACCAGGGGCGCATACAGATGTGGTTTTGGGTGTTAAGCCCCCCAAATTAATGAATAAACACCTAAAATAAAATGTATAAAGTAAAACGATTATTAAATCAAGAGCCTCATAAGAATTTGTAATATCTAGTTTAAGCTTTTTTTTTTTTTTTTTCTTATAATCATCTCTAAGTAGTTAAGCAAAGCAGTACTTAGCAAATTACTGCTATTCCATAAGAAAGCACTGATCTGCAACATTGGTGCTTATTAACATAAAAATTGGGGTTTAAATTTTATAAAAAGTAAAAACTTTAATCAATTGGAACTAATATCAAATATGACCTTAATGAGCCACTCGAATCCAGGTTCCAAAAACATAAAATAAAAATAATTCGCAATTCGACAATAACAACAAACAAAGCTCTGTACACTAGAGTGTGCCTTATTTTGCGTTCGTTGCGTCGTACGTTGCAGTTGTTTTGACATTTCAATTTCAATTTCCAGTGCTTATTAAATTGTTTTCCAGTTAAAAAAGGACTTACAAAATAATGGCTTATTCGCAAAAAATTAAGAAAAATAATTGCCCAAAAAAGTATTTTCTTTCGTAAAATAACGTACGAAAGAATACTTGATCATAAAAATATCTGCAAATATGACCTAAGCTAACATAGGTTAAGCTAATCTCTAACGAACAGGCTACAACTTGCATTTTTCTATTTAATGTTTGTAAATATTTAGTACATATTTACTTTAGTACATATTAATTTTCAAAATTTCTGCTTTTGAAAAACTTACCGCCAAACACTCATACCATTAATTTCAAAACAATAGAAATTCTTAGTAAAATGAATTTTTGAACTTATCAATGTGCAAGAAAAAATGGTCAGAAATTAAAAGTTTTGACTGTCGATGCAAGTTGCTCTGCTGTTATTGAATAGAACTGTACTTTTTTTTTTTTTTGTCTGAAAGGTCAATAAAAGTACTTTATGAAAATCATAATAGCAGTTAGTAAGGCATTTATATTTATTCAATTTTTGTTCAAGAAATGTCCATAATATTTAATGTTTTCTCAAAAAATGACGCAAAAATTTAAGTTGCAAAAATAATTAAATTCAAAATTGCATTTCTCACTCACTTTCATTGACACATTAAACGCTACAGTAACATTACGACACGTGGTCAAAAGAGAGCATTTGTATATGAGAAAATTTACATAAATGATTGGCAAAAATTAGTTTTTGCTCTGATGTTTTCAAAAGTGTCCAATCTCTCGAATAAAATGTAAAATTTGAAAATATACTTTTGCAAGTAATCACGATCACACACATCACGATTTTTCTAACTTTTTATGATAATTTTTAGGTGTTTAATCTTCATTTTGCGTATTTCGCTGAAGTTACCTGTTTGTGAAAAGTTTTTTCAAATCGAAGAATGAAATCAAAAATTAATTATATCAACTCCCGAGTAAAGCCGGGTATCCAGCTAGTAATATTTAAAAAAAAAAAATTTATCTAGTTCTAGTCTGGGCACAAGGTAATACATATATATAAAAAAGACCCATACCAAATTCTAACTTAATCGGTTCATTATAGCTTGAGATATCATGTCAAACGTGTTGGAAAAAATAGTTTCGAGAAAAACGCGTTTAAAGATTTCAGCAAAGTTACATGCAGTCAAAGGTTGCATCACTAAACTAGCTATAACCCACCCTGTAAATAAGTAAAATTTTAAAAATTTCTTTGAATATTATATTCTAAAAGGTGTAATCTTTCAAAATATGCAAAAAAACATATTATTTTCTTTCAAAATTATTCATTAGAATACTACCTTTATCATTTGGCTTGTACAGTAAGATTCATGTTGTTATGTACTAACAACATAACTTTTATACAGTCATTCAATAAATCTATTGTATACGACTTCCTCAATGCCGATTACAATAACATTAAAAATGACTTAAATTGTTTGGACTGGAACCACTTGTCTGCACTAGAATTGGACGATGCTGTATCGTCTTTCTATCAAAAAGTCTTTTCTGTATTTGATACTCATGTTCCAAAAATAAAGAAAAAAAAAATAAACTATCGGAACCTTGGCTTGATTCAAATCTTAGAAATTTGAGAAATCAAAGAAATAAACTTTACAGAGTCATTAAAAATTGCGTCATTGTAAGTGATGAGGTAAAGGTTAGATACGAAGAGCTGTCTAAGGAGTTCTCCATTAAGTCCGAAGAGGCTTATAGGCTTTACGCCAATTTAATTGGAGAAAGGATTATTGAAGACCCGAAAAAATTCTTCGATTTTGTAAATGTAAAACGGAAATCGACCGGATACCCAAACTTCATGTTTAAAGGCAATGTTACTTCATCTAACTCACAGGAAATTTGAACACATTTTAAAGAAGTCTTTTGTTCGACTACTTCCCAAAATCAACCTACATTTGCCAGTATAACTAGTAGACCGACATTGGTTTGTGAAATTAATATTACACGGAGTGACATAACCAATTCCATTAAAGAATTAGATTCAAATAAATCTCCAGGTCCAGACCTTATACCACCATCACTTGGTCAATGTTTAGATCAATTAATTACGCCGTTACATATGATTTTTAACAAATCCTTGCATACAGGTATATTCCCAACTTTTTGGAAATCTTGTCATCTTACGCCAATTTATAAAAATGGTGACAAGAGATCAGTTGAAAATTATAGGGGCATTGCAATATTGTCAGTAATTCCAAAGCTATTTGAAAAAATTATATGTTCCAAACTCATGAGCATAATTAATCCGTGTTTAAACGAGCAGCAACATGGTTTTCGTAAAGGACGATCAACAACCACAAATCTTGCAATCATGGCACCAAATAGATGCAGTCTATACAGGTTCTAGTAAAGCCTTTGACCGTGTTGATCACGAAATCCTAGCTACGAAACTAGAAAAATTTGGTATATCAGGTACTGTGCTGAAATCTGTGAAAGATCCCAATATGTAAAATTTCAGGGTACTTTGTCTAAAAAGATTGTTGTCTCGTCGGGTGTACCTCAAGGTAGCCATCTTGGCCGACTTCTCTTCAACATATTTATTGCAGACATATCTGAAGTTTTGCATGATGTCCCCCATCTCTAATATGCAGATGACTTAAAATTATACTATAACATTAGATCAGAAGTGGATTCAGTATTCTTACAGAATAAGCTTTTTTCTCTGGAACAGTGGTGTAGTAAAAATAAACTTTATTTAAATATAAATCAGTGCTACGTTATAAGTTTGTCCCGTAAAAACGTAATCACATATAGCAGATACATGCTAAGTAAGGTAGAACTTAAAAGGGTCAACCACATAGCAGATCTTGGAATAATTCTTGATAGTAAGATGCGCTTTAACCTTCACTACGATCATATCATATCCAGGGCAAACAAAATGCTCGGATTCATAAAAAGACGTGCAAAAGAATTCAAAAACCTTTGGGTAACTAAAACCTTGTACTGCACATTAGTACGACCAATCTTAGAATACTGTTGCATAATTTGGAACCCAGCTTTTGTAGTGCATAGTGAAAGGCTAGAATCTATTCAGAGACAATTCTTGCTTTTTGCATTGAGAGACCTATACGATCCTCGTGACTATACAAATTTACCACCATACGAGAGTAGACTTAAAATCCTCAATTTAATGTCGCTGTCATCGAAGAGAATATTACTTTGCTCATGCTTTACATTCGATGTTATTACAGGTAACATCGATAGCGAATACATCTCGAGCAAGGTACTATTTAATGAACCAATAAGGCGAACAAGGTATACAAAATTGTTAAAAGAATCGCATCACAACACTATTTACGCATTGAACGAGCCCTTGAATAGATGTTGTAAAATATTTCACAATATCAGCGAGCATTATACACCGACAATATCGAAATTCAGATTCAAGCGTTCTCTTTCCAAATCACTTTCCTTCCTTTGCATAACTACCCCCTTATTAAACACCAACTCACGTTATATGCCCAATGGTACATATAAGTGAATCTTCTCCAATTCCTTTTCACCATTCTGATCCTTTTTCTATTTCCTTGATCTAGCATTTATAGAAAAATTGTAAATTAAAAATTTTAATGTTAAATAAGTAAAACACCGCATTGTAATATTAACTCTATTCTCCCATATCCAAATGTCTCTTCTTACATTGCCGTCTACCACCCATACCTAAACAAAATTTAGTTGTTCTCCCATTTAGCTTTCCATCTTAATAATATTTTAGCATAGTATTGAAAACTAGTACAGGTAGACCTCGCTTAACACGGGGGTTACGTTCCCGTATAATACCGTGTTAAACGAAACCGTGTTAAGTGAAACAAGAAACCAGTACAAAAAGTAGGGTTCCGTTCCAGGATATCAAAAAATACATCAAAAGCCGTTTTTTTTTACTCTTTATTAATTTTAATTGTAGTTATAACTTAAAAAATAAACAAAAATTGATTTTCAATCAAAAGTTTACTTGTTTGTATAGTTAAAAAAAATAACAAACTTAAAAAAATAAAGTAACTAAAGGAATTCAAAATTTATCAAAATACAATCATGCTATTCAAATCTGTTCTTCACCGCTGCTTATGGTCAATCGTGCGCGCTTTTGAGGTGCATCCATTTGGGGCTGTTTTTTAAAAAAATCTGTTAGTTTTGACTGTTTGTTTGACAGTTTTTTATAAATTTGTTTGTATGGTAACATACAATTTTCAAGTTCTCTTTTAAACTTTAATCGCCTTTCAGCAGAAGGATCGGCATTTAAAAAAAACGACTCCAAGTTTTTGGCTAGACTCATTCCCTTTTGAAGATCCTTAACCGTTAATTCATGAGTTTCGCTATCGTCTTCAGTGTCGCTGTTATCAGAATTTTGCTTATTAGGACTTTGCGATATGATTTGAATTAAATCGGAATCTTCTAATTCGGTTTCCTGCAGTAGATCTTGTAAATCTTCTGCCACCATATCATTAAATCCTTCACCGTCGATTAAGTGTGCAATTGCTAAGATTTCGGTAAGTCCGTTTTCTTCAGATGCAACCCCTGTTTCTTCTTCCACATCCACAGACGGCAATATTTTATTCCAACATCCACTTAATGTTGACTTTTTCAGCTCCTTTATTGATTTCGCTATTATTTGGATACAGTCTTTGATTGAATACGTCTTCCAAGCGCTTGTTAAATCCACAGATGACGACTCTGTTAAATTTAAAATCCACTGCAAAGAATTTCGGATATAATACATTTTGAATGTGTAAATTATCCCTTGATCCATTGGCTGCAACAGTGACGTGGTATTAGGTGGCATGAACATAATTTTGACATTAGGATGAGTCAAATTTTGTGGATGACCTGGAGCGTTATCTAAAAGCAACAAAGCTTTGAAGTCCAAATTCCTCTTCTTTAAATATTTCTCAACTTCTATAACAAAGCAATTATAAAACCAATCACTGAAAATATCTCTGGTAACCCACGCCTTCGAATTTGCTCTCCAGTAAACTGGCAATGTACTCTTGTCTATGTTTTTGAGCGCACGAGGATTTAGTGACTTATAAATTAGCAATGGTTTGACTAAACAATCACCGGATGCATTTCCGCACAAAAGCAGAGTTATTCGGTCCTTGGATACCTTATATCCAGGTGCGCTCCTTGCATCTTTTGAAATAAAAGTTCTGTTCGGCATTTTTTTCCACCAAAGTCCAGTTTCATCAGCATTAAAAACTTGATCCCTTACATATCCTTGCTCGTCAATATATTTTTGAATTTCTTTTGGGAATGTGTTAGCAGCTTCCACATCAGCCGAAGCTGACTCTCCTTGAACTTTTAAGCTATGAATAGCAAATCTTTTTTTGAAGTGCTCAAACCAGCCATTACTTGCAGTAAATTCTGCGGATACAGAAGGCTCTCCACTCTTTTTGAGGTTTTCATAAATGCTCAGAGCTTTTTCTTTGATGATGTGTTTGCTTAAAGGAATTCGCTTTTGGCAGTTATCTTCAATCCAAATATTAAGCGCCTTTTCCATTTTTTCCATTATTGGTGGGCGTAGTCGATTGGAATATTTTATGGAGGTTAAGGAGCCATCAGCAACTGATTTTCTTATTGCCGACTCATTTTTCTTTATGGTCCGCACTGAAGCTTCATTTATCTTTAAGTTTTTTGCGACAGCAGCAATTTTTTCTCCTTGGCATAAACGATCCAAAATTATAATTTTTGTTTCCAAAGAAATAACTTTCCTCTTAAGCGGTATCTTTTCCGACATGATCATAAACTGGAAAACAAATTTATAAATTAAGACTTCAAAATTAAATAAGGAGTTCTGAAGCATATTCTACATACCTATTGAATTGAAATTATTTACTTATCTCACTTAATCAAATGTATGAGCACGTGTTGAGTTATATCCACAGAAGACACTTACATACTGAGCAAACCTGCCAAATTTGTTTGTAACATCGCGTTGCTAGACTTAATTCGGGGAATTCCTGATATCATTGCATATTCAAACACAAACGATGTATAAAAAGCTGCATTGAACAATTCAACAATTATGTAACTCATTTCTTCTCGCTCTCTCTCACAACATTTCATATTATGACCTACGAGTCTTATATGAATTCATAATGTTTGTCGGTAAAAGAGGTCTGCTTCTACTCCAGCAAAATATGTTATACCATTTAGCAGTAGATGGCGTTCAAATTTCGACTTAGAACTAAAAAATATCAGTTAAAATATGAACGTTTTTTTTTTAATACATGTACTTTAATGCACACACAACAAGTGCAAATATTTTTTGACTTAAAAAAAAAAAAAAAAAAATTTCCGGAACCGTGTTAGAACGAGGCCATTTAGCGTGTTAAACGAAAAATGATCACAAAACGTAAACCGTGTTAGAGCGAGGCCGTGTTATAAGAAGCACGTGTTAAGCGAGGTCTACCTGTACATATTTTTACTATGTGTATAAAATCTGTTAGTATGTAAGTTTAGTATATAAGTTCCCCCTTCGTTCTTCTTATTGTCTTTTCTTTTTGACGTGTTTTTGAAAATGTGTGGATTCATGTGGGCGGACTACGCCCACTGAGAATTGCATATCTTCTACACCTAAAACAAGGAAAGAGGAGAGAAAAACAAAAAATAAAAAAAAAAAAAATAAATACAACAACAACCTGTTAGAAAAATAAGTTAGAATAAGTATATTGCCTTATTTGGCTAAATAAATAAATAAATATAAATATAAATTTGCCACTGTCTGTCGCATCGAGCGAACGTTTATTTGCGTTGCTACGAAAACTCAAAACATATCAGCATTTTTTTTTGGGTGTGCCCCTGATACTTACAATGGATAAATATACCATAAAATTCTTATGTATGTATATTGGCCATTCACCTTAATAGCATAACCAGTTAAAAATTCATAAAAACTTAGCTTGAACCAAAGCAGAATAAAAACCAGTTAAAGAAGTAAAATATACATGTTAGTCTAAGACATTAAAAATATATCTATCCATATGTGTATGTATGTATTAAGTAGCATCATAAAAACTGCACATTCTCTAGCCATAATGTTAAATTTTATTACCCTAAATTCGTTGAAGTGTCTGTGAGTATGTGTGTGCTAAATAATGTTTATATACACACACATCGTTTTAGTGTGGATACGAGAAAAATGAGAAATTTACATAATCGTGTAGAATGCATAAAATATTCATGATGTATCTAAGGGTCACTTGCTAAGTACATTCATTAATAGATAATCTCTTTTTGTAGAGCTATGTTAGTCAAGATTTCTCGTTTATTTTTTTTTTTTTTTCTCATATTACACTGGTTGTGTATCAAAGAACTTTGCATAGGATAAATGAAATTGGTTAGTGGATAGATAACGGTTTTTATTTAATTTTTTTTTTTATTTGTGTTGTTTACAGATAAAAGTGTGTTAAATGCATTAAGCAGTTAACAAATAGAACATACAGGGAGGGCAAAAGTCACCATGAGCTTAGAATTCAGATTATACAATATGCAAAATGGTAATTTTTTTTACACTAATTACCGTTTACAGCTTCGCAATGATGGGCTCGTTTAAGAGCATTTTCCAATACAACTTTCAAAATTTGTGGCTGTAGCACTTTCTGCAATAATGTTGGCCTTGAGTTCAAGTATTGTCTCGGTCTTTTTCATATATACTCGCTCCTTCTTATGACCCTAAACTAAACAGTCGGGTGCTGACAAATCTGGCGAACGCGCTGGTCAATTCATTATCGAATTTCTGGAAATTATTTGCTTTCCAAAAATTTGACTTAAAAGTGCCAATTGTGTCTCGGCATTTCTTCATATTCGAAGGCCCAATGATATTTTTAGATGTAATGCCACACTATACTGAACACCTAATAGGGTGCAAGTGGCGTCGATGAATGCTGACGATGAACTAAGCAACGAATCATTGCATCAGAGGGCGAAAATCTGACGTTAAACTGCCGATGATAGGCGTTAAAATAATTGATCGCTGATTTAAATAATAATATTCTATTATTCTGGTTTTTTGTTCAGTTGTAAATCTCGCCGCTTCTCCAATCTCACCCATTTTTGTAAGCTTAAAGCTTCTCATTATACTAAAGAATATATGTACGAAATTTAGTTAAAATCGGAGAAATAGTGTTGATGGACATAGATAATAGTCACGGCTTCCGACTAGTATCGCCCCTTTTTATTAACTAACGACTGATCTTTATGCTAAATAAT
The DNA here is from genome assembly GCA_914767935.1 of Coremacera marginata. Taxonomy (NCBI): domain Eukaryota; kingdom Metazoa; phylum Arthropoda; class Insecta; order Diptera; family Sciomyzidae; genus Coremacera; species Coremacera marginata. Next base: position 40,777,377 of record OU612043.1, read on the forward strand.
ATGTGTGCAAAATTTGGTTGAAGTTGAACAAACGGTGGCTGAGTTCGATTAGCATTATATTGACACGCCCCTTGTCCAATTGGACGTACTTTGAAAGGCTTAAATCTTTTTATTATACTACAGAACTAGCAGAACCCCCGTCCGCTTCGCCAGTCACTTTTTTAACGGTCATATATTTATATAGCTATGTATGTGTAGATGAAAGTGTCTGTGAAGCTTCTGTATTCAGAAAAGCTGTTTTGTCTTTAAGCAGCGAATTTGTTAAAATAAAAAAAAAATTAAGTGCCAACTCTTCTTCTGACATCGGATGCGGTTTCAGTGACCAATTTTTACCTAGTCTTCGCCCCAGCACCGAATTCCTAATAGTAAAAAAAAAATTTAGCAGGCATTTCTATGATAAGAAAACTACATAACTTTTAAAATCAAATAACGAGTTTGGATTCAGCGCTTAATTTTTACCTAGTGTTTGCCAGTACCAAATGGCATAATTTTGAAATTCTTATAACGGATTCAGACTCAGTTTATTCGGATCTTAGCTTATGTTTGCCCAGCACCGAATTCGGAAGAATTTAAAAATTTAGGGTGCAACCCATTGGTTAAAGAACTACATAATTTTTGAAATTCTGATAACGGATTCGGATTCAGTGAGCCATTTTTAGCTAGTCTTCGCCTCAGCACCGAATTCGTAGAATAAAAAAATGTAGGTGGCAGTTCTATGGAAAAAATACGTACTTTTGCATTTGTAAAAATTTAAAAAATTTAGGTGGCTACCTTTGGTAAAAAAATTACATAATTTTGAAATTCTGACAACGAATTTGGGTTTAGTGACCCTTTTTATCTAGTGTTCAGCCACCGAATTCGTAAAAATAAAAAAATCTAGGTGGCAGCCCTAATTGAATTGAAATTGAACAAACGGTGTAGATGGAGCTAATTGAAAATAAATTGCCACGCCCCCTGTCTAGAACCGCCCAATTTTATAAACTGCTAAAGACTGCTCAAATTACCAAGGATTATGTGTGCCAAATTTGGTAGAAGTCAGACACACGGTGTACTCCACATTATACTGAAAAATATATGTATGGCTTGGATAAACATACATGAAGTCATTCAGTTTTATATATTTGCGCAAGATTGTCTATTTTTAGGCGTGAGTTTCATTCGATTTTGCCAAATACCATAGAGATCTTACATGTTATATATCAAAGCTTGTGTGCAAAATTTAAAGATATTTCTTTAATTTTTGTAGATTTCTAAAAGATTTTTTACATTTAAAATAAAGCCACTTTGTATGGGAAGAAGGTGGTGGTGGTGGTTTTCAATTTGTATTGAAGATCAAATGTTAGGTGCAAAATTTCAAGGTATTTCTTTTTAATTTTTTTAGATTTCTAAGATATTTTACCGTAAAAATAAAGTTACTTTGTATTTTGTGGTTTTTATCCAATTTGGCTCATTCTCGAACTTGCTCTCCATTTTGTAAAAGAAGCTTATATTTTTGCAAGATCCATTTCTAACAGCTACACTTTTCGCCGCATGGCAATTTAAAAAAAAAAAGAAAAATAAATGAAATTTCTGGAAAGATTGCTAATTTATTTTATTAACATTCCCTCCTTTAGTGCAATCAAATGGTTAAAAAGCAGTCTGCCTTCATACCAGTAGTAGTTCAAGAACTTTCTTTGTTCATAAAGTCAACTAGAATTTTCAACATAGTGATATCATGGAAAATATCAATTGTCGCTTTTGTTTATGGAAAGTTACTGAAAAGTTAAAATATTTGCGTACAGAATTACATCGCAGTCTTTTTTTACTTTCGTGACGCAGTTGGTTATCAAGAGAATTTTTTATTTTAATTTGATGACTTAAGTCATCCCAGGCTCGATCCTCATAGCACAGATGACAGATCTTGCTGTTTTATTTTTTTGTTAATTATATTTTTATTTTTAAATATTAAAGAGAAAAAATTTGGTCAAAAAATCTGTGTCGGGATTAATGCACTTTTCCCTTTCAGTACTCGCATCGAACCACAAACAATTCGAGTGCAAGTTGAACGTGCTGCCATCACACCATTGCCTCCCTTGCATCAAAGCGAACAAAATACGAATAAACCCGAAAGCAAGCATAGTATAGATCTTCCAATTTATTCCATTGGATAGATGACAAAAATATCTTATTTTTTATCCAAAATAATCATAAATCAATTTTTCATAAAAAAACCAAAACTGGATGTATGATCGTAAATATTTTTAATTTAAAATAAAGCACAAGATTTTAACCGCAGTTAGGACCACTTAACCTTCGCTTCGTGGTCAGAAACTCTGAACTTATGCTACCGTGCATAGGTACTTGCTTGGGTTTATTTTACCGTGCCTACACAGTTAAAAATATTGATGCGTTTTTCGTTACACGACTTGCGTTGTATTTTATGTTGCATTTGCGACGATATTTAATGCTAAATGATGCAGACCGTGTATATATATAAAGAAGAAACTTCATTATATTATCGCAAAAATTGTGCTTTTTCCCACACGGCACAAAATCCGTCTTCGATATCAAAATTTTAAAAATTACGATTAGATCGTGATGATAACGGTTATTTGGTAAACGAAGGTTCTCTTATGTTTCGAAAAAATTCCAAAGCGAATAATTCTTCAACAAAAATGCGAAGATAATTATTTTTTCTACTTTTTTACTTTTCGCCGGGTGGTTTACATATGCATTGACAAGTGTTAAATTTCGACACAATATTTTAGTAGCATATCCTTATTTTGTTTTAGATTCGATCAACATATCGTACGTAATCTGACAGCTTAGTTGGTAATGGAAGAATTTGTAATCAGTATTTTGTGTGTTAAAATACCGCAGCATACGAATATTTTTTTATTTCGATATAAATAAGAGTTAAAAACTTTATTTGAATTATATAAAAGATACGATATTTATATGGAAATTCACAGATCTAAAAATAAAACACATTTCAGATTCAAAGTTGCATTCGTTAATGTTGCCGCATGTACTGTTTTCAAATAAATCAATGCAATCAATCTGAATTTATCAAAACTCAATTTGAGAAATGCCTAAAAGAATGCTATTGCTCTGAAAATAAGCTACGTTCAGATTTAAATTTTTCGACCGTACTGTACTTTCAGAGTATTGAACGAAAGACTCATTTTAATCATAAAAGAAAGAGAAAACTACTGATTGCTGATTTAACATTTAGATCCAAAGAAATTTTGGGGATTCGTAAACACAAAGAAGAAATCTGATGGATTTCCTTCTTCTTTTAGAACTCCTGAGGGATTTACTGATAATCCCTTCAAAATTTGTGGCCTTTTCGCCAATCTTTTTAAAGAATCATTTTGTTCAGATTCTTTTAATCCTGATGGAGAGTACTTTGAATATATAAATTCCGAACCCAGAGTATCTTTGGAACATATATCCTTCACTCCAGAGGATATTTAAATGTATATTAGATCGATCGATGAGGAGTTTGGTGCTGGACCTGACGGTGTTCCTGCCGCAGTGTTAACACAATGTCTTTATTATTCAATAAATCTATTAACGAAAGTTATTTCCCACTTTTTTGGAAAAAATCATTTATAAGTCCTATTTTTAAAAAGGGTTGCAGGAACGATGTCAATAACTATAGGCCTATCGCTAAGCTCTCATCGATTCCAAAACTTTTTGAGCGTATGGTGTACGATCGGGTGAAAATTCACTGTGGCAAAGTCATAACAACTCGTCAGCATGGTTTTGTGAATGGCAGATCCACTGTGTCTAATCTTCTCGATTTTACAACATTCTGCTTAAATTCTATTGATTCTGGTAACCAGGTCGATTGTGTTTACACTGACTTTAGTAAGGCATTTGATAAGCTACCACACAATCTAATCTTATTTAAACTTGAGTTAATGGGATTTCCACAATATTTTGTGAACTGGATTAAATCGTATTTGGTGGAGCGATCTTATCAAATACGTTTCCGAGGCGCATTGTCTTCTGAATTTATTGCTGGATCAGGTGTTCCTCAGGGTAGTCACCTTGGTCCTCTTCTGTTTATTTTAGCTATCAATGATGTAACTCACGTCATTGAACACTCTCATCTGCTTATTTATGCCGATGATATGAAAATATACAGAACGATTAATTCTAGAGATAATTCAGATCTACTCCAGTCTGATCTAAAATCTTTGAAGTTTGGTGCTCTAAAAATAATATGTTTTTAAATCCAGATAAATGCCAAACTATGACCTTTTCGCGAAAAAGGAATAATTTTATTTTTGATTATAAGATTAAAGATACTGTCTTGAGTCGTGTAGACACCGTCAAAGACCTAGGTATATGCATGGATTCTAAGCTGTCGTTTAACATTCATATTGAAAATATTTGTAAAAAAGCGTCTTCAATGCTTGGTTTTATAAAACGCTGGGCCAAAGAATTTAATAGCATGATTACAACTACAACGTTGTATTATGCAATCGTGCGTCCTCACTTAGAGTATGCAAGTCAAGTGTGGTCCCCAAGTTACAATGTGCATGTTGATCGAATTGAAAGAATCCAAAAACGTTTTGTTCAGTTTGCTCTAAGGGGCTTAAGTGAAACTGACATATTAGATCTTCCTCCTTATGCGGATCGTTTAAAACTATTAAAAATGCAGTCTTTAGGTGATCGAAGGAAATCGGCAGATATCGTATATTTACACCAGCTCATAACAGGTGTATTCGATTCTCCAGAACTTCTTTCTCACATAAATTTTAACACTAACCGTAGAAGCAGTAGAAACGCTAACAACTTAATTTATTTGCCATTTAGTAGAACAAATTATATGGCTACTGCTCCTTTAAGTCGCATGAGTTCCTTTGTTAACAATTGTAGCGTTTTTGATGTTAATTTGTCAAAAGGTCAACTCAAAAGTAGATTAAAATTAGTTGTGTAAATAGATCTATGTATACGCATGGTTAGTTGTTACGTCTTGTGTTGTCCCTGAGCCCAACCCATTCATTGGTGGGTAAATTTTTCCCACATTAACTTGTTTGTGGTCACGGGTATCCATAACATTGATAGTTTCAATGATTACTGGGTAGTGGCTTTAGATGGGTTAATGCTGAGGAAGTGCGATATAGCTGTAGTAGCTGAACTCTATTGTTATTGCATGTTAAAAACATAAGTATGAGCTACTCAAATAAATATGTCTACGTGACCCAGTGGTTAGAACAACCGACTATGGATCACATCATACTGTGTTCAATTCTCAGTGGAAGCAAATATATAAAAAATTTAATTTAATTAGTAAATTTTTCGTTTTTATACAACTACTGCGGCGAATTGCTGTGTTGTTGTTTTCATAAGAACCATTTCATTACATTGGTCCTACCCCCTCCCCCCTATAGCTCGTATTGTTTAATACGCGGCTATAAAAGTTTCACTTCACTTCATTTTGGCGATATTGTATTCAAAGTTTTTGTAAAACTATGCTTGTATTAAACATTATTTCAGAATTTCTGACCATGATTCAATTCCATGACGAAAGCGCTTATTTTCAAATTCCAATTGTTTTAAATTCAAGCATAATGCAAACAAATTTAACGATAATACACTTCACGAATTTCTCTGAAGTCATTAACCCATTTTCAACCAAGTTGCAAAAATTGTTGCATTTTTAAATATAAAGTACATTCATAGAGTAATTAGGGCCCTTTGATTCCAAATACGTCATGAAAGAAATCTATCCTCACCCGTTTTTTCCCGATATATCAAAAATTAAATGTTCGATTAATCGAACTTTGGCGCTTATCCCATACCATGAAATCGCATACAAATAAAAAATGTCAAATTTTATTGCTAGGTGAATCCCCCATTGCTATTGTGTTTTCAACAGGAATAGACGTTTTGTGTGCGCGCTTGTTATATTTAAATTTTAGTGGATTTTATTGGTTTTTTTCACATAAAAAAGGTGAGTATCAATTAAAGTATAGATAAATTTCATGTGTTATTTATTGTGAGTGTTTGTGAATATAAATTGGTCTTAGATTACAGAATTGCAAAATGCCACGTTTCAAAAAAGTAACAATGAAGAAGATTGAAGACATTTTAGAATGTTGGAGCGATGAAGAAAATCACGTTCAGTCTGTCAACATACTCCCACCTGATGTAGACGAACAATCTGATGAAGCATAAAACGAAGAGAATTTCATTGCAATTAATTCGGATTCAAGTGCTTTGACTGAGGTTGCCGGATACGTGGAAATCGAGACTGAGCGCAACATTATTGAGGATATTGGCTATGAACAAATTGCAGAAACGGAGTCGGAGGCTCTCCCGTCGACTTCCAAATACCTTGTTGATAAATCGACTGCCCCGCCTAGAAAGAAACCGTGAGTGATCTACACACTACTGAGCTCATTTGAAACTCCAAAATGGTCCAAAAGCAGTTTAATTACAATATATCGCCTTATGCAGCTCCGTTGACCGATATGAAAAAAGAGCTGTGTGAAAGACTGAAGGATCTTACGCTAATTCAAATATTTTTAAAGTTGTATGATAGAGAGGTGTTGGATCATATCATAACTGAGACCAACCGTTTCGCAGCCCAGAAAAACACTGATTTTCATTTAGACGTGGCTTTATTAAAGAGATTTTTGGGTATTTTACTGCTATCTGGGTACCACACTTTGCCTTCTGTTGAGGATTATGGGTCTACAAAGCTGCCAATGGGAGTTCCAATAGTAAAGCAGGCAATGTCGAGATCTACGTTCATGCACATCAAAAGATCTCATCAGTTTCCTAATTTTTATTCCATTAATTTCAGCTTTGTCCATTCTTCGACATTATACACAGAAAGTTTATGCAGTTTGGAATTTGGGCAGAGTTTTTGTCCATAGATGAGCAAATGGTTGCCTATTTTGGCCGACACAGTTGCAAAATGTTTATTCTGGGAAAGCCAATTCGTTTTGGATATAAGCTGTGGTGCCTCTGTTCATTAACCGGCTATTTGTTTTTTTTTTTTCATTCCATACTGTGGACAATCCGATGAATACAACACAGGGTTGGTCTTGAAGCTGATGTCATTCTTCATTTACTCAGCAACGTCGAGGCTCCCATGTATCATGTGGTATTTTTTGACAACTTCTTCACATCCTATCATCTTCTGTGCTTGTTATCAGAAAAGGGATTCTGTGCAACTGGCACTGTTCGTTGTAATCGTGTAGCTGGTGGTGCTACTAATATGAGGACCGGAAAAGATTTGCCTCGCGGTGCACATGATTATATGTATGAATCTAAGAACCAGATCACTCTTTGTCGCTGGCAAGATAATACAGAGGTCACCATAGCTACAAATTATGACCAGATTCTGCCAAGCAACCTGCTGTGCTTCACAGCTATAATGATGGGATGGGTGGCGTTGATCACCACGATAACGCTATTCAAAATTATCGAGTCAACATCCGTGGAAAGAAATGGTACTGGCCACTTTGGACAAACACCCTGAATTCATCAGTTGTGAACGCTTGGAAACTGCAAATTTGGTAGCAAAATATAAAAACGAGAAGCCCATGAGCCAGAAAGAATTTAAGTTGTCTGTCACTGAGTCTCTATTGTTGACTGATGATAAAGCAGGAATGGAAGTGGATGATGATCTGGAGTTCCAGAGACCGCGCAACTTACCAAAGGTTGTTGGTGAACACCTCATCGTCCGTCAATTGGAAGGAAAATATCGTCGTTGCCAGTTGAAAGGCTGTGGCAAGCCAACAATTTGGATGTGCGAGAAGTGTGGCAAACATATGCACTCACATTGTTTTAAGGTTTTTCATGAAAAATTTTTTTTTTTTTCTACCATTTTATTCAATAACTAATATCACAGTTATATCAATTTATATAATATTATTACTAATACTTATTACTCATACTATTTCATTACTATTCTTTAAATGATCAAAAATCACAAAATTCAATAAACAATTTTTTTACAGAAAAAACCTTGTCTATTCGCTTATATTACGATATGTTTCATTTGTACCTATTTTTGTGGTATGGGATAAGCGCCAACGTTCGATTAATCGAACACTGACTTTGACTCAAGCCTGCGTTATTCAGCTGTTGCCAGGTGTTGATTTTTTGATTGCAATATACAGTTTGGCTATTTTGCTATGACACCTCATCATCACTTTTTTTTTTTTTTTTAATTATATAATTTAAATATAATTCGCAAGAAACGTCTTTCAGCAAGGTATTTTACAACCACCCCTACCACAAGTAGGGGTGGAGGTCAGAGAGATGGCAGCCATTATTTTGGAATAGCCAATTATTATAGTAATATATGATATGAACAATTTATCTGATAGCATTTAACTTCATATTTATAAAAATATTTGAAAATGAACAAATTTTACGTTCGATTAATCGAACACCAGTTGGAGGTGGGTTAAGGTCTTAGTTTTTTTTTTTTTTTTTTAATTATTAAAAAATAGAAAAAGATTTGTCTTTGCTCTGGGTAGTAAGTCGACTATCGAATGAACTTCCGAGCGCTAATTAATAATTCAACCGGTTTCTGCTTCATCGTTATGTTGAACATGCGTTAAACATTCGTTGAAAATAAAATTTTCTAGAAAAGAGAAATAAACTAGCGTTTGATTATCTGCCTCGAATATTTGTGATTTATTTCTATCTTCGGCTGAAATTTTTCATTTCAATAGCAGTATATCCAGCGTGTTTTGCTTCATTGTTTGAAAATTTTAAAATTTTGAAAATTTGATCGAAAATTTGTTTTTTATGACAGACTAAATTCACAGCTTGTAAAATGCACTTTTGAGTTAAGTTGATAACACTTTTATTTAATATATTAAAAAAAAATTGGTTTGCATAAGGGGTGGGGGGTTTGAACCCCTGAATTTCCCTTTGCTACGGCGTTGTATTTCTTATTAGAAAATAAAGTATTTTAAATCTTTATTTTTTTTATGCTGTGAAGCCTAGCCATTATAAAAATAACTTTTTTTTTAAGAAAATTTTCTCATTTTTTCTCAAAGAAGAAAAAAAAAACATTATAAAACATATTGCTAAATGCTCGTATCTTACTTATTTATCAATATTCTTAATATTTTACTATAAGTTTTCGTATGTGTTGTACATCCGTTTTTTTGTTGCCAAACAGTCGTTAAGTTTATTGTCCTTACACTTTTTTTGTTACTCCCATTTCATGGACTAGAGCGTGATGATTTTGTCAGCTCTACATGTTCTTAAAGGTTTTTGCAAAAACTATTCATTAACTCGTTATCACTTTCGAGAAATCATGCTTTCATCAAATAAACTGATTTATGTGATTTTTTTTCCATCCATTTTTGTTTTTTTTTTACACAGGTCTCATGGATACGTAAACGTGACCTGCACATACTTACTGTCGGTATACTTACCTACACGAATGACCAACGCTTTCAGTCACTGCACACTGAAGGATCAGACGAATGGACGTTACGAATTTCATCGCCACAACCCAGAGATTCGGGCACATATGAATGTCAAGTTTCAACTGAACCAAAAATAAGTCAAGGATTCCGACTGAATGTAGTAGGTAAGTGTTTGTGTATGTGTTAGTGTGCATATAAAGTGTTGAAAAAGAAAAAAATTTTAAAAGAAATAGGAAAAATCACAGATTTAGTGACTTTGTTTGTATGTTTTTCCGGTTGCTTATCAAAGTGCTGGAAACTAAAAATTTCAGTTGTATGCGTGCGTGTTGTGGTGGGTTGCTACGGTGTGTGTGTGTGTGTGTGTTTTTTTGTGCTTTCTTATCTTTTGTTGCTTACATGTTTGCTAAATGCAAATATTTGCTACAATTTTTATATATATTTTTTTTTTTTGTTTTTCTAAAGCATGCATGTGTGCTTGTGTTTGTGATAAGAATCTGTTTTTCAGTATATGCGGGTAGTAAAAACAGTAACAATGTAACTTCCATTTGCTATACTTTTTTGTTTCTTTTTTTTTTTTTCTTACAATATTTTTAATCTTAACCATGTGGTCTGTTTGAGAAACGAAAAAAGTAGTCAAACTTATTTAGAGGGTTTTCTTTTTTATTTTTGGGCGAATGAACAGAGCGCAAACAAGAGCGAAAAAGTAATGCATAAAAAAAAAAAAAAAAATCTAGTTAAATGGCAGCATATAAAAAGGATTGTATAATTTTAAGGCAAAATCAGATAAAATTTGGAGAAAAATGTTATTGCTTGAGGAATGATTTTTATAAATACCATGAATTTCAATGATTAAAATAAAAAAAAAAAAAAAATATAGTCAAATTGTGATATGAGGAGAAGATAAAATGATATAGAAATTAGCTCTAACATTACAATACAACAAAATGTTATATTTAGATAAATTTGATTTAAATTTTGTAGGGGATAAGATAAACTTTGCTTAAATTTAAATAAAAATTTTGAAAAAATATCAATATTGTGAAAAAATTACTACAAATAGAAAATGTATCCAGAAAACAATCTACCTATGAAGGTTTTTTCTTAAAATGCAATAATTGCACAGGCCCGTAGCCACAGGGGCTTCTGGGTTTCAAGCCTCTTTCGCCAATTTGTTGAAAAAACAAAACCCAAAAGACTTTTTAAAACCAAAGTACTTTAATTTTCAATACACAAAAACAATTAGAGAATTATTAAGAAAAATCTTTTCAAGTCTCTTTAATAAAACAAGTATAATTAAAGTAGCAAACAAACTATTTTTATTTTACAATTGGGAAAAAACGTTTAACCAAAAAAAGTTTTGAAGAGGACAACATATCCTTTCAAATGTCATACCACCTTGTTCAAAAAGAAAGGTTTGTTCACACTGTGAACCGGACTGTGAATAAGGCTGCCAAATATCAGCGTCTCTCGTTGACACTTGGTAAAATGACAGTGTTTTGTTTACAACTTTTTTCGTGTCTTCGATTTTTACGATGAAAGAAAAAATTTAGCAACGAGCTTGTATCAAAAATGGTTTCAACTGCGCCGATACGCGTACAATGTTGGTGAAATGTTACGGTGACTCTGCTCCATCCTATCAGAAGGCAAACAAGTGGTTTAACCGATTTGTGAGTGGCCAAGACGAAGTAGAAGACGACCCTCGTACCGGGCGGCCATCGTGTTCGACTACCGAAGAAAACGTTGAAAAAATCAAAGAAATGTTGGTCAACGTCGGCATTTCATTTGGATCCGTTTAGAACATTTTGAAGAATGAATTGGGCATGAGACGTGTCGCTGCGAAGTTGGTACCGAAATAACTTAATTTCATGCAAAAAAGAGACCGAGTTGCTATCGGGAAAGACATGCTGGAAATGATCGAAAACGACGAATCATTCATCGAATCCATCATTACTGGTGATGAGACATGGGTGTACGAGTATGATACGCAAATCAGGCAACAGGCGAGTGAACCAGGCTTAATTTTTTCTTCCATCGTAAAAATCGAAGGCACGAAAAAAGTTGTTGTAAGCAAACCACTGTCTCTTTACCAAATGTCAACGACAGACGCTGATATTTGACAGCCTTGTCATAGACACATGTGACACAACCTACTAAAAATTTTCAAATCGGACAGTTAAGTTCGGTTCACAGTGTGAATGAAAATTTCTTTTTGAACAAGGTGGTAAGTGTTATGTATAACATTCAGAAAATCGCTGCGAATATCCACTCGAGAATCTTTTTATCTGCAGTGCATACGTCAGTCAGTGGTGCAGATATGGGAGGATCCGCGGGTCCGGATCCCCACAGAGCAATAAAAACATTACTTAATATATCAAATTATTGCCAATTGATTCTATTAACTTAAGCACGAATTCAAATATATATGTATTGCAAAAAATTCTTTTTTATTTTACAAAGAATTTCCCAAAATTTTATTTAGTACAGTGCTTAAATTTTCTAAATTGTTCAACAATAGCTAGAGATATAGTGGCATGTATATTAGATAATTTAAATTTTGAGTTAAAATCCAAAACTGTTTCTGTTACATGCACGCCAATGAAATTAAGAAAGGTGGTGGTAAGATAATGAAGAATCACGATATTTCTGTTTAATATCTCAAAAACGGAGACTGCTCAAAGCAAAAACACATATATTCTTTGATTTTTTAGAGGTCTCAAATCTACTTCCACCAATAAAAAATTTTCCCCAGCATCCACCAACAAATTTTCAATATTAAGAGTTAATAGCTAAGACAATAACAAATTTTTAAAAAATAAAAACCAACCGACTACAAAATTACTACATAGTAAAAAATAATTTTAATTTCTTGGTCATATTTGATAATTTATTTAAACATATTATTATATATGAAATCTTATTATTTTAATTTTTTTCTAATTTGTTTTATTATCATAAATATATTAATTTCTAGATGAATACAAAAGCTTTTAAGGTCGGCGCTAATATAATCAGACTATTAATCAGAAGCGCCAACTTCAAACCATTTGTATTCATCAAGAAATTAAATTTATATATATTTATGATAATAAAAACAAAATAAGAAAAAAATTAAACTAATAAGATTTCATATATAATAATATGTTAAAATAAATTATCAAATATGACCAAGAAATTAAAATTATTTTTTGTTCTTTGTAGTGATTTTGTAGTCGGTTGTTTTTTTTTTTTTTAAATTTTTATTTCTTTCTTTTTAGAGAATATGATAAATTTTCGCAAAAAGTGTATAAACATTAACACAATTGTTCTGAAAAAATTTGTTCTATTAAATTCTGAAAGTTTCTTGGTTATTTCAAATATCTGTCTCTTAAATTTAAATTAGATGTCACGTGTTTTGAAATTATTATACCCATTCTTGTAACGAGTTTTATTACCCTAGTGTCAATATTATTCGAGATATAGTGTTTTTCTAATATTGCCACTCCCCTTTGTTAAATAAGCGCCCACTTTCTTGAGCGTCATTTAAAATAATTGTGCCCTGTACTTTATTTCAGTACCCCAGGGTCAATATTAACTGCGATAGTGTTTATCTAGTATTGCCACGCCCATTTATCGAATAACGCCGACTTTATTGGCCATAATTTTTAATTATTCTGCCTACCCCTGTACTACAATAAATTTCAGTGCTCTAGTGCCAATATTATTCGAGGTGCACGGTTTTTCTAATAATGCCACGCCCAGTAGTCGAATTCCGCCCACTTTCTTGACCGTAATTTTAACTAATAATGCCTACCCTTTTACCAAATTGCAGTAACATAGCATCAATATTATGTGAGATATACTCTTTTTCTAATATTGCCACGCCCATTTGTCAAATAACGCCCATTTTCTTGACCGTAATTTATATGAACTGTGTCTACCCCTGTACGTAGGGTGCCTTTTATGTTTCGGGATTTGGCAACCCTGGTGTTGCAATCTGTCAACTGAAAGCTCTATCGCAAAGTTTGACATTTGTTGGCTTATACGTACTCAGAACGTTTTGACATACGAGCGCTATTTGTGTTGTTTATAGTAACTTAAAAGATTCATCTCGGTCTAAAAATGGAATTAAATCGTGAACATTTTCGTGCGATTATTTTTTACAACTTTCGACGTGAATTAACACAGCAACAGTGCATGGATGAACTTAATTCAATTTTTGGCGATGAAGCTCCATCAAGGACCAGTGTTTATCGATGGTATGGTGAATTCAATCGTGGTCGTAGTTCACTCCAAGACGAATTTCGTGAAGGTCGTCCGAAATCAGCTGTTGTTCCGAAAACCATTGATGCTGTGCGCGAACTGATATTGCAAGATCGTCATGTTACCTATCGTGAGATTGAGGCAACCTTAGGCATAAGTGGGACCAGCATACATTCAATATTGCATGAGCATTTGACTGTCAAAAAAGTTTGTTCGCGTTGGATCCCACACAATTTGTCAATCGCTCAAAAAAAGGCTCGTGTCGATTGGTCGAAGGAAATGCTCAAAAAATGCGATCGCAGTGCTTCGAAACACGTCTATGACATCGTGACAGGTGATGAATCGTGGATTTACGCGTATGAGCCCGAAAGTAAACAGCAGTCGACTGTATGGGTGTTTCAAGATGAGCCAAATCCAACAAAAGTTGTTCGCGCACGAAGCACTTCCAAGCAAATGGTCGCCTGTTTTTTCGGAAAATATGGACATGTCGCAACCGTACCACTAGAACAACGCAGAACAGTCAACTCTGTGTGGTACACAACCATTTGTTTGCCAGTTGTCTTCCAAGAAATCAGGAAAACCAACCGCCGAAGACGGATCACTCTTCACCACGACAATGCGAGCTCTCACACATCGGCTCAAACAACTGCATTTTTGAGCACCCAAAACATCGATTTGATGGGTCATCCGCCGTATAGTCCTGACTTGGCACCGAATGACTTCTTTTTATTCCCAACCGTGAAGAATAAACTGCGTGGACAACGATTTTCGACGCCCGAAGAAGCGGTTGCGGCATTCAGAATGCATGTTTTGGAGATACCTCAATCAGAGTGGCAAAAGTGCTTCGACAATTGGTTCAAACTCATGCAAAAGTGTATAGATCTTAATGGAGAATATTTTGAAAAACAATAAAGTGATTTTCGATGATTAATATTTGTTTTTGTTCTCTAATCAAGAAATATAAAAGGCACCCCTCGTAATAAATTGCAGTACACTAGTGTCAATATTATTGGAGATACAGTAGTATCGAGTATTACGAGATCTAGTATTGCCACGCCCATTTGTCAAATAACGCTTACTTTATTGACCGTAATTTTTAATAATTCTGCAGTACTTTAGTCTCAAAATTATTCAAGATACACTGTTTCCCTAATATTGCCACTCCCATTTGTCGAATAACGCCCATTTTCTTGACCGTAATTTGTATGAACTGTGTCTACCCCTACAATAAATTGCAGTACACTAGTGTCAATATTATTGGAGATACAGTAGTATCTAGTATTACGAGATCTAGTATTGCCACGCCCATTTGTCAAATAACGCTTACTTTATTGATCGTAATTTTTAATAATTCTGCAGTACTTTAGTCTCAAAATTATTCAAGATACACTGTTTCCCTAATATTGCCACTCCCATTTGTCGAATAACGCCCATTTTCTGGAAGGTCATTTGTAATAATTGTGCCTATCCTTACACTAAATTACAGTCCCCTAGTGTTAATATTATTCGAGATACAGTAGTATCTATTATTGCGAGATCTATTATTGCCACGGCCAGTTCTCGAATACCGCCCACTTTTTTAAGGGCACCTTCATGCTTATGATATCTATCTGTTCACTAAAAATTATGGCAATCAAGCATATGGTTTAGGAGTTATCGATGTACATACATTTAAAAAAAAAATAAAAAAAAAACAGAGAAACCGACGAACTTGAGAACCTTCTCATTTCTGAAGTCGGTTAAAAATGAATTACTTTTATAGTGACTTGTTTTAGTGACTTGTTAACGAATTGCTTTTTGTCGGTTTTGACAAATGTGACAAGCGAAGCCGACTTTTTTATATAACAATTTTTTTATTTATTTTCTTTTTAAAGTATTTTGCTCTTTTATGTTAATCCTTTATGTTAAAACTTGTTACAAAAAAGAACAAAATTCCCCTGCTATAATGGCAAAACTGAAATTACAAACTAACCCAATTTAACCAACTTTCTATGTCCCCAAAATTACCTCAAATGCATTAAAACTAAGTTTTTCATATTTGTTCCATTATCAAGCACAAAAGTTTAAATTTTGTTGCATTAATGTTAGCATTAAGTAATATGGGAAATATTTTCAGTATTTCAATCTATATTTACGTACATTTTGGGTACAATCCTACTAGAGTTAAAAAAATAAATTAAATGTTCTCGAAATGTTAAACGAAATGTTAAACGAAGTTTTCCAAACAAATTTTCGTGACGCATATCTATGTATATGAAACTTCGATGGTTAACATTTCCTTATAACGAATTTTCTGTGCATCGAATTTTTCACTGATCGTCTCACTGAAGCAATAAAAGTGGCTACTCATGTTAATTTCAATAACTTTTGCTATGTGTGTGGGAAAACGCACGCTTATATTCTCTTGGCGCGATATTAGTGAAAATATCGCAGAATTAAACGAGCAATATTTTAACTAACTAGTGATTCGCGATGTAGAATGGGTTCCGGCTATAATTTGTGCGTGGTGCTTAGCACAGCTAAACAAATGGAAGGTAGGTGCAATTTTGCGCATGCCTTTCGGTGTTCCATTGATTTGGACGGATCCACAAGACATAATTCGCAAAATTCCTATGCTTGCATCAGATATTGCTAAAGAAAACCAAATTAGGAAATTTCATATACATCCAACCTAAGTAGGTATTGTTTTCTAAATTGATGTTGGTGACCTTTTCATAAACTTTAATGTTCCAAACGAGGTATGCTCAATTGCCGTTGCTGCACTCGAACGACATTCCAATTCCTATCAGAACACGCCCAATGGAAGAAATGTCGTGTATGCCGTCAATATTTTATCCCGAAGAAGGAGTTGTTGCTGGATTGTGTCAAAGCGGTAATTAAGAATGTTCTTGGAATTCATCGATCCGACGATTGGCGCTTTTACATACTTTAAAAGTAAGAATGTCGCTGAAAACTCATTTTCTGCATTGGCACGCTGAAAAATTAGGACAACAATCCCCAGACGCATCTCATGAGCATGACGAACGTTTCCATCAGGTGACGGTGAGACTAGAGCACAGGTGCAGTGGTGATAAACTAGATGCCCTCTTAGGAGACATTTGTTGAAATTTACATGAAGAAGAAGCAAATGAATCTATATGAGAAAATAAAAATAAAAATATGTATATATATATGAAAGACTTAGTTTTAAGACCTTTGAGGTCATTTTGGGGACACAGAAGGTTTGTTAACTTAGATTGATTAGCAATCTCATTCAGCGCCAGTATATCGAAAATATTTATCCATCAAAAAGCTTACTAGTTTTTGTTTGAAGAAAGCTTTTATACGAAAAAATGGATTTTTTTGATTTATGGGGTCAATTTGGACCGTAAGGGTTGGTTTTCGAGGGTTAAACAGTTTTAAGAAATTATTCTCCAGGTTATTCTTAATGTTTCACTCATTGACCTGAAGTCGAAAAAGTTAATGAGAAAAAAGTTTTTCTAACAAAAACTGCTTGAAAAATATACTTGACCTCAAACCTCCAATTTCCATTAAGGGAGTATTTCTGGTTGGAAGACTGTTTTTGGACCCACTTTGAAAAACTTTTCATTTGAAAACGCAAAGAGTTAATTCAATTCTGTTTTTTTTATTGTATTAAGAACATATTAGATTAAACAAAAAAATTTTTTTTTCTTTGTACGAGGGCTGTTCAAAAATTTGTCGGCCTTCAAAGTTGGGCGTCGAATAAAAAGGTGTGCTGCTTGCGGCCCGGATAACTCGACTTCGGATCATCTGAAATGGAAAAAGTAAACGGCTTTAGATTCAGTACAGATGTAATTCTAGTCCCTACCTTTAGAATTACCTATTTTTTACAAAATAGCGTTCCTTGAAAAATGAAAAACGGATTTTTGGTCTTTTTTTTTGTAGTTTTGTGTAGAAAAGAAATACTAAAAAATTGTTTAAAATTGTGATTGAGGTAGAGACCAGAAAACTGTCAATTTTGCGTCAATTGCACTTGGTTTCATCCAAATCGGTTCAGTAGAATCGGAGAAAAGTGACTTTAAAGTTCAAAAACGTGATTTTGAAAAACCTCAAAGAAAATTTTTGGCAAAAAACATTTTTTTTTTTTTCTGAAATACTTACCCTGCTACCCTGTATCCCTTATTCGAAGCGCCCATCTGGCAACACTGTAACTTGCAAATGCTTACAATGGAACAGTACACGCCACGCGAACGCTCTAAAATTGTTGAAATTTACATTCAACAAAACAAGTCAATAGTGAAAACTCAACGTGCTTTCAAAAAAATAAATAAAGTGAAAAGTGCGCCTTCCAAGAAAACAATTTATCGTTTGTATGAAAGATTTACAACTGGTAATACTCTTGGTAACCCAAAGAGGCCAAATAAAAAGCGACCAAGGCGATCGGATGAGAATATAACCCCACTTCTTTTTGTGGGGTTATTTGAAATCAAAGGTTTACGTCAACAAGCCAAAGACCCTAGAAGAGCTGAAAACCAACATCCGTCAAGAAATAACCGCCATTCCCAACGAAATGTTGAAGAAAACCATGGAAAATGCTGCAAAACGGGCACAATATGTCGTAGAGGCCAATGGCGACCATTTACGAGATATAACATTCAAGAAATGATGTAAGCAAATCTACTTGAACCCAATTAAATGATATTTATGACGAACAGACAAAAAATTGTGGTTTCTTTGATTTATTTAAAAATAAAATGGGCGCTTCGAATATGGGCAACCCTGTATATCAATCTGCAATGCCAGCCCCATAAAGAACTCCTTCCTCTTCTTAAAAAAATGAGAACTCAGCGGCTCTTTGTGCTCTTCGGGCAGTTCTACTTTCTTTTGATGCGGCCAGAGCTCTGGCCTCGGACCTTTTCAAACGTTCTTCGTTCCGAGACAAGGCGAAATCATATGTGAAGTTGTCAATCGGGATGCCCATTAGGTTCATTATTTGAAGTATTGGCAATCTCAATAGTGCGTGCGCCGGTGTCCATATGCTTCGGTGCGAATGACCACAGCACTGCGTTGAAAGATTCGTTGCTGTTTTGAGTTTCGGAGCCAAGGCATCTGTTCAACAAATCATCGGCTGACAGTGCTTCGTAAATAGGTTGGATTGCTTCTTGGACTCTCTGGTTTAGTGGTGCACACTTTTCAAAATGTATGCGCGTGCGCGTCTGGTTTATAACTTAATTCAAAGTGAACTAAACGTTGTCAACATTCAAATACCTAAGCTCTAAAATGTGTATTCATTTATTTTTAAAATGCGTATGCAAACAAGTTATTACCTACTTAAGAACGCGTTGAACAAAATTCGGTGGTTGCTTCAAACCGTTGCATTTAAAAAGTAGCCAAATTAAGCAAATCGCATTTTGGCGAAAAAATTGCGGAACAAAAAAGTCCATCCTCCTAAAGTATTTCGAATTTCAAAAAACCCTTTTAGGAGGATTTTCTCAAATATCCAAGCTATAAAAATATGCAAAAAAAAAAAAATCGAACAACATTTTTTGCCATCCAGGAATACCTCCTTAATTTCAGTATCCTCGAATTATGCTGAAATGATATCGCACTCCATCTACAAAGCAGGCACAATTCAAAAATTACAAATTTTTACTTTTCAATGTTTAATCGATCGTAAATATTAATTCTATCAACTGTTAAAATTGTTCACTCCTCTTCTTACTCTTTATTTAAAAAAAAAATCATTTTGTCTCTTTGTTTTGTATGGAGTCCGTTGAAAAAAAATTGTTTTTTCTTCTCCTGAGAATTTTAAAATTTTGAGTTATGTCTCTTTTGTAGATAGTGTGCGATATGTCTCTAGCTCGTTTGCAAAAAAAACGCTGACCGATTCAAACACAGTTAAATTAAAATGATTCGTTATCGCATTGCTTTTTCTTTAATTTTGAAAACTCATAAACGAATTGCTTTTAACAGTCTTGGCGACTCGTTAACGAATTGTTTTTTTCGATTTTGACGGTTCGTTAACTTAGGCGGAACCTCTTCCGCTCGCGATATTATAAGTGAAGCACTTTTAAGAATTGCTAATGAGTGGAATGTACGAGAATTCGTTGCGTAAACGATAATATTAGTGAATAATTGTGTTTGTTGGGTTTTTATGATTTTTGATTTTAAATGTCTCGCCGTTTATTGGGTTAACTAGTAATAAAATAAAGCTTGTGCCATAATTCCGCTATCTTATTTAAATTTTTCCTTAGGTGTTGGCAGTCCCCACTACATTCGCTCTACGTTCCCACTACATGCTCACTCTCTTCTACATATACAAGGCCAGATAGAAAAAAGTAACGAGCAAAGGTCCCATCCTAAGACATAATGCACGACTTTAGTGCAATTTTTAAAAATGTTGAATTATTAATATACGAAAATAAAATATAAATATTTTTTCCCTGACCATAACACAAAATGTTCACCCACTGATAGATACAAAATTTAGAAAAAGTTTTGAGAAAATTTAATAGAATCAAAAATTTAAGTATAAATTTTAGTATCTATCAAGTGTCAAAAATCTGATGAAGATACCAAATAAAACAAAAACATTATAATCTAGATCATTTTTTACACAGAAACTTTTACAATATATTATCTTCTACCATAAAACATCACACAAACTTATAGTATTTTCATAACTTTAATATACCGAAAGAAAAAAAAAAAAATTTAATCCATATCTTCATTTTAATATTTTCATGCTACAGTTTCGCGCGCAAAAATTCTTGGCAATGCTGAACTTTTCATCAAAAGTGGCAGCGATATAAATCTTACCTGTCTCGCCATGCAGTCACCCATACCGCCATCTTTTATCTACTGGTACAAGGGAAAGCGTGTGATGAATTACTCGCAACGCGGTGGCATCAATGTTATAACGGAACGTTCGACGCGAACGAGTAAATTATTGATAGCAAAAGCAACGCCAGTGGATTCCGGGAATTACACCTGTTCGCCGAGCAGTTCAGGTGAGTCTATGTCAAACTGGTGTCTCCTTACAGTGTTTGAGGCGAGAGGCTGGTTGGGTTCACAAGCGGGAAGCAACGAATTATTGAGAAAAAAGTGACGCTGGCAAGTCTGCTGTAGCAGCTCAATGCGAAGTTGAGCAGTGCTGCTTGGTTGTGCTTGATAGGTTTTTACACATGATCCGCTTTAAGCTGCATAAGGCATGCATAATTTGAACTTACCGGGTGCTGCAGTAAAAATGAATGAATAGTTTTGGAATTTTTTATATAATAATATATATATTACTGTGCTTTAATTTAAAAATAAGTTGCTTTCAGCAGCTTTAAGTTGCTGTCAAAAGCTTGCTTAAGCGTGAAATATTTACAATTTACCTCTAAAATTCTGCTAAACTGAGTTTGCTTTGAAACACGTGCAACTTGGCAAACATTTTTTTGTTTTTTTTAACTTCCTCTACATTGCTTATAGCAATTTTTTTTTGTATTTTTATTTTTAATTTTGTTGCTATTGATTGCAGCCATAAACTAGGGCAGCTCGCTACTGGACACAGTACGGGCAAGTCAGCAATATATGCAAGAAAAATTGCAATATAACACCAACAGTTGCTGCTCCTGCCTGCTTTATGCTGTTGCTGTATTGCTCTCGTTACAAAAAATTTTTCATCTTGCATGTCGATAGTTTGGCGTTCTTTTTCTTTGAAACTTTGTTTTTGGTTCATGTTACCAAAATGCTAGTACTTTAATACTTACCAATTTTTCATGTTAATATTTTGCTTTCATTCATCGCGTAAACTAGGTATTTAGAGCGGAGCAATGATTTGTGCATATTCATTTTATGGATTTTTTTTTTATTTTCATAGAAATAAATATAAATAAATCTATAAAAAAATATAAAATAGTAATGAACACGAATGAGTAAAAAACTGTATAAAAATACACTATAAGCTATTGCATTTTTGTTGCTAATACCTAAACAAACACACAGCTCTGATTTCGTGTGTTGTAAATTTTTTAAAAATTCAAAGCATTATGCACACTGTTATAAAAATATTGCACCATGTTATACAATAAGCTCAGATTTTTATTTAAATAAACAATGAGAAAACTAGAAAATAAAAATAAGCAACACAACCAAACCGACATACATGCATACAACCACTGACTGGTCAGCCAGTGTGCGCTTGTTTGCATGCATGAATTTGATATCCTGTTGTTTGATATCCCGTATCCTGTTACACTCCATTAGTTTGTCTAACTATGATGTAGCATCTGTTCGTTTCAAAGTGGTTATTAAATTTTCAATTCCTCTAGCTAACTATTTTCATATGAAAAACAACAATAACGTCAACAACAACAACAGCAACATCTATGCAACAACTATAACAGCAAATAACAAGCTTTATCTTGTATAAACAATATCAGTGTGTGTGTGTTTGTTTGTATTTTTGCTTGCATCTCTCGATATCATCTGGTCAAGCGTAATTGTAGAAATTTATATTTTCAACAATTTATTTCGTTGTTTTTTTTTTTTTTTTCGTAGTGGTTAAAAGGAATAAACAACATAAAAAAATAACAAACAATATGTTAGCAAGTTGCAATGCTTGTTATTAAATTATTATTAAATATTTCAACTTGTCAGCAGCGAATAATAAACATGCACGATGGGATAACTAAAGAAACAGTAACAAAAAGTTACTCATTCAAGTTGAGAATGAAATAGTTGGTCTGACTTAAGTTATGCTACTACGATAAGAACCAAAAGGGACAAAATAAAGGCAAAGTATTGTTTTTAGCATTTTAAGCGAGCATAATTTAGAGATTCTCTCACATTATTTCGTTTTTCCAGGGCAAATTTTGTTGTTATAATTAAGAGTGGTTATTTGGAGAAGGATTTTAATCAATGACCCCAAATAAGCAATACGCTATTTTAGTACAGATATACCTAAGATACCGCGGACCATACATAATACATAAAGTACTCCCCAATGACAGGTATGTGTTGCGCAATATCGCGGATTGCTAGATTACACAAATGCCTTACGACGGGGTAGTTGAGTCGCGGCGTCTTAAATTGTGGAAGTCAGCTGACAGCATACAGAATCAGTTACCTACGCAGCGCTCGAGTTATTTATCTTATAAATTTAAGGCGGTCTTCTCATTCAAAACCCGTTTTTTGGACCCTTTTTAAAAAAATTCTTATTTGAAAACGCAAAGAATAATTGAAAACTTTTTTCATTTATTGTATTACAAAAGGTTCAAAGTAAATAAAAAAATTTTTTTGCCTCGATACGTGGGCTGTTCAAAAAGTAATGAGACTTCAAAGTTGGTGGTGAAAAAAAAAGGTGTCGTCACGGCGGCCACGATTCCGGGTCTCCGGAGCGTCTGAAATAAAAAAAAAAACGGGGTTATAATCAGTATAGATGTAGTTCTCGGGCGAACCTCAAGCTTAATTTTGTGAATTTTTTTGACAAAATGGCGGCCATTCAAAAAAAAAATTTCAATTTGGGGTTTTTTTTTTGTAGTTTAGTGTAAAAAAAAAAAAAAGAAAAAATTTTTTAAAATTATGGTCGAGGTTCACCCGAGAATGGTGACAATTCTGCGTCGATTCCATTTTGTTTCATGAAAATCGGTTCAGTTGAACTGGAGATATCATGGCCGCCAGTTCGAAAAACGTGGGTTCGAGATAAACGCGTTTAAAGTTTGAAGTAATTTTTTTGGGGGAAAAAAAAAAAAATCAAAAATGTTTAAATGCAGTTTTAAAGAGCTGACAATTTTTACTTACAAATATTAGTCGGCGATGCCAGCTCCATACAGGCCACCTTCCTCTTTTTCGTAGAAACTGCTTTCTGCTGCCCTCTCTGCTCTGCGAGCCGTTCTGCCAGCTTTTGATGATGCCGCAGCTCGAGTCTCTGATCGGTTCAATCTGTCTTCATTGCGAGATAGTGCGTATTCGTATGCGTTTTTGCCAATCGCAATACCCATCAAACCCATAATTTTAAGTATGGGTATAAAACCGTCGTTGAAGAGGCACGTTGCAATGAAATTGGCCACTTCGATGGTGCGTGCGCCTGAGTTGAAGTGTTTGGGCGAAAGTGACCAAAGAACAGAATTGTAGGACTCATTGGAATTCTGAGTTTCAGATCCAAGGCATCTTTCAAGCAAATTATCTGCCGACAGCGCTTCGTAAGCTGGTTTTATTACCTCCATCACCTTCTTGTCCATCAGACCTTGCTTCACAAAAAAGGCTGTATCTTCTAAAGTATTTCGAATTTCTAAAAATCCTTTTAGGGGCATATTCACAACTACCCAACTATCACAACTACCCTATAAATAAATGCAAAAAAAAAAGTTAAAAAAAAAAAAGTTGCTCAATGAGAAGACCCCCTTAAGTAAGTCATATCGATATACTATCACCCCTATGCTGCGTTTTCTTGACAAGCAATTTATCAATAAAATTTGTAAAGAATTTTATCAAGCCAAAGCTTCATTAGTATTCTGCAACAAACTTCATAAATGAAAAGCTTTCGAAATTCACCACATGAGGTGAACTTCTATTGACAGCTGATTTTATAAAATATGTCAAACAATTTTACGAATATGGATACACCTATTAAGTAAGTATTTTTGTTTAATTGATTTTATTAAATATTTGTGTAAAATTAATAACTCAAACTTATAGCAAACCGAAATATGATCGTGCCACATCGGAGCAGCTGCAATTTTATGTTAATTTTTGCAGCGAGCGACCACAATAGAAAGGTGGAAAAATTGCCCGAAGTCGCCGCGGCAAATGCAGGAGCTCTGGAACAAGCTGGCGGATGGATTAAATGCCTTACGAGGCCCAACTGGGACAGCAGCGAAGTCGAAGAGTAAGTGCTATTTGTTTTTGATGAGTTGTTGTTGTTATCGCCATAAGAGGCAAAAAAAGGCAACAGACAGTGTCTTACTTGTGTTGTGCGCTTAACTTATGTGTTTTTTTCGCAGACTTTGGGAGTTTGGAAAAGCCAGTTGCGCACACGGGCACGACGCATCGAAATGATGCGACTCCACCAGCGAGTTACTGGTGGAGGACCATGTTCCAAGCCCATGACCGACTTTGAGGAGCAACGCATTTCTGGTACGATCCGTGGCCAAAAAAGTAAAGCGTTGCCAAAACACGTATTGTTAAAGGCAATGATGTCCTTTGAACGTCATGAGGCTGCAGATCTGCTATTAGTTGACGGCTAAGAACTCGAGTCAAGCAAAAATTCTTAGTGAATTATTCTTCCGACAGGGTAAAAGGATCACTAGCATCCCGCAATCTGCGTAATTCACATCTACGCAGTCTTTTTTCTTCATTTTCTTCATCCTCTAATAGCAGCAATAACAAAAGGACTTCTTTTTGCTTTTTCCTAAATTTCCACAAAAGTTAATAAATGTGTATCAAATAAATAATTATTACGATAATATTTACATACCTTAAACGCCTACAATTGTGTAATTTTGAAGCAACAATAAAGTAAAGCTATTTGTCAATAGCAAATGAGATATTGACAAATTTGTCAATGAAGAAGCTTTTTTTTTTTTGGTGAACGAATATGAAATCTTGATAAATATTCAATTATTGAGAAATATTCAATATTGTGAATTTATCAAGTACACAGAATCGGGCTATATATCTATGTTCAAAAATTGTTCAATATTAAAGTTTTTCTTTAAATTGACTACACAGTGAGTCTGTTTCACATAAATAAACTATTAAAATTTGTTAATTTATGTAACACTTACTGGATGCATTTCGGGATGTCCAGCGTCCCATCATCAGCATTCACGACTAAAGGTGCATAAATTGGCAAGTTGTTGAGACTTGCATCGATGATATTTGTTGTTAACGGAGAAAAAAACATTTATTTATGTATAAGACAATAAACAATAAACGAACATCAACTGAACTCTTTACTCTTTCTTAAATTAATTTAAAGAGACACGAATCCACATTGCCATTGTCTAAATTAAGTGCATTTTCGTCTCTTTGTTTGAAGTAAGCTTCATACGCGTCAAGCCGACGGTCATTGTTTTAAGATTGTTTTAAGAGTTCGACGTTTTCTAAAACAATGTTATCGTGGCCGTCTATAAGAATATGTGTTGCAACTGCCGATCTCTTTGGTTGGCTTAGACGAGCATACTGCATGTGCTCTTTAAATCTCTCTTTCACATTTCTTTTGGTCTGTCCGTAGTACGTTCTTTCACACTCTTCGCATTTTATTGTGTAAATGCCCGCTTTGTCTAGATTTTTTAATTTGTCTTTAGTTGAACCCAGCAAACATGACAATTTGTTTTCATTTTTGTAAACAATTTCTAAATCGTGTTGTTTAAAAACTTTTTTTAGTTTGTTGGTTATGCTAGGGGCGAAAATCATTGATACTCGTTGCTTTTGTATATGTTCTTTTTGCGAAAAATGTGTGGATAAATTAGATTTTTTAATTTTATGCGAGTGTTTATAAATTATTTTTTCAATAATTTTAGGAGTATACCCGTTAATGCGCGCGACTTCATTTATATAGTCATATTCTTTTTTATATTTCGAGGCTGACAATGGTAGCTTCAATAAACGATGCGCCATTGAATGATATGCTGCCATTTTTTGTTGTATTGAACAATGCGAGTCATTCGGAATAGTTCTCATGGAACTCGTTGGCTTGTGATACACACCGATTTCAATTTTACCTTCGACTCGATGAAGTTCCAGATCAAGAACGGGTAGTTTCCCTTCTTTTTCCAGTTCACAAGTAAAATTTATGGACTCGTATCTTTCATTAAGAACATTAAGCATATCTTGTAGCTGTTCTAGTTTTAAAACCGCAAACACATCGTCAACATAGCGTAGCCAAACTCTTGGAAGTAGATTTTCTTTTTGTAAACTTATTTCGAAATTAGACATAAAGATTTCAGCTATAACTGGGCTAAGTGGATTACCCATATTTGTTCCAAATTCCACTTTGTAGAATTTTCCACGGAACTGGAAAAAGTGTTGCTTCATACATAGACGAGCACATTCAGTTAAAATAGATTTTTTATCTTCTCTATAGTCAATATTTTGCAAGAGAGACTCGAGCATATCCAAGGTTTCGCTCACTGGGATGCTGGGAAAAAGTGAGCACACATCGAAACTAACCATCACTTCGTTGTTATTTATTTTTTGCTGTTTTATTTTATTAGCAAAGTCGAAAGAGTTTTTAACCGAAAGACTATCAGGTTTAACGAGCGTTTTTAGTTCGTTCACTAGCCATTTTGCTATTTTATATGTTGGCGCATTTATGTTTGAAACAATAGGTCTCATTTTATTTCCGGCTTTATGAGTTTTCGGGAGAGCATATAGTTTTGGCAAGCATGGATTAGAAACTAATAACGCTCTTCCCACTCTTTCACTATATGTTCTTCGGATTTTTTGGCGTAAAGCGCTGGTTTCCCTAACCAGCGTTTCTTTCCAACTCTTTGTATTTGCACTCTGTGATTAGGTTGTTCACTCGATCTTCGTAATCACTTTTACTGATAACTACGATATTGTTGCTTTTATCAGCCTTGACATACACTAAATATTTCTTTTTTAAATTTCTTATTACTCTTTTATGGTTTTTTGCAGTAATTGTTGTTGGTTTTTGTCTACTTTTTTCATTTTTTATCACTTCGGCAGTTGTTTGGCGTATTGCATTTTGTATTGATGGCATTTTGAACTTAAGAATTGATTCTATATCTACAACTGTGTCAAGTATCGGCAATCCGCATGGCTTTGGGGTGAAATTTAAGCCCTTGTTAAGCAATTCTAGTTCTTCTTCATTTAAAACTACATTAGACTCATTAATCACAAAGTTTTCGATCACTTTAGGTTCAATTTTTTCAATTGTTTTATTTGCACTCAGAGTCGTGCTTGCAACTTGCCAATTTATGCACCTTTAGTCGTGAATGCTGATGATGGGACGCTGGACATCCCGAAATGCATCCAGTAAGTGTTACATAAATTAACAAATTTTAATAGTTTATTTATGTGAAACAGACTCACTGTGTAGTCAATTTAAAGAAAAACTTTAATATTGATATTATCGGTCTACACGCCGTTCAACAAAATGGATAGTCTTCCAAACAGTTTATCAAAAATTGTTATTTCTTAAAGTTTAAGATCGAGCTGATCACGATAAGGTGTAAACACCTCAAGTATGTCATCTTTCGATTTAAAACTTTAATTTCGATTTAAAAGTGAAGTTATCGAAACGGCTTGCTGAGCTCTAGCTACCATTAGGAAAAATAAAGAGGTATTAGAATTTGAATTACAAGTCAGCGAACATCAATTTTTTAATTTTTCCCAGAGACAAAACATTAATATTTTATTACACGTTAAATTCATTGTTATTTCAACGCACTTGCGGGCAATTGTTATCGTTTTGTTCGTACTATGCAAAAACAAAAGAAAAACATGTACCAACAACAGCACAAACACATTCAAAATCAAAATCAAAATCACATTCAAAATATCAAAAAAAAAACAAATTCCTTTAATCACCGTGAAGGTAGATCCTGTAACCATCCATTCATAGTACTAATCTCTTTCCACTGATACTAATACCTCTGTTGCGTAAAGTCATTAAATCAATATTAAATATAACTGCAGCTATGTTAACAGATGTTGGCAGATGTTACGTTAACAGATGACAGTTAACAGACAGAGGATGATGACCCAGTGTTGTAAACAACTTGAAACTTTTTACTAGTGGTAGCTTGAGTCTAAAATAAGTGTTAGGCTTAAAAAAAAAGTTGGAATATTTTTTCTTCTGTAGCATGTAACGTTTTGAAAAGTAAAAAAAAAATTGTTGTTCATGTGAGAATAAAGCGGATGCATGCCTGAACTTCCGGCTTGGGCTCGTCGGCTAAAGGGGTGGTGTTCAAACCGCGTCTCACAAGAGAGTTTGCTACGTACATTACTTTATTTTGCATGCATATTGTAGGGTTTAAGGGAATCCGACATAAAAAGCCAGAAACAGAAAGTCAAAATTAAAAATATTTTAAGGCAACTTTAGTTATATGTAGTGGCGATCATGGGTGATATTGATTCCACCTTAGCCCTCCCAACCATGACCAGCAAAAACCTTTAATAATGTAAAATACCGATCCCGAATTTTATACCCATCCCATCTCAACTGACCAAAAGCTAGGAATCACAACAAAATTTGTATTTAGCACTTCATGTTAAATATTAATTTATTAACAAAAATCAAAAACAAAAATCAAAGGTATAAGAAAAAAAAAAGATGCAATCGTACTTGTATCGTAATGATACAGCTACAATATTTTCTGAAATTGTATTACAATATTTGCATGCATGCTTTGTAAGATTTTGATTAAAAATTGATTAAAAATATATTTCTTACCTACTTAAATTTTAATAATTCATCTTAGTTTCATCGAAATTAAATTTAAATTAAATAAAATTATTAATAATTACATTTCTGGTAAAACCAATACAACGTTTTGTTTTCTTTAAAATTTTCTTATAAATACTTCGGAAGCATTGCCAACTCAAAGAATTTTATATTAAAAATATCGACACTTTTTAGATGAGCGCGAGCCTAAAACGGAATGCAATTTGTACACTCAAGAGAAAAAAACACATTATTAAAGAAAAGAGCGACTTACGTACATTATCCGGCGATGTTACTCTTACTGCAACGATGAAAGTACTTCCATTGTGTTGGTCGGAGAGGTAGCTGAAATAAATCTTGAAGGGAATTTCTGTGTTGTTCTCTCTTGATATTACGGTAAAAAAAATCCTAATATTTAAATGTCGATGCTAATCTTCTTACACGCGATAACTCACTATTGAAGCATTAATATGATAAAAAGAGACACTTGATGATGGTTGGAGCATACTGTAATAGTTTTTTTTTTTTTTTTTTTTTTTTTGACTTATTTTAAGGTTAAATCTTTTTTTTTTCCCGCGTGTTTTTGTTTATCTATATCACCATTCCTGTACACTTTTTATTCTATTAATGCTAGGTATTCTTAATTAACCATTTAAAGCGAAATATGCAGTTGATTATTTCCATTAATAAAGTTTTTAAATACCCGTTGTTTTTCTTAATTTCCCTTGCATGCAATTGTATATAATTTTAATTCTATTTTCGCATTTTGTAGCTTTGGTTGGCAATAATGATTTAAATCACTTCAGCATATTTTTACAAATTTTGTTTTTTTCTTGTTTCGTAACTTTATATAAGCTTTAATGCTTTGTTTCTATGTTCTTTTTTTTTTTTAACGCCTGCAACAAATTGTACCTTGAATTTAATAGTTTTAATATTTTAATTGTTCTTTTAAATATTTAAAGTTAGCTTTTAGTTCGGACTATCATTTGCTCCACACACGATTTGAAAGTACGAGGTTCTTGGACCACGCGACGTCTGTCCACTGTGCCTGTACTTGAAAACTAACCTGTACCTCTCGATGACACTTTTGATAAACGGTAGATCAGAGTAAGAGATAGTAAAAAAAATTCGATGTTTTCCAATTCAATGCGATGTTGAGCGAATAGGTGCCAATCTGTTAAATTACTTCTTATTAAATGATATAAAAATTATCGAGAGAGGAAATTGTTACCCTTTTGGAATTTGGCACCAATTGAAATATTTAAATGTATTTTTCGCAAATGAGGTTATGTTGAAAATCCACCACAATCTGTCATTTCATCTCTGATGTTATTTTTTTAACAATTTAAAGTAAAACAAAGTTATTTTAATAACCCAAATAATTAAGAGTCTAAAACAATTTTTAATTAAAGTCAGATTTAATTATAAAGAAAGTTCTTCGTCGATTTACTTACTTTGAAGGAAGCCAAAAATAGTAAAAAAAATTTATATTATTTCACAAATTAAATTGTCAACTTTAAAAAGAGTGCAATTTTTAAAATCATAAGATAAGAAATTAAAGATATTAGACTAAGTAGCTTTCTTTGGATGTTGACTACCTTAAACGAACTCAGCTTAGCAAAAGACCGATTATAATTTTTGGTAACCCCACGAAGTCCTCGTTTTCGCCATGATTGAACAAAACATATAAAGGCCATGTTTAGTTATACGAGTACAAATGAACATATAAATTCCGATTTTGTTAACAATCGTTTGCTTACGTGTGTAGAGTTTCAAATTGACAACTAGGGGGTTAAACTGACCGGAAATCAGCTCATAGGGTGGTAAAAATAAAATAAATAAAGCGTAATTAAAAATCATTTCGGCGCCTGTACACTTCTTACGAAAAAATTCGACTCAAGTCCTACACAAAAAAAAAAAAAAAAAAAAAAATAT
This sequence comes from Coremacera marginata, assembly GCA_914767935.1. Lineage (NCBI taxonomy): Eukaryota > Metazoa > Arthropoda > Insecta > Diptera > Sciomyzidae > Coremacera > Coremacera marginata. Next base: position 40,808,304 of record OU612043.1, read on the forward strand.
TTAAAAAATGTCATAAGAAGTACCATAAAGTCATATTTTCACGCCTAATAAGATATATTGCAAATAATTTTCATATTCTGTTCTCAAAATAGTACGGCGTCCACTCTCTTTATATAAGGGGGGAGAAAAATAATAATTGTAATAGAATTTCTAATATTGTATGTACTATGAAATAATTTTTAAGGCATTGTCCACGCAAAATCGGTACACAATAAAAGCTCGTTACTCTTCACCCTGTGGCTCTTATATAAAATGTAGGTACAAGAACATAAAGAAAAAATCAGTATGCAGTCCTGGCCAAAAAATCAGCTGTTTCCGTTAAGATTTGTAGTTTTTAGAGAAGATGGAAAAAGCACGTCGCGAAAAAATTGTGCACACATTTCTGCAAAATCCAACATGGTCGTACTCGAGTATAGCAAAAGTTTTAAAATTTCCAAAAACTACTGTTGCAGCAGTAATAAAGAGATTTAAACTAACTAAGTCTACAAATCGGGCAAAGAAAAAATCGATAAAATTAAGTAATGGAAATGTGCAGCTCAGGAAAAATATTATAAAGTCAATTAGGCAAAACCCGCAATTGTCTGACAATGATCGAGCAAAAAAATTTAATTCTAGCAGAAGTACGGCTAGAATAATCCGCATCGAGAATGGATTTAAGTCCTATCGTGCCGTTAAGTGTGCCAATCGGTCAATAAAGAAAAATATTGATGCCAAAAAGACAGCTCGATTGTTTTATGCTAAAGTGCTGACAAAATTTAAAGGGTGCATTTTAATGGACGACGAAACATATGTCAAAATGGATTTTAATCAGCTTCCAGGAGCAAAATATTATCTTGCCAAGAAACGTGGGTATGTTGCGCGTAAATTTAAGTACGTTGGAGTTGAGGAATATGGCAAGAAGAGTTTAATTTGGCAAGGAGTTTGTAGTTGTGGATTAAAGACCCGAGCTTTTGTTACCTCCTCGAATATGACTTCAGCAACCTACATTAAAGAGTGCTTAAAAAAAACGCGTTTTGCCCTTTATTCGGCGGCACCGAGGTCCAGTAAAATTTTGGCCAGACTTGGTTTCCTGTCACTACTCCAAAGCGACGCTGGAATGGTATAAAGCAAACAAGGTCGACGTTATACCGCAAGAAATGAATCCACCGAACTGTCCACATCTTCGCCCTATCGAAAGATATTGGGCCCTTGTCAAATATGGGTTAAGAAAATATGGCCGGCTGATGAAAAATAATAAAACATTAATAGTTAACTATAATAAAATATCATCTCAGGTAAACCGAAAATGTGTGCAGAATCTTATGGCGACTATCAAGCGAAACACCCGCCACTTTATTCATAGCAGTCAAAACTGACCCTTATGACATTTTGTTTTTAAGAAAAATAAACAAGCTTTAAAAAACACTTCATCTTATTTAAATCGGGTGGGAGACTGTTAAAGTTACGGTTCATCAAGTTACATTCAGTCTGAGATCAGAAGTGGTAGATTTTGGAATAATGCAAATAGTGGGTGTTAAAAGTGGAACAAACCAAAAAAGTAAAAAAATGGTAGACTTAACACAATTGCAGTAAGGTGATGACAACACTGATGATGACTCTTGTAGCTAGAAGTTTAGCAGCTTTCCAAACAACAAAAATCTATTTATAAATGATCGCTTCAGTTATACTTAATATCGAATCAATGATTCTGCATACCGATGCTGTGTATATCGGTGGGTAGTGTATAGAACTCTTAATCGATGGGATACGAGTTCAATCCCCACCGCCCACCAAAAAATATTTTTAATATTTTAAATTAAAGTATTAAATTTTCTTATTGTATTAACGTAAGCAACAAAGAAACCAACAATTTAAAAAAAAAAATCTTTAAAAAAGGTGTCGTTTTTGAGATTTCACTCAAGCAAAGAACAGAACGAGGCGCAAAAAGCTTCGTTTAACATAAGAGCGCGAAGAGAGCGAAAAAAAGCAACCGCATTTTGTGGAGTATAACTCTTAATCGGAGAGTAACTCTTAATCGGTGGGATACGAGTTCAATCCCCACCGCCCACCAAAAAATATTTTTAATATTTTAAATTAAAGTATTAAATTTTCTTATTGTATAAACGTAAGCAACAAAGAAACTAACAATTTAAAAAAAAAGTCTTTAAAAAAAGTGTCGTTTTTGAGATTTCACTCAAGCAAAGAACAGAACGAGGCGTAAAAAGCTTCGTTTAACATAAGAGCGCGAAGAGAGCGAAAAATAGCAACCGCATTTTGCGGAGTATAACTCTTAATCGGAGAGTAACTCTTAATCGGTGGGATACGAGTTCAATCCCCACCGCCCACCAAACAATTTTTTTAATATTTTAAATTAAAGTATTAAATTTTCTTATTGTATAAACGTAAGCAACAAAGAAACTAACAATTTAAAAAAAAAGTCTTTAAAAAAAGTGTCGTTTTTGAGATTTCACTCAAGCAAAGAACAGAACGAGGCGTAAAAAGCTTCGTTTAACATAAGAGCGCGAAGAGAGCGAAAAATAGCAACCGCATTTTGCGGAGTATAACTCTTAATCGGTGGGATACGAGTTCAATCCCCACCGCCCACCAAAAAGTATTTTTAATATTTTAAATTAAAGTATTAAATTTTCTAATTGTATTAACGTAAGCAACAAAGAAACCAACAATTTAAAAAAAAAAATCTTTAAAAAAGGTGTCGTTTTTGAGATTTCACTCAAGCAAATAACAGAACGAGGCGTAAAAAGCTTCGTTTAACATAAGAGCGCGAAGAGAGCGAAAAAAAGCAACCGCATTTTGTGGAGTATATCCTCTTCCATTTATGGAATTTATGGATTCACACATTTATGTGTGTGAATTTTTCATGCATGTACGACCGCTCTACCGTTAACACCCCTCCAATACGACTCACCACCCTCCAGTTTGGCTCACCAGTGATGTATGAGTGAGCTCACTAGCTATTGGTAACCACGACACTGCATTTTACTAATGAATTTAACACGTAGATGTCATTGCCGGTAATGATTTCCTTGCTATCTGCATTACCATTCACTAGCTGTTCCATAAGTTATTGCTCACGTTACGTGAACAATAAAATTAATGTTCACCTCGTAAAACCTCGGGTACTAGAATTCACTAGCTGACATTGATGTAGGAAATCATGTCCTTTAAAAGACTAATTGTGATTGCCAGTACTGGAGGGCAGTGACGAATCAATGAGTTCGGGTAGTCACCACTACCGTTACCCGCCAGATTACCGGTAATGCATTTCACTCATGAATTTAACACGGGATGTCGTTGCCCGTAATGATTTCCTTACTCTCTACATTACCATTCACTAGCTACTTCATATGTTACTGCTCACTAGCTACCACTAATAGCTTTATTAATTCACGCGTTTGGCTTAAAAAACGCAATCTTCTGAAGCTAAATAGCCTTACGCAATTGAATGTCAGCTGGGTCGCAATCATTTTTTGGAATTGATGCTGCAAAAAAGAAAACAAGATTCATGATAAAAATGTTAAGTCTACAAAGTATATTGTTGAGTTACTATTGTATTGTACTTGTACTTGTACTATTATATTACAGTGTCCGCCAATATAGTCAATCGTTAGTAACGATTTTTATGGTTAAATTAGTGAAAGAAATTGGCAACATATTATAAATTAGAGAGTGAGGTTTAAGGGCCTCCGGGAGGAGTTTTTCGAAGAAAAAAAAAAAAAGACACCGTTTTACACATTTTTTTTTTAAGCTGTATTTCAGATGAGTCCAAAATTTTTTCAACATCATTAAAGTATAACTATTGAAAATTTATCCCTGAAATTTTAGTCTAATAATATTTGTCGATAAGAAAGAAAAGAGCAATGCCGCAAAGGACCTTAAAAATTTCAGACTGGTTCATCTGACAAAAAACCAAACATTTTTTCGGTTAAGTAAAGATCTCTTGGGCGTTTAATCGTTCGATTTTGTTTGGATACATACTTTGTAGTTGAATTTGTATTTGTACACCCCAAGACTTACAAACAGAATAAATATATTTTTCTTTTTTTTAAGTCAACCAGTCTCCAGATCCAGGAGATTTTTAGGTCAACCAGGCTTACCGCAAATTTAAGGTCTTTCGCGGCATATCACTTTTCTACCTTATCAACGAATTTTTTTAAACCAAAATGTCAGGATTAAGGCCTCAATAGTTATACTTTAATGATGTAAAAAAATGTTGGTCTCAAATAATACAGAGCTTCAAAAATAGGATTTTAAAATGGTGTCTTTCTTTTTTGAAAAACTCCCGGAGGTTCTTAATTGAGATGTGTTTCGCAACTTACATAGATAGTACCTTAAAAGCTTAAGTTTCAAGTTGTAAGGCGCTATATTGTTTAGTATTTGTTTGGCTGCCATCATAAGTGAACGCTGTCAGTGAATTTGTATACATGGAATAAATTTCACATTGTTATGTGACACAATACTTTCATTTGCTTCTACTCTGGAAAAATCTGCTCGTTTACAACAGCAAAATATTGGGTGACAGAGTTTAAACGAGGCCAAACGAGCTGCCACGACGAACATCGCAGTGGCCGACCAAATGAGGTGACCAAGCCAGAAATGGTAAATAAAATCCACAAAATGGTATTGTATGATCATCGATTGGAAGTGCGCGAGCTAGCAGACTGGTAGGCATTTAAAAAAGTGCTGTGCATTGCATATTGACTGAAAATTTGGACATGAGAAAGCTGTGCGCAAGATTTGTGCCGCGTTTGCTCACAATGGAACAAAAACAGCTTCGTGAGGATGTTTAAATGGCGATGTTCCACAGCAATAAATGGGTCCATCACTTCATACCTGAGGCGAAGAAACAGTCAAAGCAATAGAGTGAAAGGGAAGAACCGGCTCCAAAAAAGTCTGTAAGTAAGACTGTTCCATCTGCAGGCTAGGTCATGGCGTCATTTTTTTTTTGGGATGCGCGTGTTATAAGTTTCATTGATTATCTTCAAAAAGGAAAAACAAACAACAGCAAGTATTATGCGAACTTATTGCAGCGTTTAAGTGATGAAATCAAGAAAAAACGACCGCATTTGGCGAAAAAGAAAGTGTTGTTTTATCAAGGCAATGCATCAGTACACAAATTAATATCACTGTGGTCAAAATCAATGAATAAAAATTCGAATTGCTTCTTCACGCATCCTTTTCGCCAGACTTAGACCCCTCTTATTATTTTCTTTTTCCCAACTTGAAAAAATGGCTCGGTGGCAAAAGATTTACAAAAAATTAAGATTTGGCATCTGCAGTTGATGGCTATTTTGAGACAGTCGACGGTTCTCACAGGGTATCGAAGCTATTGAAAAGCTTCCATCCAAAAGCTTTTCCATTGCTGGGAAAAGTGTGTCTATGGCTGGGAAAGAAAACTATGTTGAAAAATAAATACGCTGAGTATTTCAGCTCACAAAATACAAAAATATTCTTAAAACTTAAACTAATATTATTTCACACAATATGCAATAAGGTGGTCCAAAATTACTTTTTTCAAAAATGTTGTCCTCCTATCGGCCCAAGTTGTTCTCTATGGACTAAAAATAAGTTGTGAAAAACCCATTTTGAAATCAAATGATTTTTGAGCCATCCCAAGCAATAATTATTTTCATAATGTATACCATATAAGTTTATATGATATAACACACATCAAAACTCTACCGAACACGCTAAAATATAGCAGGCTGTGAAAAGCTGCTAAAGCGCATTTCGATTTGAAAATTCAAATTTTCTGTTCTTTTTTTCCAATTATTCAAAGCGCTCGTGGTCGTTTTAGCGCAATTAATAAGCAATTGGCGTAAGAAAATAATTTCGTTCTGTTTATGTAAACGTATATATATAGTTAAATACTTAAAATGGCAAGACGGAGTCAAACTCAAATTTATTTAATAAATCAACCTATTTCTAAAATACCTACAACTCGGCTGCCATCAAATGGTGAGGCTATGGGTTTTTTTTTTCATATGCACAAAGTAGAAAAAAATCCTTTTAAAGAATCATGTGCGAAAGTAATAAATGAAAAAATGCTGATTTGGAAAAAGCCAATATACCAACCACTCGAAAAGACAATGCTTTAAATAAATTTAAAAAAATATACATGGAGTGGATGAAGTTATTTAAACACAAGGCAAGACAAAGCGTTCTTCATTGTCAACAAGAACATGGTTTTCTTCAAAAGATGTCTAATCTATTTGATATTGCTCATCAAGACGCAATGCAAATCATTACAATTGAAGAAGATCGACAGTTTTTGCTTGCACAACGTGAACCAGGACGAAGAGGATTCATGGCATCAGAAGATATAAAATTCTTAAATAAAGAAAAGAGAAAACTGGAACGGCATGAAAAGCAAATGCTTTATAAAAAAAAGGTTGCCAATTGTGATGAGGGAAATACTTGTACCCTTGGGATATCAGATAGCGAAGAAGCCACAACATCCGATGAAAGCTCTGAAGATGAATACGTCACTAATATTCAATCGAAAAAAGACAAAAGCTGTACTAAAAAATTAAAGCCCATTATAACAACAGAACTGGCATCCGCATTGGACAGAACAAAAGTGAGTGACCGGCAAGCGATGTACATTTTCGGAGCAACGGCAAATAGTCTTGGTGTAAATATAGATTCCTTAGCATGTAGCCGTAGTACGATAAAACGACATCGAGAAAAATGTAGACTAGAAATGGCTAGTTTCATAAAGGATTCATTTAGTCTAAACTGCAAATTAACTGTACACTGGGATGGAAAACTGATGCTTGATCTTACTACTCAGGAACATATAGACCGGCTTCCAATATTGGTTTCTGGAAAAGGAGAAGAAAAATTACTGAGTGTAAAAAAGCTGTTATCGTCAACTGGTGAAATGCAGGCGAATGCTGTTTTTGAATGTCTAGGCGAAAATGAGTGGAATATTAGTCCTAGCGTTGTTGCAATGTGTTTTGACACGACATCATCCAATACCGGAAGTCAGAATGGGGCTTGCGTGCTTCTGGAGAAGAAGCTGGATAAAGAGCTATTTTGGTTTGCTTGTAGACATCATATCGTCCCCTTAGTATTAAAATAGCCTATAAATTTTTTGATGTTATGAGAAAATGGATTTCAAACTTTTTTTCGAAAGTAGCTCTCACTCAAATCTCGTTATGTCTGTAAATATTTATTTTTTCCGACTTTTTTTTTAAGACTGTTTAAAAATGAGTCTATTTTGTTAACTGACCAATTTTTATTATTATAATCATCCTTTTAATGAACAAAAAAGCGGTGTAAACTGCAGATACATCAGATAGGCTATTTTATTTTTTAATGTTTTCTATCAAATTTCTGATACGTTATTTTATTTTGTATGGTATACACTATTTTAATCAAGAAATACACCAGAATAATAAGTAAATTTAATATGAATTTTTATTACTATAAAATTATGTTTTAATTACAGTCAGATCGTAAATTATAAGCATGGTCTGTATTTATAGTCGTCTTCGTCCTCTTCTTCGAATCTGTCTGGTTCATCTAATCAATCGCGAATATTCTCTCCTTGTAAGTTAAAAAAAAATGTCTGTGAGCCGGGAGGAATTACATTTTTCTTGCATAAATCTTTGAGATCCTTCAATTTTGTGTCAGAAATTGGTAGTTCTTTTTTATATTTGTGAGTTAATGTAAAATTGGTGACCCCTTTCTTTTTCATTCTCGAGCCATCTATATCAATCACTTTGAAGCCTTCGTTCCATTGTTCCTTGTATAACAATTGTCTCTTTTCACTTTTTATTACTTGGAGAACCTTGATTTTAAGCCAATTTACCGATTCATTGTTGACATTTTTCTTCAAGTTATGCTTCAATTTTGGGAACGCCGTTTTGAGATCAATAATATCACTGTAGTTAAGCCTTTCTACAGCGTACGGATTTTTTCGTCTTGCCAGTCTAAGTATAGTTGGCCATTCTTCTGGTGAATATACACAAATATTTCTCTTAGCTCGTTCTATAGCCGAATGCATGGAATCTGCTTCCATTTGTGTGTGTCCACTTTGAAGATATTTCATCGTTATTGAATTAAAATGCAATGAATGATTCATATGAAACAATAATGTGCCAATTAATCTGTTTCTATTCTGTCCTCCACAGCAGTCTGAATACAGACTAACATCCGTTACTGATTCGGGTAAATTGTTCAGCATTTTTAATAAAGTGGTTCCAATTTCCTCTGATCCACGCTTACCATGGTTTTCATCCCACAGGAAACAATATCCAGCTCCACTAGCTAAATCGTAAAATGTGTTGTTGTATGTGGCGAACTTTCGACTGTAATACAAGGTGCTTACATTGCTACATGGTGTCAATAGCACTGATTGTAAGTCAAAAGTGAATACTTTTATATTGCTGTTCTTTTTAGATAACTCCTTGTCAGCATCTTTGTGGAGTCTTGCCTGGGCTTTATTTGCTAAGTGTTCATCATATGATTTCTGTATTGAAGCCTTGTCCTCTGTATTTTTGAACTTTTCGCATGTTAAGCATGTGTCTTTTTTTGGATGATGGAATGAATAATTGTAATTATTACAAAATATGTGGCGATACATATGTTCTTTAACTGAGAGATCTGGGTGGCGTTCTTTAAATAAGTTATACATTTTTATAATTGTTAGGTCTGCGCTCAGATAAAGGCGTTGGGACTTTGCTCGAGTATAGTGGCTTTCTACTGCTGGAAATGACTCTATGTGCTCTTTAATAAGAGTTGCTATCTCCGCGTCTACTTTTCTTTGCATTCCGTGTTTACCCCTCATGTCAACAAATTCTCTTTGATTCTTTTTTTTGGCTAATACAGATATCGCGCAGTCTGACACGTGTAAAGTATTTAAAAATAACTTTTTACAGACCTGTTTGTCATTTAGAAAGTATTTAAGAGTGTTCGACCGCCGTGATTCTCTCGTTAATGTCCTCTTGCACTTCTCCAGTTTTATGTTATTACTAAGGAATAGACGTTGCTTGCAGTAATCGCCCAAACTCCAATAGTCTGCATTGATTTTCTTACGATCTTCTTCAGAGAAGTGTTCTGGACATTTGTGATGACAGCTGCAATTTGCGGGCTTCGGTAAACGTTCCTTAATTACTTTACCACTCTTTGTAACATAAGCCTTTCCTTGACTCCTGTCACTCTTTCTTTTGTTCTGCTTCCAAAGCTGGCTCTTACACTATTGAATACAACAAATCCATAATTGTAGGAGACATCTTCTTAAATTACCTTTTAATTAACTCACCTTTCTTTTTCGTGTTACTGTCAATTCTACATTTTCATCATTGCTTTCTTCCGCGATTTCGCAGAGCACTTCATGTTGCTTTACCGAAGATTTTTCAATTTTCCCCTCGAGATTATCCTCCTCTTCATCCGTTTCTGGAATATAATAATCTGACGATCCTGCTGAAAAATCTTCTCCATCCTCTTCGTCAGTTTCCGATATATTTGAATCCAATGGTTCCACAGATAATCCAACAGAGTTTGGAGCAAGTTTGACACATAGGGCTCCTGTTGATTCCGTCGCAAATTCTGTTGACAATTAATATACCTTAATATTCCTTCCTGCAATTTAAGATAGCAGATACTCACCAGAGCTTGACAAATCCATGATTAAATGAATGATTGGGAACGAATGAACGACTAAATGATTATGAACGAGCGAATTTCAACCAGAGATAAAGAGATGTGAAACTTCTTTTCTATTGTGAATTCTGTTGATTTTGACAGCTAAAAATGTGAGGTCACAAACCATGATACAATAATAAGGATATAATATATCTATATATATTTATATATTATATATATAATATATATAATTACATATTATATATATATTTACATATTATGTAAATATTTAATTATATATCTTGCTACCTATGCTATGTGTGTCACCAGCCATAAAACAACGTAAGCATTGCATAGGCTACTTTTGTTTTTTGTAATTTTAAAGCACATGTTAATTGTTCTAAAAATATAACGGCCTATAAGATTCATACAAATTAACATATTGAAAATATTTGTTGAACAACAACGTATATCATTATACGTCATTTTAGGTGTTAGTGTCATGACAAAATTGATTTTTTTCCTAAAAGTTAAAATAGAGTATGTGAGTGTACATTACTATTATTTTGAATAAACAGAAAATTTAGTTTATGTAAAATAGCGTATATGCTTTTACATGATTTTTGAGGAAAATAATTTAATACAAATTTATACTATATTTTTTTGACTGACGTTTTGACCCACTGTGTGAAACTAGAATTTGACAAAATTTTTACCACATATAAAATCGACGATGGAGAATCCAAAAATTCAATAAAAAAATAATAGCCTATGAGCACATAGGCTATTGTTATACTAAGGGGACGATATGTTTGAAATTGTTGCTGCTGCTGCATTTGAAGCAGCTTTGCCCACTGCCACTTCTGGACCAGACGTTGAGCTTTTTGTGCGCTTCCGCGCGTATTGGCCAAAAATCCACCAATCAGTTTTTAACACAGCGAGCATGTCAACTATTAAAAGAATTTCTGAAACGAAACGTAACGACATCGTTGACTTTTGCCAAGGACTTCTCAATAGAAAGCAAACTAGAGATGATTATCGAGAGCTGCTGGAATTGTCCATTATATTTCTTGGTGGGAAACCGTCCAAAGGAATTCGATTTATGACTTCTGGTCCAACAAGCCACGCCCGATGGATGTCAAAGCTTATCTACTCATTGAAAATGTTTATGTTTTCCCAACAATTTAATTTGTCTGATAGAGAAAAAAAAGGCTTAGCAGAAATGAATATTTTCATTGTCATTATTTACATTAAAATTTGGTTTGCGGCACCGTTAGCCATATGTGCTCCAAACAACGACTTGCAACTCATAAAAATTTTGTTGCAGTATGATAATTTGGAAATTGCAACAGCAACAGTGAAGAAGATGTTAGGTCATTTGTGGTACTTGTCAGATGAGTTAGTAGGACTCTGTCTGTTTGACAGCAATGTTTCCAACGAATTAAAACGCAAAATTGTTACAGAAATGATAAATGGTGCTTCTCCATCTGTTCGTGTAGTGCGGCCAAAAATTAATCAATCTGCCTTTAAAAATTTGCAGCTGCATAACTTAGCTAACCAAAATACGATTAAAATTTTTCATCAGTTTGGTGTGAAGGAGTTCTGGGAAACCGACGTGGCAGAATGGGAAAACTCGCAGAGCTACATAGAGGCAAAAGAGATTTTTAAATCCCTTATAGTGGTCAATGATGTCGCAGAAAGAGGAGTCGCACTTATCAAGGAGATAAACCGTAAAATAACCAAGGATGAAGAAGAACTTCAATTTTTATTACAAGTAATTTCCGAGCATCGAAAAGAGTATCCTACGTGCAGCAAGAAGGCTCTAAATGCAGTAAAGCTGATTTCCAATTCATTGTAATTACATTTTAATTAACAATTTAAATTTATTTTAATTTTTTATTTATTTTTGTAAACTATTATTAAAAAGCTAATAACAACATGATGAAATTGAATTTTTTTTGCAAATTATTTTAAAGAAATGTATTAAATATTGAATATGCAAAGAAATTTAACTTATTTTTGTTAATTATTATAAAAAAAGTTTGAATTAGTTAACGGATTTCGACGAGTAATAGCTCGATGGAAAGACAATTAAATGTTCAATATTATTTTTAAAAATTTACGTCCATTAAAAAAATATTAGATTTACTTGACCCATGCTTTATTATCAATCGACAAAAGAACATTGTTACTTTGTAATTTTTTGACCGATTGGATTGAGTGATAATAGGTTAAAAAGATTATTGCTTGCTGAATGAAATTCCAAGCCTGCTATGTTTTAGCGTGTTCGGTAGAGTTTTGATGTTTGTTACATCATATAGCTTATATGGTATACAATAAGAAAAAAACTATTGCTTGGGATGGCTCAAAAATCATTTGTTTTCAAAACTGTTTTTTACAACTTATTTTTTGTCCATAGAGAACAACTTGGGCCAATAGGAGGACAACATTTTTGAAAAATTATTTTTTCATACAATTTTGAACCACCCTAATATGCAAGATTAGGAAATTTCTTCAAAACTGATTAAATTTAATTGAATTTTTTTTATGTTTTGAAGAAGAAAATAATTATCAATACATAAGAAAGATATAAACATTCATTATATTCGATATTCGAAAATAGAACTAACATGCAAGTTAAATATTTACGAGTCTTTTTTTATGTCTTTTGCAGTAAGACATGCTTGTACCCTTCAAGAATTAACAGAAATTTATTTGACGTTCTTTCTCGATTCTAAAACATCTGCTTCGTTAGCGTCAAAAAGTATGATTTGAAAAATGCAATTGCTACGAGCTGTAAGCGCTACATTCAAGTCATGAGAACTAACGACTTTGATGTTGTTGTTGCTGTTGTAGAGGGTCGTTATCCACTTGCGATATACATATATATATATATATAATCCTCTCCTTTTTTCAAATGTAAAATAAAAAAAAAAAAATAACAAAATAAATTATCTACCGTGGTTTATGCAAGCTGTTTGTCTGAATCTCATCAACTAGAGGCAATCAATTATTGGAGAACGTGTTCTTTCTATTTTTTTTTTTTTTATTGTACATTTTATTTTCAAGCCTTACAGTTCGTTGAGTTGTTATGAGCTTATTTTCCTTTTGCGGCTTAAGCTAGGATATTAAGAGAGAGAGAGGGAAAAAAAAGAACAAATTCTAAATGTAGCCGTAAAAAAAGTACAAATTACCGAATTTCAAGCAATTTCCACATGAGTTATTGTTAGAACATAGCGTGCAACGTAGCGTAAGAACCTGACTGTTAAAACCTTTGAAGGACATGAGAGTTTTTTGGCTTATTTAAATTTTCTTTTTTATCTAGAATTTTACATGTGTCTATTTGGAGCATGTGCCGGTTTCAAAAACCAAAATGCATATATTTTCTTACAAAAATTTGTTGCGTTGTAGTAAAGTAGGGAGGGGGAAAAAAAAAAACCAAATCTTAATATCGCGTTAAATTCGTTCTTCATCGCATATTGCTTAGCTTTGCGCTTTGTTAAGAAAATGCTCCATTGCATATTCAAAACAAATAGACAGATTTTCATGTAAGTTAACATTTTTGTGCAAATAGAGCGAAAAAAAGAATAAATCAAAAAAGGACTCGCTCACATTTGAGTGAAAATCAATCAACTGAAAACGCATAAATAATGCAATCTCTGAAGGGCGAAAAAAGCTAAATAAATAACTCTTCATTTAAATGCTTTTGGAATTTAAGCAGAGACAGACAAAAATACTGCGCCTGCATGTTTTTTACAGTAGCTATAATTTTACTTAACATGTTATGAAATTTTTCAATTACACTGGCCTGCAGTAAAAATGTAGATTCAATGCCACTATATTTTAGACAACTAAACTTGTAACTCATCTTGAAAAATTTTTTATGTGCAGGTTTTTGAGATATTAGTTTTTAACACTGTATGGTTATACTTCGTCGAATCGTCGAAGCAATAGAAATATATTTCTTTTTTTGGTATTGTTGTTGTATCTAATCGTCGCACGTTTCCGTTTTTTCTTACAATGTTAGTTGTTGCTAAACTGTTATTTAAAACACATCGTTTTCACAAAAAAAAAAATCTATAAATGGGAGACTTGCGGATTTGTTTGAAAGTATGTAAAATATGTATAACCATCCAGGGTTAATTAAAATTCCTTTTTTTTCGGAGTTAAGTTTGCTGCCCACTTACGGCACGTAACGAAACGAAACGACAAGCCGGTCAGAATTCTTTGATTTTATAGCCACCGGCTATTTCGTCAGTCGTTGCCGTTTCGTAGTCGGTAAGTGTGCATGAATACATAAGAACGCAGTGTAGTTATATTTTGTAGTTTCGTTAAGTGCCGTAAGTGGGCAGCAACTTTTAGCTTCACATATTTAGGCATACCTCCAGTTAGACTCGTCGAATTGGGTTGCGCGGTATATCAAATTTAAGGTTAATATTATTTATGTTATATGCACAAATCACTTCGTATACTGTTTTGTTGTCCAGAAAAATAAAAAACAACCTGGGCTCTTACAATCTGACATATTTCCCTAATTCATTAAATTAGTCTCTTCAGGACATCAGGGCGTATGATGAACATTAATTTTATTTAAACAATGCTTCTTATATATATTGGGCTATAACAGTTCGACTACTAAGCAGATTGAAAAATAGTAATTAAACTGATTATTAGGTATTTCGTTATCTTGAATTTGATATCTAGTGGAATACAATCGAACGTTTGTAACTCGAGGTATGACCAATAATGTGAAGTTGCCTGGGAATAATGAAAGACTCATGTCTTTCACATGTGTGATTTTTGATGTGACTTTTAAGGTTAAGGGTTGAAAATAAAAACCTATATAGTCGCATCGAATGTATATGTATTTTTTTACATTTTTGTAAGCCAGTGTTATTTAAATAGTTCTACAAAAGTTTATATTATGCATTAAAAATTGAAATAAAAGCAGGATAGTAGCCTTTTCTTGTTACTTTAAGTTAGCTTTTGAATAGCTGCTAATAAGCCTTGTTTTCCTCAACCAAAATATTTGCTAACTTTTGTTTGCCTGTTGTGCCAAATTATGCAAAGTTGTTTTTTTATAAGTTTTTTTTTTTTTTATTACGTATACAACAAAGGATTCTATCATTTGGAAAATTGCTTATTCTGCATTATTTGGAAAAAAAAAACATATATATAAGTACAATAGTAAAATCAGCAGTATTTGCAAAAGACAGGAATCAGTGCTTAAAATCTTATTTTGGTAAGAGAGAGAGAGAGAGAAAAACACAAGTAGTCACAATATGCATTAGCAGGCAGACGTGTATTTAATGCTTGAATGCGTTTTCGTTTTTGCTACATGTGAGTTGGAAAAATGGTGAAAAAGCCAAATATTATTTTAACTTTTCTTGCGTGAAAATAATTTATTTATTTCATGCCTAACTGGCATGACTTCTAGAAATGGATTTTACGCAATTAGAGAAATTTTTTAAGAAATTCTCTATAATGGAGTACACTGTGACGTATGAGTAACTTGTTAATTGTTTCCCCATAAGGTCAAGACCTTTCAGAGCCCATGATGGGTCCAGGGCAAACATTTTTTGGGGATCCCAACCCCTTAAAAAAAAAATGATTATATATAAACGAAAAGTTTTTTTTTTTTTAATATTATTTATTATTAACCCTCCGATGAGTGACAGTTCTGAACTTCACGGCCGTGTGAAAAGGTCCCTACGGACCTTTTTTGTAAATCATGTTTTTTTCATATAAAAAATTTTTTTTTTTAATTTTTTTTTTTGTTTTTATTGTTTATAACTAAATTCTACATACAAAAATAATTTTTTCAATTTTTTTAATTTTTTTTTTTTTTTTTTTTGCTTGAATTTTCTTAAGACTATTATAAAAAAGTTTAAAAATTATTGTTGTTGAGCGTGTACTTCTTGTCCCCCGCCCTATGCGCAAGTGTTGCAGCGATGTAAAAGTGTCCTATGTTCTCCGCAAACAGCGTTGCCGCAGCCGAAGCAGTGTGCCCGCGTTTTCCGCTGCCGCCCGTACTCAGAACGGCAAAGGCGACATGACGGTCTACTTGACCTAGCCGCAAACGACGGTGCATTGCCTTCCATCGGTCTTGGTAATACCTGAAATGAAAAGAAAAATAAAAAACAAATAAATATATATTCTATTCTTGAATTTGAAGATGTTTTTCTTACCCTGACATCGATTGCTTCCAACGCATTGCGTATCCTTGGATATGAGGTTATATGGTTGTTCAGGGCACGTTCTTCGATATTTGGTGTGGCCAATTGTTTCGTTAGCAGTAACAAGAACGACCGCCGTCTGTCACTCCTTTTTATAGGCTTCATTTCGTTGCAAATCCTAAAAGCAGCAATACAGCGACGTCCAGCATATTATAAAACATGGCCAACGGCCATCGTTGTGTTGCTCTTTTGCAGCTGTAAGTGCCTAGCATTTGATCCATGGTATCAACGCCGCATTTGTTGGCGTTGTAATCTAATATGGCATAGGGCTTCCGCTTCTCGGTTTGCTCGTCAACGAGGCAGGTGTAGTGCATTGTGGAGAGCACGTTCACCACTTTATTTTTTTTCGGCACGTATGAGCATAACGCTATATCCCCTTCGTTGAACCCAAATAATGTACTATTGATGGTGCGCTTCGGGTTCTTCTTGAACTCCTGTGGAATGAATGTTTTGTTGTAGCTCACTTTACCAACATATGCGGTCTTCCTCCTCAACAAAATACGCGCCAAGTCAAGAGTGGTAAAGAAATTATCCGCGTATATAGTACGGCCAGCATCTAAATATTTTTCCACAAGATCCAGCACTACGTTCTGCCCTTGGTTTATCTCCCGTTGTTGGTTTGGCAGTTTTCCAGAATATACCATTCCCTTCACAGGATAATAACTCTGTGAGTCGCATAACCACCATACTTTCAAACCATACTTAGCTGGCTTTGACGGAATATATTGTGTGAAGCGGGTGCGGCCTGTGTAAGGGAACAACTGCTCATCAACTGTTAGTGCTTCATGAGGAGTGTAAGCTGCTGCCAAGTTATGTTGCAACATTTGCCAAATATCGTCAATAGCCGCAGTTTTGCTGTTGATGAGTCGCTGTTGTCGAGTATTTCCATTGTCGTATCGAATTAATTGCTTTATATACGTACACATGAAGCGATCGTACGACAACGCAGCTTTGTATATTGGGCAACGCGTCGCGCCCCATAATTCCATAGCTGGTTCATGGTTTCATCTTGTGAGTCCAACATACAAAAGAATAGCTACAAAGGCGTCAAACTCTTTCACTGCCACTGGCTTCCTCTCCTTTTTCTTCGTGGGATTCGCCAAATTCCATGCAGCTGTAACCTCTCTGCCTTTACGATTTGTTTCACGTAGCACTAAGTGTATTATTTCCTCTGTCATGATTGAACGCATTATTGTATAGGGGTCGTGTATATTTCCTGTTGGTCCTGGTTTCTTTCTTGTGAAGTCGACCACGTTATGATTACGAGTGCGTGATGTTGGTGGTGCTTTTTTACTCCATTGGGTGCCATCTTTACCAATACAGTAACTTTCATTCGTTTCCTGTCCATCATTTTCTTCCTCTTCATCATCGTCGTCATCAGTATCTTCATTTAGTTCGACGTATCCTTCAGTTTCGGCATCTGACTCTTCAGCAGGTTGGTATGTGCGATCTTCATCATCCTCAACTTCATAATTATCAATTGCAGCAATATCAATTTCTTCATCCATGTCTTCTTCCATAAAATCAGCAAATCTACTATCAGCTGCACGCCTTTCATCCGCAGTCATTTGCTGGTAACGTGTACTACGGCGTACAACAATTTCAGCAACGTCCAAATTACTTGCATCTGCCATATTTATATTTTTGTTTCTATCACTTTACTCTTCGCTGTCTAAACTTTGACTAATTTGGTTTACGAAACTACAACTCTTTTATACTTTTTCGTACGTCTACCTAAACTCAAAGACATTAGGGATGATGATAAAAACAAAAAATTCTAAGAAAAAATTCTAAGAACAAAAATACTAAGAACAAATTACTAAGAACAAAAAATTCTAAGAACTGGTTTATTGCTAGTAGTATAAAATAAGAATATTGTGCCTTTCCTTGAAAGCAATAAAGTTCATGTCTTCGAATTTTTCTTAGAATTTTTTGTTTTTACCATCATCCCTAATGTCTTTGAGTTTAGGTCTTTGTGCTCAGAACAAGTAAATTATGTGTTGAAACAATAAAAAAATTATAATGATGCCCAAAAACATGCATTTATTAGTGAAATTCAGTACAAGGTCCATACGGACCTATTCACACGTCCGCGTACTATTCTCACTAAAACCTCAATAACTCCTAAGGTAATGATCCGATCGGCTTGATTTTTTTTCCAAAAGATGCGCAACAAAATACTCTTGGAATACTGAGTAACTTTGGGTGTAATTTCAGTTTTAAAAGGCAAAAAGGTCCCTAGGGACCTTCTCACTCATAGGAGGGTTAAAAATAGTTGAATATAAGATAAAATATTATTTTAGTACTGCTTTTCTAGCTTTTTGGTGAGTAAACAAATCTATTATAACTAATGTGACCAACATTTTCAAAGCAAAAAAAAAAAAAAAAAAAAATACACGCACAGACTATAAAAAGAAAGTAAAAAAGAAGTTCATAGAATAGAGAAGCACAAAAAAAAAATATATGAAAATATGAGAAAATACATGAATAATTGCACATCATTGCACAAGAAGTTTTATTTATAAGAGATTATGTTAAGCTTAGAATTTAAATGTGTAAGCAAAATAATTGAAATTTGTTTATAAATATAAATTCATTTTGGGAAAAATTTTTGTTCCAACAAATCAAAAATCAAAAATAAAAGAAAAACAAAACAATTCAAAATATATCTTAGCACACATCGCGCCCACAGTGCATTACCGTCACGATACAAAATCACAAATGTTCAGGAGTGGCAATAACTGTTGAACCTGCAGATGGAACAAAACTAACATAAAAAAACACAAACTGGATTTTTCTAGTTAAAGAAGATAGTGATATTAATTTAATAATTCCAGTAGTTGAAGATGTGTATTTTGAATTGATTTATGAAAAAATTTCTATTCCAAAAATGTTGAGTTGCGAGGGTTTTGTACAGCGTGTGTTATAAGTAGAGATGCAACGGATAGTGAGTTTGCCGAATACCGGATATACAGCGAGCTACAAGGCCGGATAGCCGGATATACGGCGGCCGGATAGTAGATCCATTGCCTCGTTTTCACCAAATTAAATATATTTCTAATTTGACAGACTACAATATTGAGTGCTGCCATTTACTTACTTACTTAATTACTAAGGTGGCCGTAACAACCCGTGTCCGGGTTTCGGCCGACCTCATCAGCTCTCGCCAGGCGCCTCTGCTTTGCGCGCGCCTTCTCCAATCGGATACACCAAGTGCGGTTAGGGCTTCCTCAGCCTGGTCCATCCATCGGATGCATGGTCTCCCTAGACAGCATATACTTTGTTTTACCCTCATTTATCGATAAACCCACTTTGGCTGATTTCTTTTCGATAGCGGCGAAAGCAGCGGTAACATCTCTCTTGGTTTTGCCAACAATATCAATATCATCAGCGTACGCAAGGAGCTGGACACCATTATAGAAAATGGTGCCATTACGATGCACACCGGCCTTTTGTACGATCCCCTCCATGATGATGTTGAAGAGATCGCATGACAGTGGATCGCCTTGCCTGAAACCTCTTTCGGTATTGAAGGTTTCGGAGAGGTCATTTCCTACCTTGACGGAGCTGCGTGTGTTGCTCAACGTCATTCTGCAAAGTCTAATCAACTTTGCAGGTATACCGAACTCAGATATTGTTGCGTATAGGCAATCCCTTCTCGGGCTATCGAACGCAGCTTTAAAGTCGACAAAGAGATGGTGTGTGTCAATTTGATTTTCGTGGGTTTCCTCCAGGATGTGTCGTAGCGTGATAATCTGGTCTATGGTGGACTTACCAGGTCGAAAGCCACACTGATAAGGTCCAATCAGTGTTTTTGTAATCAGCTTTTATCTTTCACACAGTACGCTTGAGAGAACCTTATATGCGATGGAAATAAGACTGATACCTCTTTAACTGGCGCAGTTTGTTGGGTCTCCTTTCTTAAGTATAGGGCGGAGTACGCTGAGTTTCCAATCGTTGGGCATGCTTTCTTCTAGCCATATTTTGCTGATGAGCTGATGCATGCGCCTTATCAATTCATCGCCGCCGGTTTTAAACAACTCAGCTGACAAGCCGTCAGCACCCGCTGCTTTATTGTTTTTGAGTCGTTGGATATCAACTCGAACCTCTTCGTGGCTAGGTGGTGGCACTTCCACTTCGTCATCGTCGATTGGTGGCTTTGAACTGCGCTCTCCATGGGCGGCATTGGTGGAATCGTCGCCAGTAAGTAAATTGGAGAAGTGCCGTCTCCACAATCTTAGCACACACTGTGTATCCGCATTCAGATCTTCATTTTCGTCTCTACAAGTGGATGCTCCGGGCTTGAAATATTGGGTTAGACGTTTAACCTGTTAATAGAATTTTCGTGCATCCTTCTTGCCCTGGTATACGTCTAGTTCCTCACGCTCACGTTTTGCCTGCTCTCTTTTCTTGCGTCTGAAAAGGCGCCTCTCTTCCTTTCTCTTTTCGCGGTAGTTTTCTCGCACGAATCGCGTTGCAGCTGACAGCGTTTTTCTATAAGCGGCGTTTTTTTATCTGCTGATCACTTCTGATCGTACCATTGGTTCCGAGGTTGCGGGCGCCGGAAACCAATGGCTTCTTCAGCGGCAGCGCGCATGGAGTGGGATATATGCGCCCAAAGTCCGCCGGCGTCGTCGGGTCCAGAGGTTGGTTGGTTGAGCTTAACCGAGAGTTGAGCGGAGTAGGCTTCAGCAGTCCGTTGTAATTGCAGCTTAGCGACATCTAGCTTTGTGCTGCCATTTGCTTATGGCAAATAAAGTTCAATAAACCGTACTCTAAATTTTAAGTCTAATTTACCAGTTTTGCAGATTTTAGTCCACGAAGCGTTCCCGTACTCGATAAAATGTTAAAAAAAAAGGGCAATCGAGACAGTTAAATATTCCCCTCCCTGTCAAAAGTTACAAGTCTTAGCCCGAGAAATTTCTTTTGGCAAATGTGTTAAAAGTGTCAAACTGCATAAAATCAACCATTTGGACCGAGCTTCTTATGATCAATTGTGTTGTGTGTGTGTTGTGAAATGTTTGAATACAAATGATCGAGAACTGGCCGACTCCGAACGGCTTATGTTCTCAAGAAGCTTTTCATGGCAGTTATTACGCTCTGAGGTTTGCCATTGTCTGCAGAGAGGCGACGACCAAACAGAAGAATTAATTCAATTGAAAAAATTATCTGCGTCCGATGGAGGCTTCGAACCTGGGTTCTTTGTCTTATGAGCCAGACACTCTACCCACTACTCCACGGCCGTCAAATAAAACACCAAACAAAATATTAATGCATCTGTGGACAACATATATATATTATATTTATTGTCAAACAAAGAATAACAATAAAGCAGAAGAACAGAGTGAGATATGTATGCGCGTCAACATCATGGTGTGTAAATATTACACACAAGGATCTATTAAGGAAATTTTGTCTGTACGGCAGCAGCGACATCTACCGTAGAAAAAATTTTAAAAACATAAATTTTACATACGATTTTTACCTTGAGTCAACCTTAGCTCGATTTAATGAACTTATGTTAAAGAAATATCAGCTTGAATTTGAAAAGTGTGTAGAACTTACACAGGGAACCGACTAAGATTAATAAAAATTTTTCGACTTTTTTTAAATTTTTGGTAGCGTCACAATATCTGGAATCCCCCCCCCCCTCCTCCTTGCCTTAAATTGGTAACGAAGTTTCTGAACGGCCCCTTTATGAATACTTTAATAAATTTCTGATTAAAAAAAGAAACTATCCGGCCGGCCGGATACCGGATATTATGTTACTATCCAGCATCCGACCAAATAGTAAATTAAGGCTAAAATTATAAGAAAATGCTATTTTTCATCAAATAAATTATTACTTAAATCATTTTAAAAATAAAAGGCACATAGTATTTGGTCTATTCATAAAAATTAATTTAAAGTAAAATTTTTAAAAATGGGCTTAAAATTAATATTTTTGTCACAAAAAGAAGTACAAAAATTAAAAAAAGTACTTTTATGCGTACTTTGCTACAAGAAGTACATCGAGCAAAGAAGAAGTACAAAACTCCCAAAAAGAGAACGGTTGGTCACGTTAATAATAACTGAAGGGTTTAATTTTCTTGCTATATCTGAATTCTGGTTCAGTATTGAAGTGCCATTTAAAAGATTTTTTCCCGTTGTCGACCGGTGATAGTTTTTGACTCTTTTAAGAAAACAATTAAAGATCTTTTAGCTAATGCAACTGATACTGGCAAACTAATGGTATATTTCTTGAAATAAATTAGTTGGATTAGAATCAATCTTAAAGTTGACTGAATATTTTCTTTTTAGTAACAACATTTCGTCCAACAGATCACATCATATTTCCTTTGAATACTACATTGAAATTGCATTTTCCTCTTGCGTTGCAGTTTTCCTAATACTAATAAAGTGGCACCCAAATGTATGCTAACATTTTTGTCCTCCTCCTTCACATGCGGGGCACCCGAACCCCTTCTTACACCTCTCTGATAGAGCCTGCATACACTGTTTAGCTTTGTTACGAAACTTTGTAGCTATGGTTCTTATTCGTTCATTAAACTTTATTTAAATTGTAACCTAAGAATCTGCTCAAGTCCGTCGACATTTGGATCTCGAAAAGTTGTTTTATTCCGAAGTTAAGCAAAACTACGATATAGATTATAGCGTGAGGTATGAGTAGCCTGAAATAATTGTTTTTGCTTAAACCCCCTAGCTCAGACACAAACCATTACATTGATTGTTATATTTCTTCACTTTAGTTCCTCTCTGTTGGACCTCAAAAAACTTTATGTTCTTAACCTTATTTTCCTCCTCTTCTAAAGCAGTTATCCGTTGCACTATAGGCCTGAACTCTATGCTACCTCAAACTTGTCGCATTTGTTTGCAGAATTTAGATTAGCTCGGGCTGAATACTGAAATAATTATACTGTGAAGTATGAGTTACTTGAACTTTTTTCTTGACAAAATTTTCAGCTCAGACACGAACCATAGCACTGCTTGTTGTTATTCTCTTCCCCTAACTTCATATACTATATTACCTTAGAATCTTATCTTTGTTTTTTTGGACCTTGCAAGCAATATTTTATTGTAGCTTTACTTTCCTTTGCTCCGCAAGCAATATCAGTTCTTTTTAAAAAATATTTCAATTTGGTTTTTCTCCATATTTTTCTTTACTGAAAAGCGATTGCATAATATCAGAAATGGTTTTTGAAGTTCTAAGTTGGTGTTAGTGTTCTTATATGTTAAACGAAGTACATCGCGACGTATGAGTAACATTAAATCGAATTATTTCTGCACAAACCGCTCAGCTCAAGCACAAACCTTTGCATCGATTGATGTTATTTTTTCATGCAAGTTCGGCTGAGCAAATCTGTTTTAGTCTTTTTCCTAACAAAAAAAAATATAGTTTATTTTGGCTTCACTACTCGCTCTGGAAATTAGAAACTGTCTGGAATTTATATTGATACTTATTTCTATGTAATTTTATTTTCAGCTAAATTCTCAGATTTGTTAATATTAATATATATATTTTTTTATGCTAGCATCATATTTCATTAAGTAAAATTAAAATTTGAATTATCTCTAAAAACGGTATGAAACTTAAATTATTTTTTTTTTTTTTCATTTAACCTTTTTCTCAGCGTGTTGCTGCTGCTGCTGGTGGTCTCTTGTCATTCATCAAAAATTTTCTATACCTCATTTTGGCTGTTTATATTTTTTGTTTTTCCTTATCAACGTCTTTCAATCTAATTTAGCCGAACGTTTAGAAACTTCTTGTTCCCCGCATCTACTTCCTCCCACTTTATAACGCTATTAAGAATATAAAGTTCTAATTACCATGTGGCCACAGGAATTTAAAAGGATTTATCAGCTTTACCCCTAGCAGAGAAGCGTCTAAAAATTCAATTATAACAGACAGCAAATAGCATCACACTGCTTTGATGCACTCCTTCCTTCCTATTTGAACAAAACCAATGTATAAGCGTTCGACCTTCGGTGACTTTCTCAAATTTTCACAGAGTTTGACAATCATAATTAAATTTTGTTTACTGAGACTGTAGTGTGAGTCGGAGAGGAAGAAAGAAAAGAAAACAAAAAATAGCTGAGAAAAATCAAAAATTTACTTGATTACAACAAACTTTTGTGTTGAGGCCTCGAGACATAAAAAGGGACAAACCAAGTTAAAGCTTGTTTCAACTCGCAACTCATGCTGAATAACGAGAACTCTACAAACTGCAGCAATATATCTCGGAGCGTTCGTTATATTATGTTTATTTATTCAAAAAGAATTTGTTTAAAATTTCTAAAAAAGGCTGCCTGCTGTCCGCTGCCTAAATTCTTAAGCATTAAGGGAAAAGTTAGCAGCATGTTTATGTCAGAAAAAGGTGTTGATTAATTACAATAGAAATAAGGCTTAGTTCTTTTTTTTTTTTAAGGTCATTTGAAAATAATCTATGGTACAGTGAGTAGCAGAAAAAGGTACAATGAGCAGCAGCAGCAGCTTTTGGTTTTTAATAAAATCTTGAATTTGCACGTCAGAAGCCAAACATTTTAAAACAATCACATTAATTGGAAAACTTAAAAATAAAAATTATTCAAACGTAATGTAAAAGTACATTTTGTATTATATAAGTAAGCAAAAAGAGGATATACATATACTTGCATTTACTTGTTATGAGATTAACAAAAACTTGTAGAGTAACATCATTGAGTCACTCCTGTAGCAAAAAGGAACAGATATATTTAAGCGTATATTAAAGAAGTAACTTTAAATAGAGCTACACACAGAGAATTGAAGACATAAATGCATGAAGGTGATATGTTGGAATTATCTAGTTTCGAGAAAATCGAGTATTTTTTTATTGAAATCTGATATTATTTTTCTCATTTTTTTTTTTTTTTTTATATAACATAAATTGTGTTAACATTATTAAAAGGATCTTAATATGTTAAGGTAGGCATTGATATGTTATGATTGACATGTTCATCAGATATTTAAAGCAAAAATAGCATTTCGATAAAGAACTACATATACCAGCGTGGTTTGTATGGGTGGCTTTTTCACAAATTTTTTTTAAGCACATTTTACGATACATATTCAGCCTTTAATACTCATCGTGCATAGCAAAAATATATCCCAAAGTATTAGTTATATGGCGAATGAAACGAATATCTAACGTGACTTCTTTAATAATGGCACTTAATAACAAAATCTAAGAAGAAAATTTCACATTTTCGTTTGAAAAAATCACGCACAAAATAATTCATTAGCTGCTTGTGTTGTTGTAATGGTTGGTTGTTTGATTTGTTCCAAAATCACGAACGCAATACCGTGTCGTTTGTTAAAACGTAGCATTTTACAAGTTTTTCTCAGTAATTGCTTATATTGTCGTTGTTATTGAAATGTTTGTACAATTTACATCTATCTATACTTCTATACTATTATATAAAATTGAAGTGCACATTTTTTTTTCCAGGTAAACTCTACAAGTACTGGGTCGATGTTTGTTAAAAAAGTTTTAAAATGTTAAATTTGTGCTTTTAATAATAGGTATGTTTAATTAGAGTGTTAATTTGTTTAAAAATTCATCCTCGATGCCACGAATTTCTTTATCGTTTTCTTTTCACGTTTTTGTGTTGCGAGAATTTCAATAAACTCCATGTTGTTCTCTTGTCTTCTCTTCTCTTCTCTTTTTCTGCTCAGCTAGAACAGCACAACATTAAAAATAGTAAACCAGACACATGGCGAAAAGAGAGGGAGAGTGCTGAGCTGCAAAACAAAACAAGACAAAAGAAGAAAATGTTTTTTATTTCGTTTGACATGCATTGTCTTAAGGGCTGATGCCACACGGTGATCGTTTGTACGATTGATTAAACAAAAAACGTCCGAGGCGAGGCCGCGGAACACTGTGGCCTGCTTGTATATATATACATTAAGGTACCTCACGCTCTATAAAAAAAAGAATGTTCGGGTTGGTTCCTAAAAATAATCCTTGGTTTAAGTTTGGATGATTTCGTAAATATTTCAGCACTAGCGATTGTCTTCCGTGAGCTGGAATGGTTTCAAACAACCTCTAAAAATAGAGTTTTTTTAAATGTTTAAAATAAAAATATTGCTTGGCTTGGTTGTTCGGGTCTATTCTTACAAATAATTCTTGGTTTAAGTTATGATGATTTCGTAAATATCTCATCTCAAGCAGTTGTCTTCCGTGAGCTGGAATGGTTTCAAACAACCTCTAAAAATCGAGCTTTTTAAAATATTTAAAATAAAAATATTGCTTACCTTGGGTAGTTTAAAAAACAAATGGTTGTAGAATTGCCCATAAACATATCAGTTGCTCTCGTTTTTTGTCGTTTGTCATTGTTTTTTTTTTTAATCTTAAACAAGATTAATACAATGAATAATGTCACTTATATATATGTAGCTACAGAGCCAGTACATATATATTGTGTTACAGGATAGCATATGCAGAGACTGCGCTTGATCGTGGCCCAAAAACACTATCTATTTTTTATATATCGTAATGAATTTTATATGTCTCTTTTATTATTATTATATTTATTTCATGTTTAAAATATAAATTTTTTATTAAATTTAAATCTCCAATTAAATTAAGTTTTCCGATATATATATTTCCACCTAAAAATAATAAATTCATATTTTTTCGGAAATATTTATTTCCACTTATTAAACATAACACTGAATTATATTTGTTTTTAACCAACATTAAAATGAACAAGAACAAGAAATTCATTACCAAGTATATGTATATAAAAAAAAAATCTTACGTCTATCCTTAAATTTTTTATGCTGAATATTTCTGAGCGGAGTTGCCAAAATTGAATTTTTTAAGTTTTTAGAATTTTTGGTGGTTTCAGAATAAAGAAGCATTAGGTCTGGCATATTTTAAATAACGAATTAGTGTGCATTTTACACTCTACTTGCTTATTTGGCGAGCAAGGTGTTTTGTTGTTGTTTTCAATATGAGACTTTCAAAAAACAGTGAGAGTAGGAGCAGATAAGCATTTTGTAGATCGAGCAAAATATATAAATTTTTGCTCATTGTACAGTACAGCGATCAGCATTCAAAACAGTGTTGCTGGTTGAAAGCATATAAAAATGTCAAGCGTTGCTCTGCACTTTCATTGTGGTCGTGTAAGCTGCCAACGATCAAAATGTGGAAGAGCGAAAAAAGGAAGAGCGTAAAAAGAGTTCATTGCTCGCCGAGCAAGGGCCTTATGTAGTGTAGTTTAATATGATTATCCAGAGCGAGACCACGTCTGTCTCGCCTGGCATATGCCGGCTTGACGCCGTACGACTAGCTTTGCATGTGTGAGCTGTGCTCTAATCCATATTTATATAGATATACACGCTATAGATATATTTTGATTATTCAGAGCGAGACCTCGTCTGCCTTGTATGAGCTCGACCTCGTCCGTCTAGCCTGGCATATGGGAGCACCGCTCTAATCAATTCATTCTATTTACTACTAAGAAGCTAACCGGATTGCTGTATATACCTGTATATACCTGAAATCCTGACAATTTACATTCTTATAAAATTTAATTGTACTTAAATTAATTGTATCATATTTATTTTGTCTAATATTAATTGCTATAAAGCCATGTGTGCTTAGCATTCAAATAAATAATAATAATAATCACTTGCTTGGCGAGCAATATGATTCGTTGTTATTTTTAATGTGAATCTGTCAAAAACACCGAGTGTTAGAGCGGATAAACACTTTTTGGACCAAACAAAACATGTTAATTTCTGCTCGCTGTACAGTGCAGCGATTACCGAACAAAGCAGTGTTACATTGCTGTGTAAAACGTTGCTTGGCGCTCACATCGTTCTCGCTTAACCCTCCAACGATCAAAATGTGGAAGGGATTAAAAAGAGTTCATTGCTTGCCGAGCAAGCGAGCATTGTATAATAGGGGCCTTGATAAGCGCTTTACATGTCAGTGAATAAAAATCGCTTTGCGAAAAGGGAATTTCCGAAGATGGTCAGTGAATCCACCTTTACTATACAAGTGTAGAGCAATTAAAAACCATTAGTTGCTAGTAAAAATTGACAAGTATTTTATCAAAGTAAAAGTTTATACAAAAACTTATATCGAAGTTGGAAGAACATAACTCCTACTCTTGAAAAACAATTTTGGCCATGGAAAGGATATAATAATATATAATTTTTTTTTCTAAATCGAATAAAACACAAGAAGAAAATAATAAGTACTACAGGACTAACAGACTAAGACATACAAAAAGAAATGGTAGGGACAGCCAAATTACTGACTTAATGACAATGTTATTGATCTCATCGGACACTTAAGTAACGTCACTATGTCAAAAAAAAAAAAAAAAACTTTTAAAAAAACTAAAGTGTTTCTGACAATAAACTTGACGATATCAGAGATGTTTTAATTGAAAAATAAAAAAAAAGCAAAAATTATATTAATATGAAAATAATGAAGATGTAAAATTTCTTGAGAAATTTTTTTAAAAATTTTCTTCAAAATAAAAAAGATAGGTTGAACAATCTCTAAATGTTCAAATATTATAAATTTTATTATAAAAAAATTGTCAAATAAGTGCACACTGTGTTGTTTTGAGCGCCAGTTTGGGTTCAATAATATGGTGATTAAATTTGTTTATTTTAATTTGAGTACTCTAATAAAACGTCTTCAATTTCTAAAAAAGTTCATGGCGTTATTCTCAGAAAGAATAATTTACATATCCATTTCCAGGAACATAATATTTCCTCCTCTACAAAAAAAAAAAAAAAAAAAAAAAAAAAAATAGGTTGGTACAAGAAATATGGTTATTATATCATTCTTAATAAAGTTTCATTAAGGCAGATTTTAGGCAAAAGCAGTAAAACTAAGGCAAATTTTAGAAGATGTTTTCTAAAATTTTTTTTAATATGTACAAAAAATTCTATTTGCATGTTAATTTTACATCATTAGTTGGGGAGAGTGCCCTCCTACTGGCACCCATCAGTTCTGACTTCCGTGGCAATGACAATGACTTTGTTCTAAGTGTCAAAGTAGCATTTACTTTTCATTAAACATTGTGTTGTATGTACGTGTTGCTGTAGTCGCACGGTCGTCGAAAAGTAGTAAAAAATACGAAAAAATTTAAGCTGATCGGTTATCTCGGTTATCTTTGTAAAGTGAATTTTCAAGTATTTTGCATCAATATAAAGAGGTAAAAATTAATGGAATTTTTAATTTGATCTTTATTCATCAAAATTCCACAAACCATCGAACATTATTGTGAAATGGAAAAAAAAACATTTCGCGTCATGTCAGAATAGCGTGGATTCAGGGGCCGAAGAAATTTTGGGGGTTCAAATCTTTCCCCCTAAATTCTCAGAAAACCTGTATTTAAATATGATGTACTAGTGTTTATTATGTGGTCTAAGTGTACTAAAAAGAAAAACATCGAATTTTTAATAATTTATTTTAAATATTCACACCTGAGTTCTGTTCCTGTTTTTTTATGTTCTTTGCGAATCCCGCTCTTAGCTGTAAACAGTCATACATCGGTGATTCCATGTCAAATCGGTCGTTTTTGTCCAAAAAGTGATTTTGACGATACCGATTTTTTGGAAATTTTTCACGTCAATAGTACTTAAAAAAAAATATTAGCATATTTATTTAAATTTGTTTTTTCAAATTTGTACACATTGGAAAATTAAAAAAAAAAAAATCAAAATTTGTCATTCGCACATGTAGCAAAACAACTATATCTTCAAAACTTTAAGTCTTACAAAAAAATGCTCAGGATTTATTTAAGACATCTTTTTCATATTTCACATTTTATATATGTGCAGTTTCTTAAGCCTGTATGATACTTAATTAAATTGATCATTGGAAATTATAACTAGAGCAGTTCAAATAGCACGAATGCATGGATTCAATTGGTGTGAGTGAGTACGCATATGGTACAAATTGGAGAAAAATTCGTAGCACGGACTGTATTTTCTTTGCATTTTTTTTACCGTTTCTTTCAATTCGTTCTTCGTTAAGTTTCGATCAAATATTTGCTGTGCTGTTAATAATTAATTTGACATTTTTAGAGTAAACAAAACTATTTAATATAAATGTATGCTGAATTGGAAGTGATGTGTGTAGCTAATATTAATTTATTTAATGCAGCTGCTCTTAGAAACACCAGATATAAAAAAAGTAACAAAGTTAATCCTTTTCTTACAAAATATGTCTGTCCTGCCCACACGCCACTTGATTTCAGATTTTAAAATTGGATAAAAAAAAATAAAGTATCATACGGGCATTACCAACACATTAATCAAAAATTTAAATTTTTTTAACCACTTTAATTTTCATTCACATTTTTTAATTTAAACGAATTTTTCAAAAACTGCCTACACACATTTTAAATAAAAAATACTTTAATCTATAACTCAATTTGATTTAATTAATATAGGGCGGATTTTCCATTAAATTTCAATAAATGTTTTTAGCTTAGTTAAAAAGAAAGCAGTTTTTCTGCACTCCTGTAGAATTTTACTAATACCGTGTGTGTGTATGTGCAAGAGGCTAATACGCGGTATTGCACGCCCAACGACGATACATATAAAGCAACCATTAATATTTTTAAAAGCCTCCCCCGAAATATTTTCCTGGATCCGCCCCTGACTGGTACCCCTGACAGAACATCGTGAAAGCTTAAGATTGTCATTGCTATGATAGCGTATGGTTAAATGGTTAAATGATTTTAAATTATTTTTTTGTTGCTTATTGTGTTTTTCGTCCACTTCCAGATACGTTTTTCAACGAAACATAATTTTCACCAAATTTCAATTAACTTTTTTTTACTAATTTCCATTTAATTTACTACAAAACCTACCAAATAATGTTTTTAGTTCAAATGGTCAGTATCTAAAAGAATAAATAACACATAAAAAAAATTAATAAACTTGTGTTTATGCTTCATTTTTAATATTTTACAGCCAAGTGCAAATGGGTGCCAGTACCTGGGCACCTTTTTTAGAGGGTCGATTTTCGAGACTTTAGCAAAATCGACTGCCAAAATCGTATATTCCAAAGTTTTTCATTTCCATTTAAAGCTATCCATTTCTTGTTTCAAGCCATTTTGTTAGCTATTGAACTCAGCTTTCAAACGAAACCGAGAACTGCGCCAAATTATGTTTCACACGAAAGTTATGGCCCCAAGATCTTATAGTGTCAGTAAGTGGGCACGCTCCCCTATAAGTAAAAAAATTTTTGCTTGTTAACATACACATTTTATATATAAAGATGGCGCTGAAGTTGGTGTCCTTCAAAAAAAGTTGAAAATCGGCCCACATCATAGCGCGACCCCAGATTTTGTCTGTAATGCACTTATAATAAATCTTTTACCAAAATGGAATGAAAATCTGGAAAATTAAGAAAAAATTATGGATCGTAAGAAAAAAGTCGGAAAAATAACGTTATTTTTGAACATATTCTTGCGTATATAAACTAGACAAATTTCTAAAAGACGCCATTTTGGCAAAAGATGTGCAGAATAAAATAACAAAAAGATTAAGAAAAAAAAAAAAAAAAATAAAAATAAATAAAATCGGTCAACTAGTTTGCTTGCAGTTTTGAAAAGGTATGTTTCGAAAAAAACGCATTTAATGCTTCAAACTCTAAAAACATCAAAGCGGTCAGTTTCCAAATCAAAACTGTAACAATTATAGATTTTTTTTCTCTACAACATATAGTTTACATAGTGTGTATACATAGAAACATACACTTTTACATACACATATACCAAGAACATCACGCGTTTTAACAGATTATTCGGTTTGATCGATTGGTACTCTGTTGCGCTGGGTTTGAAACGCTGTAGAATCTATATTATAAGCGGGATTGGTTTGAACATTTTTAAACATATTCTTGAATAGTTGTACAACAAACGTGAATTAAAAAAAAAAAAAATCTTTTTTCAAAAATTGTTTGCCTATGACCTCCCTCCCTAAGCAACTGCATCAATTTTATTATAAAACATTTGTAGCACATAAAATGAAAAGATTAAATAATAAATATATCCGTAGCAGACCGGCCAGCATCAGTTATTTTTTTAAAGATAGCATTATTTTCAAGATTTTTCTATTGATTACTTACATATCAACTATTTTGCTTGTTTCTCTTCTCTTTTTTATGCCATCTTCGTTATACAGATTCAGCCTCCGTTGTTGTGCACGTTATCAATGGCGAACATCCGGCTGCAATGCAACATGGCAACAGCAGTGCCAACAGCTTATCAACTTCACTGCATGGTGTCGTTTATCGGATATCAAAGCAAACAGCGGCAACACTTGCTGCATTCACCGGCAGCAGCACATCTACCATTGTGACCACCGCCACCGTCACCACAACTACCACCGCCAGCAGTATCTTGCAAGCAGCTTCAGCACTTTGGTGCAGCACGTCCTGGTTAAGACAGCTGAGTCGTACTTTCAGTGCGCTACTTCAGGCGGTAACAACAACAAATTGGAGCGTGGTACTAGCCGGCATGCTGGCAACTCAGTTTTCAATCTGGACATTGTTGACAACAATTAGCAGGTGATTGGTATGCTTGAGGAATTAAGTTGAACAGACGTGCGGTCAGTTTGTTTATATAAAGCACAGCAAAGATATAAAATAAACTAGTTTAAGTCACTGGAATAGCAGAAAATTTTATTCTAGTAGTGTAGTTGAAGGAGATGAAAATAGAAAAAAAAAAAAAAAACCTATAACTGAACAACGCATTTTAAGATTTGAATGTTGTTTTCTTTTGGCCCTATTTTTCTTGTACAAATTTAAACAATAAATTATAGTGCTATGTCGAACTGTTGTGTACAGAAAAAAAACAAAAGAAAGTATAAAATACTTAATTATAAAAAAAGGAAATATTTATAAATAACTAAATATTACTATTAAAGAATGTTGATAAAAAAAGTATGTCTCGCACATAATAAAAGCCAATGAATGAATAATAAAACTGAAACAAAAATGTTCGTATTGTTAATGTTGAATGCGGATATTTAATTTCCGCTTGCGTACTTCCGTATAAATGACAACTGAAATTTGTAGCATTTTTGTTCAATTTTTTCTTTTTATTTTTATAATTGTTTGAATGTGTTGTTATTGGTATTGTTGTATGATTATGGCTTTTCCGCTGGTATGTTTGGTTATTTATTTTGAATTTTATTTTTTTTTTTGTATTTTATTTATGGACTTAATAGTTTTATCAGCGCTATAAATATTTTAATGGATAGCAGAAAAAACAAGCTAGAAACAGAGCTTAGCTGCAGCACATAAAAAATGTATCAATATTTTGGATAAATTTTCATTTTAACTTAAGTTTGAATAAAAGTTAAGTGTGTCTTGCAAACTTCATTCAGCAAACTTGAATGTTTTGAATGAATTTGCATGTCCTACAAAAAATATGAGCTTGAGTGATTGAATTTTTTAATGCAAGTCATACGAAATGTGCATTGCTGTGCTGAATCCTTTTTTTTTTTTTGTGTGTATTATTTAATTTGTGTGTTTGGAAGTCAAGATTTTTAATTTTTTAAGTGCTTTCCATTAGCTTGTGTATGTTAATAATTTTTAAAGTTGTTAAAACTTGTATCATCAGTTGAGCTCAAATCAATTTTGTTTGGTAAAGAGTAATACGTGATAACTGTTTTCTGATTCTTAACTATCTTTAGCTCAAGGCAGAATTCTAGTCTAGGGTTGTCAATAATCTAAGCGCCCATTTTATTTATAAATAAATCGAAGAAACCACAATTTTTTGTCTGTTCGTCATGAATATCATTTAATTGGGTTCAAGTAGATGTGCTTACATCATTTCTTGAATATGATATCTTGTAAATGGTCGCCATTGGCCTCTACGACATATTGTGCCCGTTTTGCAGCATTTTCCATGGTTTTCTTCAACATTTCGATGGGAATGGCGGTTATTTCTTGACGGATGTTGGTTTTCAGCTCTTCTAGGGTCTTTGGCTTGTTGACGTAAACCTTTGATTTCAAATAACCCCACAAAAAGAAGTCTGGAGGCGTTTTGACATCAAACCATTTTTTGACATCAAACGGCCAGGGAACAATTGCTTCAAAAAATCGATTGTAGTGCGGCTTGTCGGTGGTGGCGCGCCGTCTTGTTGAAACCAGTAGTGCCTGATAAGCTTTCGACGAACGATTGGCATGAAAAAATTGTTTATCATATCGCGATAACGCTCCTGATTGACAGTAACTCTGTGGCCATTATCATCTTCGAAAAAGAACGGCCCAATGAGCATTTTAGCACAAACGCCGCACCAAACAGTGACTTTTGCATCGTGAAGAGGTACCTCTTGAATCTCTTGTGGATTTTCAGTTTCATACAAACGATAACTTGTTTTCTTGGAAGGCGCACTCTTCACTTTATTAATTTTTTTGAAAGCACGTTGAGTTTTCACTATTGACTTGTTTTGTTGAATGTAAATTTCAACAACTTTAGAGCGTTTGCGTGTCGTGTACTGTTCCATTGTAAACATTTGCTTGGAATGACGCTTCAAACGCGGTATGTCATTAGTCGATTTGGCATCACTGCGGAAAGTTACACTGTTGCCAGATGGGCGCTTCGAATATGGACAACCCTGTAGAGCGAAAAATTTTAGGCGATTTTTTAAAACTCAATAAAAAAACTAAAATTATTTTTTGTATCCATTCCTTATTGTATGTTTATTAATATACCAGAAATATAAAACAAAATTAAAATTAAAAAAAATTACATGCTGACATAGTGGAGTGCCTCCATCTTGACACAATTTCAAATCTTCTAGTCATCTGAAAAAAAAAAATCTTTATTAGTAAGAATGTCTCTATATCCCGGACTAAGAAAGGAAAAAGAAAGTTTTTTACGTGATATGACGACTGGTTAAACGAAAATAAGTAATTTTTTGGTCTCTTTTTCAAAGCTTACAAATTTTTAAAAATAAAAAAAACAAAATTTTTACATAATTTTAGTCCTCAATTTTAACAAAAACATCAAAAACTATTAAGTTAAATAGATGATTAGATCTTGAGATATCAAAGATTTAAAGATTTGAAATTTGCTTTTAAAGATTTGAACAAAATTACAGGCAGTCAAAGTCATATAAATGAGCGCTTTACACTAAGGGAAATAACAAAAACTTGCTATTATTAGTTACTAAAAACCAAATTTTCAATTAAGTTGTGGCATACTGGTTGAGGTGTTTGTCGTGTAATAGTATGTTCACACTAAGGCCGAAAAGCCGCTTTTCGAACAATTATGGCTTTTCAGCTGAAAAGCTACACGATTTTAAGTTTTTCGCCATAGAAGAACTGTCAAATGAAAAGCTGATATTTGTTTGCTTTTCAGCGAAAAACTCTGAAAAGTTAGAAAACAACCCTGGTTCGGAAGTCTGTTCGTTGAAGTAAAGTCAAAATCTATTAAAAAATTCCAAGTTGTCACTGATATTTGACATTTCGTCTGTCTGTTTTCATTTGTTGTGATTTATAGATAAACTTTCTTCTCAATTAGAAAATTATTAAAAGCAAAATATAACGCAGTAGCCATTGATATCCAAATAAATAGAATCTTTTTTGCAAGAGGCAAAGTTATTTTAAAGAATTGTATTTGCTAAGCCAAGCACAATGAAACAAATCGCTATAATAACAAACATATGGCTACTGTCTGTCAAATGAAAAGCTGCTTTTCAAGTGTGAACACCTTTTTCTGAAAAGAGGTTTTTCAGCTGAAAAGCGGCTTTTCGGTCTGTGTGTGAACATGCTATAAGTGAGGAAGCCCAGGTTCGACTTCGCGGCTGGCGCATTGTTTTTCGTTGTTTTGTTTTATTTTGTTTTAAAAATTCTAAATATTTACATATTTGTTTAATGCAAATGATTCAAAATCGATTTTGTATTTGGAAAAATTAAAAACGTTTTTGGATAAATTTAATATTTTTTCGCTTAGTGTACAACAGGCCCATAGACAATGGGTGAAGGAAGGTTTACAGGTTCAAACCCGCCTCCCCCCCAACTTAGGGCCCAGAACGTATAAAAAATAATACAAATAAGACTATAAAAATCTCAACATGATCTTATTAAAAAAAAAAAACAGATATTATGGTGAAAATTTACTTGAATATGCAATAGTTTCAACATTTTCAATACAAATTTAAGAAATTTCGCTTAATCACTTAACACTTTTATTGGCCAAATGACAGATTAACTTTGCTTATAAAAGTCATAATCATTATATTTAAACTAAAGTGCAAAAAGTTTATATTGAACCATTTTCAATTGTGGATATTGATGCTCAAAAAGTCTCTGAGATCCGGGAAAATATATATTTTATGTAAGCATATATTCAAGGTATGAACGTATATAATTTTCTAATTTGTAGAAAATTAGGTTGAGATTTCTTATGTCATTTCTAAGCTTATTAGAGCCCAAACCTTTGAAAAAGTATTCGTTTGATTGGTTTTTTTTTTTTTTTTTGTTTTTTAAATTTTGAAAAGGTGTATAATCCATAAAGTACATTAAACATGAAATTTAACTCATTATGATGTATTCCACGTAAAATGGATAACTTAATAATTTACTCATTCTTTTTTGTTGCTTTCTTGGTATATTAGACAGGCTTTGGCTTCGGAAAATCACCCAAAATCTAAATATGCTTTAACCCATATTTTACCGCAATAAGAACCGTGAACCGATTTTGAAAAATTTTATATGTAAGCCTATTTTGAACTTCAAGATGATATTTCTGAAAAAATCTTGTGAATGTTATTAGCTTTAATTTGATATATCACTTGTATGATTACTGTTGTTATTTCTGGAGATATATGCAAGTAAGTGCAGAAAATTTTTTGTTTTTTTGTACAAAAAAACTACTGTGGGCAGTATTTCGAAAACGGAGTTACAGAATAAAAACAGAATGATATTTTCGGAATTAGTGTTCGATTTAAATGAGAAATGGATAATGGCATTCATTGCACATATTGACTGTAAACCAGTGTAATAAGCTTATTATACCGATTTCCTAATTTTAAACATTTTCTTAATACACTGCTTTTCAAAGTTAAAGTTGCCCCAGTGTCGTTAAGTGTTTCAAGAGAACTAAAGTGGCAGATAAAAAAAAATTGATATTACAATTAGTTATAGTATCAACATAATTAAAAACTACCAACAAAAATTTATTAAAGAAACGATAAATTTTAAGAGACAAAAAGATTAGTTTGAGTATCACACTAAATGCTGATTTCAGCGTTATAATTGCCTTTGATTAAGTAAGTTGTTCTTAAGTTTAAGTCTGCTTTTCAGCTTTTTTTTTAAATTCTTACTGTCAAAGCGTTACAATGCCACGTAACCAGCCACGTATAATCGTGAAAAAGGTATGATTGAAGCCTATTGTGAACATGGTTGGACGAAAAAATGTATGCTCGTAAAATCGGACGATCTGATACTGTTGTGCGAAGTTTTTTGGCTAATCCTGAAAAGTAGGAAGCAAAATCTATCCTGGAAGAAAAAAAATTATTTTCCAGCAAGAAACCATGCGGATTTGCCGAATTCTGTCGAACTGTACAACTTCGGTATCAATGGCCCAACGAGCATGTGGCACTGCAGCCTCTATTTCGACCATATGGAGGGCAGTAAAAAGAAATCCAAATATTGTTCGTCAAGAAATGCAGAAAGGTCAAAATCTTACGGCTCAACACAAAGCGTTATGAGACTGGAATAAGGTTAGGAATTAATGTGTAAGAACATCTCGCATTTAAAATTGCGTTTCAGTTGCTGATTGTGGTTTTAATCAGTTTGTTTTTGGTTAAATAATTTTTTCTGATGAGAAAAATTTAATGTTGGATGGAGCACACTCATACTGGAGGGATTTATAGGACAATGCTAGCGTCCACTTAAGCAGGTCGACGAAACAGTGGTTTGAGACACATAATGTTGTGTCCCCAAAATTTGGGGTTGGCTTGTGCGTCAAATTTATGACGATAAACGAAAAGTTCCAAAATACCACCGATCTTAAATCGGCGATTTTGACGTCCTGGGCGCTTTTAACCCCAGATTTCGTTAAGCCTTATGATGCCTCTATAAATAATCGCTTAACAGAAATCATAACGCACTCTGGTGGCCTATTAAATTACCAAAAGTTATGAAAAACCACGATTCACCTGAAGTTTTTATCAATTTTTTGGGGCAATTATAAAATTGAAATGAGCATTTAGTGCGATTTTCTAACTAATCTTTTCTTCTTTTAAAATTGATCGTTACTTTAACTAATTTTTGTTGCTAGTCTTAAATGATGTTGGTACTTGTAACTAACTGTAATATCAATATGTGCTCTTTCACTGTAGTGTTTTTGAAACACATACTGAGCTGGGGGCAAATATAACTTTCAAAGGAATGTATAACATTACCCCATTTAGAAAGCGTTATGTAACAAAAAGCTGCCATCATCAGTATAAGGTGTGTGTGTCATGAGAATTATTAAAATTGCGAAATCAAAATCAAAAATTGCAAAAATGTAGATACACTAAAAATCTACATACACTGACATATATAAATTTTACTCTAATTTATGATTTCTTGACTAATGGCTTGAATGTGATATATTATCTTAAAAAATCGCTTTCCATATTTATAATAAAATTATTTTTTGTATTTCTTTTTATTTTTTCAAAAAATTTCTAAAAAAGTTGTACCTAATTTCCAGGCCTTGAACTAGGCTTCATACAGGTCCAAATACTTGTACGCAAGCTAGGGATCAAAAAAGGCGCACACCGAGAAAAAAAGCTTATGTTAAATTAACACAAAACCTTTTTATAATTTATAAGCTGGATTTGGCAGTTTTAAGCCTCCCTAGTTTTTCATTAAAACGCCTAAGTTTTACACGTTAACTTGCCAATTTTTTAGCTGGGCGATAAATTAACTTAATTTTTGGTAATTTATATATTATTAAGATGAAAAGTTCAGTTTCAACAGTTATAACTTTTTGTTCGAGTTTTGGTTTTATAGTTTTTATTTTTTTTTTTTTTTTTTTGTTTTTTTTCTGAAGCGAAGCTTCTTACACCTGGGTCTGTGATTTGCTTGAGTGAAATCGACACTACATTTTCCATATTCGACACCGTTTTTAAAGAAATTTATGGCTTCTCTGTTGCTTGCGTTTATTACAACAAGAACATTTAATATCAAATATAAAAATCATTCCTTCGCCCGCCGCGGGGATTGAACCCACACCCACCGATTAAGAGTTCACTACACTACCCATCGACCCAAACTTCTTCGATACGCAGAGTCATCGATTCAATATTAATTAAAACTGAAGTTATGCTGTAGCACAAGACAATAATCTATTAAAAGATTTTTGTTGTATGGCTATCAACTGTGATACACTGCATTTGTTAATATAGCATTTGTTAACATAGCTCCAACTATATTTAATACTAAATCAATGACCGTGCGTAACAAGGCTGTTGCGATCAGTGGGTAGAGCAATGGAATATGAATCGAAGTGTCCAAGATCGATTCCCACGGCGGGCGAAGAAATATTTTTTTTTTTTGTTCTTGTTGATGTGAACTCGTTTGTGTTATTGTTGGTACATGTTTTTGTTTTTAAGGAAAAATTGAGAATTGCCCACAAGTGCGTCAAAATAACAACAAACGTTAGCACGCCAGTGGTTGAAGTTCGAAATTTTTTCTTCCAACTCTGATTCATTAAGACAAAAAAAAAAAAAATATCAAAATCGGTTGAGAAACACTCTGAATGCCATACCAACCCGAGTAACGCCAGGTATTTCAGCTAGCATTTTTCTTTAATAATTCGTCGGTGCTTCTCTCTTTTTTGATTCATTCAGAGAAAAACTGGAGAAAATGGTCCTGAACTGTTTTGCCCTCGATTATTTTTATATATATAATATAATAATGAAATGTAATAAAATTTATAAGTGTGAATATGAATGTGTATTTTTGAATTTACTTTATGTTATTTTGAATTTTTGAATTTAGAAGTAACTTTATTAAAAAAAAAAACCATCAAAATTATCAAATCTATAAAACTACAAAAAAAACTTTGCTTCTCTCCTGTGTGCAGTTTTTATTTTTTTTTTTGCAGAAAATAACTCAAAACTATGCTTAAGCCATGGTATTGTTTTTTTTTTATTTTGTAGTTTTGGATTTTGAGCTTAAGTGAATCAAATATTTTTTTTTTTTTTTTTTGGCTGGGTATCGAAGTATGTGCTTTCAACGCAATGTATTAAACAATAAATTGTTTCGGTGAATAAGCATAAGTTTATAATTACTATACAATTGTCTCTACGCAAGCCGACTTAGGTGATTTAACTATTGCTTTTTTTCTCGTTGTAGCATAGTCAAAAATAAACCAAATCTAAAGAATATAATTTTTTGTTTTTTTTTTTTATTTTTTGTTCTCCCGTTTATGTTAAATGTCCCATAAAAGTTGTGAATCAATCATTAACCAGTGAACTTATTAAAATAGTTTAAATTTTTCATAGTTCATTTCAAATTTGATTGTAATACATTGTAAGCAATCATTTTATGTTACCGTTTAAGATTTAATATTGTTGCATTATTGATATCGTGTTATATAATTTTGAACTTTATGTGTTAATTTTATAAAATTATACTTTTTAAAAGACAATAAAAAATTCTCAATTTGGACCATTTATCTAGAAATTATAGGAAAAAATTAAAAGTTTCGTACTCAAAACTAATTTGATTTGAAAGAAAACGGTTTAGCTTGGAAAAATTTCCATTTCCATAATTTTTTACTGGTATCTACTTATAGATTTTTCTATAAGAAAATATCTATTAAATATAAAAATTCTTAAATTTGATATTGTATTCAGTGCTAAAGCATATCGATTTTTTTCTAGAATCGATTTCACATAGAAAGTGAGAAGAGTTTCCTTTTCGCAAGAACCATTGCAACTGCAACTGTGGTGTTTGAAGGTGGTTACAATTTTTTCTGCAAGGATGTACTAGTTGATTGAAAGAAAATATACTTGTAACCTTTTTTTTTTTTATATCAATTCTATGAAACATATTTTCCACTCTAAGTTATTCCATTCATTAAAGCCCAGTGTAATAATTCATCAAAGGTTAAGTGGCAGTTAATAAAAAGCAAGGTGCTGCAAAGTTCAAACCTTCCGCAATATTCCAAAAGAGTTTTTCTTCAGTTAGTAATTTTCTGCTTGGCTTAACCGTTTCTGAATGTAGGCGTGCTTTCATGTATGTACTTAATAATATAATTACTTAAAAATTTATGCAGATACATAAATACACGCACAAGTTGACAAGGCAGGCAGGTCTGACATTAAAATGCCTGCATTTTTAATTAATTTAAAGAAAATAAAAAAAAATTGTTCATGTTCTTTAAATATTTTACAAATATTTAAATCCTTCACGATTGCACTTAATATTGAACATGTGTGGTCTTAAGCAGCAGCAGCAGCAGCAGCAGATTATTATATTAAAAATGAGCTGCATGAATCGAATTATTTCTTATTAATTGAAATTTTATTTGCGTCAAATAGTGCAAGTAAGTTTTTAATTCAGTGCATGTGTTGCTTTTACTGCTCTATTTGCATTATGTGGATGAAGTGTACAATATATATACACTCAGGCACTGGTGTAGGGTGTGGGGCATAGAGGAAACTTACCCCCAAGACATCACAAAAATTAAAACAATAAAAATATATTGTGAATAGCTTATAAATTATTGCGAATTTATTGCAACATATTTGTACGGTTAGAAAATAGTCATCAAAAATGATAACTTTACTGGTTTTCAACTTGAAATTCAAGATTTTTCACTACAAATTCAACTTTTCCTTATTAAAAAAATATTTTACAAATCAAACTTAAAACTTTTTTAAACTTTTAATTCTACCAATATACATATCAATTAAATATATATTTTCTACACCCACTGGCTGAAAGTCCGGCTACGTCGGTGCACTCAGGTGAAGATATATTTAATTAAACTTTTATTCTTTATTTGCTAACGTGCTCATGCAAGTAGATTTTTGGAATTTTACATTATTATAAATTTTCAGGAATTACATGTTTTTGTTGATTTAAATCTTAGACTTCCGTTTAATAGATTCTTGCAGTTTATGTTTGATTAAGTGAGCAACATATTACTAGCGTTTTTTTTTTTTATTTACTTTAAGTAATTCAAAGAAGTTATTGAAAAATATGAATAGTTAATTTGCATATGTTTTTGTGCTAAAATTTCAACCAAAATCAACTCAAAAGTCATTTCACAAAAACAGAAAAAAAAAAGAAAAATTCTAAAAAAGAACACACTCACACTCAAAAGAATATACTCACACTCTAGAATACTAAGAGAGAGAGAGAGAGAAAAAAAAAACTTAAACTTATTTCAGTGTCGGCAAAGTGCCATAATTTTAACGTTTTCTTATTTCCGTTGTTAAGAGCTTCATACAATAAAGTTACATTTTTTTAACATTTTTAACGTATTTTACGCTCTTCAAAGGTAAAAATAAATTGAAATTAACTGCATTTTTTT
This sequence comes from Coremacera marginata, assembly GCA_914767935.1. Taxonomy (NCBI): domain Eukaryota; kingdom Metazoa; phylum Arthropoda; class Insecta; order Diptera; family Sciomyzidae; genus Coremacera; species Coremacera marginata. Next base: position 40,850,681 of record OU612043.1, read on the forward strand.
TTTTCATATCTCGTACATAGTGCGCAACGTTCTACGAAGGCGCAGAATTCGAAATACTTGTATTTTACATGCTTTTTTACTTTTACTTATTACTTATTCCGTTTTTATTTCTGTGCTTTCTTTTTTCCTTTTCTTTCTTTTACTACTATACCATTAAATTTTCATTAAAATTTAATTATGTAGCACATAACTGCCAGACATAAACTTGTCCGGTTTGGTGTAAAAAATGTGCTCCAACCATTACCATTACGTGTGGGCATGGTATGACAACGATTCGCAAGTTATGTACACGGTCGACTTTATTGTGTTTTCTGTATTCTGGAAACGCATAAAATAAGAACAGAAGCTGTAAGAATATTCCATAAAAAAAGGTTTTTATCGCAATACAATGCCATTATGTGTACATATAATTGTATGTCTTTATTTGATGCCGTGATAAAATTCAAGTTTGTGTGTGTGTGTGTGTGCTGTCTGTTGCTAGAGTTATATGTTTGGACAAAGATTTATGAAATTCTTATTGCTAATGGTGCGTCTGAGACACAAATTACTAATTAAAATTATATTTATAGGATGAGGTGGGGTAATGTGTAACATGGGGTGTTATGGACAAATCCCTTAAATGGTCAACCACAGGTCAAAAATCAAAAGTTATTAAAAACTTATAATATTTAGAAAGAGTTTTGTAAATGTTTTTGATTTATTTAAAATTTGTGGTATTGGCTAAAGATAAAAATAAAATGATTAAGGCAAGAAAAGAACAACATATTCAATTTGTGTCTTAACTACTAAATTACTTAATTACTGAGTTACTTAATTACTAAATGTCCAATATATTCACAATGGAAAAATCGGAAACGTCCGACACAAAACGTCCGAACAAATAAAATAATTTACTGTGGCCTCACTATGCAATTTATAAAGACAACGCATGGCTTTTCTGAAAGCTTGTTAAATTTATAAAAAAAATTGTATTATAATTTTTTTATATTTTTGATAAATTCGGAGATCTAAGCATAGTATGTGCTTAGTACAAAAATGACTACCGTGTCGTGAAACGTCCGAACGCATGTTTAAAATAAAAATTTTGTTTTAAATTTAAGTTGTTAAATAGTTATGATAGTTATTCGATAATATACACTTATCCCAAATATATCTTCGACACGCTGAGATTTGCCCAAATGTAACACAGCAATTTTTCGTGCAAACTGTTAACATATGAGTGAATGAATAACTGCGATATGTTTCATTTGACAGCATTCGTTTTTTCTTAAGTGTTTGGAAGTAGACATACACATATTTCATTATAGTTCTTAAATAGCGTGAAAAATGCTTTTTGGGAAGTTTTTTGAAATTTAGAAAAAAAAAAAACGTTTCGGATAAAATTTTCTTCAGATTTCCAAAGTGAGTGAGATTTAAATGTGGTATTGTTTGATATTTTTATAAATAACAAAAGATTTTACAATTTTTCACTTTGTGGTAAAATTCCATCAATGAGGAAAAAAGTGACTTTCATTAGCGTGATGTGTAACACTCACAACACAAGGTGGGGTGATGTGTAACACATCTTACACATAATAATTGTCACTGAAGAGGCAACAACGTCAAACTCTGAAATGCAATCGCATCAAAGGCATTAAAAGATATCGGCCCAGTTCATACTATTCAGTCCAGACCAAAATCCAATCGTGGCAGGAAGTCAATAAGGGGGTTCAGACGATACAGCCTGCTGTCTTTAAGTTCTTATCATAATACTTTTACTATATATAAAAAGTCAAAATAAACATAAGAAATTAAAGTTCCTGGTCTTTAAACTAACATTTTGTTGGTGATACACATCACCACATCGATTTGAAAAATACCAAAAAAACCATATTTATAATTTTTCTTCTACTTCATACATTTCTCAAAATATTCAATGGCCATGAATACACTCACTTCTAATTGGATTTACTCCAAGGAATAGGCCTTTGAAAAAAATCAAAAATTCTATTTCTTAACACTTTTATTGGAACAACTAAGAACGTGTTACACATCACCCCACTTCAGCCTACTAAAAAAATGTTCATAAAATGTCTAAGTAATTAAACATTATAATGTGAATATAACAAAAAACTAACAATCTTACAATACTTTTTTGGTAGGTATTGAAAGTTCCCACAGAAAACTTGCTCAGGCCTCTCTTACTCAGACTGAAACTTAGGCCTAAATTTCAAAATATAATTGGGTCTCCATTTTTCAGTTCAGATTTCAAGGATGATATTTATATATACCTCAGGCTAAATTTTTAACGACTTTCCAGCAGAAAGTGTAAAGCCTGATCGAAGTGAACATTCAGGCCAGAGAGCCTGCTCTTTTCTTAATAAAAGCACTACTTATTTTTTTATAAAAGTGTTCGAATCTTCAGACCTGAGAGTTGGCAATACCTTTTCAAAATGGACATTTATGATTTCTGGTCTGAATATCCATTTTTATTTCTAATGCAGATATGAAATCTAGCTTGAAAGAATACACAAGCGAAGAAAAAAAATACGTTTATCGCCAGTCTGCCGTAAACGAACTTCGTTTACCGAGATTGAAAACGTTTTTTGCAATCGTTTCAACAGTTACGAGAAACGACAACAGTTGTGGGAAACGGGTTATTTAGTTGCAGGAAATTAATTTTGTTTGTCGTAAGTGCGTGCGATTTTTCAGTTACGGCAAATGAAAAATTTATTTGTTGTAACTTAAAACTTCGTTTGTAGGAAACGAACTTCTTTTCTCATAAACGAGCATTTAAAATTAAAACAGATTTTTTTGAAGATAAAATATAATAACATATAACAAAACACAACGCTAATTTTATTTGCTGGTACAAGTCAAATAAGGTTTTCGTTGTTGTAGGCTTTCGTTAACGGCAAGTGTTAAACTTTTGCCATAAAAAATTCTGCAAAACAGGCTTCTGTTGAGAACAAATGTTAAACTTTTGCCATAGACGAAAAAAAATTGCGTACCTTTACTTGAACAAAATTGTGTTCTACGCAGCAGCATTACGTGTAGCAGCACTAGCTGCATATTAGCCGACTGAAAATACAAAAGACAGAGTCGGGTTCAAGTCCCAACGATGGAAGTAAGAAAGGATATTTTTTTCAAATCACCATAAATTTATAAATTCAATAATGTTTCTTGTTTTGTTAGTTTTTCAATATTTTTCGATTGTTTTATTATTGTTAGAGACAAGTGAATATTCGCTTGCAGCAACTACAGGTTGCAAGCGAAGTATAGTTGGTGAATTTTTTAGTTGCGGTAAACGAAAAATTTCTTTGCGTGAAGGTCTGTTAAAAAGAAGACTGAATTATATATAAATTTCAGCATCGATATTTGAACTATTGATTATTTTCCAAACTTTCAGAATTTCAGTCTGATTATGAAAAAAAAAAATTTATTCTTGAGTTTTTTTCATATTTGATTGATTGAATTATTGAGTGATACTTTATTAAGATTGCCTAAAATAAAACTCATATGTATATATTTTTGATATTTATATTTTAAAATTATTACAATCACGCATACATCATACATACAGCAATATATGTCGACATGTGTTCGAAATTGACTTAATATAATATTATTATTCTAAGAGTGGTAAAATTTTGCAAACATAATATTTTTCATGGAGCCTTCCTCCCTCTTTTAAGTGCCACCACCTAACAACTCAAGTATTGTCAACGTAGCTGACAACAGTTGAGCAATTGAGCCAATGTTGCCAATTATTTTATTTTTATTGTATTAAATTGACGCAAAATAATGTAATAAATACGCAAGCACACATACATACAAAAGCATACGGTATAACACACACAATTGCATTGTCAGCCGATGGCGGTGATAGTATTCGTGATGCTGCGACATAAAGTAACGAAATGAGGAAAAATGTATGAATGGTGAACGTATACAATAAGCGGTGCGTTTGTGTATTAGTGTAAGTGTATGTGTGTGTGTGTGTGTGTGTGTGAGTGTTGTGTTGTTTGCGTGTTGGGTGGTAAAAGCCACCTGCTGTTGCCAAATAAATGAAAATATTGTGCGAAAATGTACAAATGGCAAAAGCATGATGATTTTTATGTTTTGATTCTGCTATTTTTTTTTTTTTTTTTAAATTTATATACTTTATTTTTTGTACTTGATTGTTCAAACTTTTATTAAAATATGATAAGCTTTTTTCTTAATGCAGCAACACCGAATTTTGTATGAGTGTGCAATTGGATGTGCTTGGCTGAGTGTGTTTGTGCCACAGTTTGTGTATGTGTATTACTTGGTTGGTAAAAACTCCAACGACCCGTGATCTTTTTAATAATTTTCACAACGGAAATCCGTTTGCACAAAATGGCAGATATATTTTATAAAAAACGTTAAAATAAGAAAGAAAAACCATTAACGTTCATTTTTACTCAATCAAACCGCCCCTCTCCCCTTCCCGACCCGCCGCCCCTTTCCCACCTCACTCTCCTATATTTCCGAAAATTATTGTTATGCTTTTTGAGAATTTTCTCATACCATGCTTTTTTGCTTATTTTCTTTCTTTCTTTCGTTCTTTCTTTCTGTGATAGCTACCTTGATAAATGGCAGATATTAATTTATTGCATTTATATTGCTACGAATTTCTCGTTACACTTTAAGTGGTGTGAACTTGAGTGTGTGTGAGATTGCAGATATAAATTTACTGTATTACAATACAAACAATTTCATATATAAAATGTTGAATTTTTAATAAATTGTAGATATATAAAAAGATAAAAAAAAAACACTAGTTATATACATATAACTATAAATATACTCTGTATATCTCTGTAAAAATTTGAAACTGTTTCAATGTGTTAATAATATAAAAACTGATAGTGAATAAGCATACTTTTAGGGAAAAAAAGATAAAACATTAACATATAAACAGTTGTAAGTAGTGCTTAATAGAAAATTCAAGAACAGAATTTAAGAAAAAAACTAAAAAAAAAACTACAGTGCATTTTAACAACCAGCATTTTTAACGTAAGAAACATATTAAACTGAACTTGCTTAAAACAATGATTCAAAACTAAAAATAAAAATCTTAAAAGGAAAAAAAACCAATTTCAAGCAAATTAAATGTGTTAAGATAATAATATAGAGAAAAAAAAAAAAATTTCAAAGTCAAAACATTTTTGTGTACATATTAGTATAGTTTTATAATTCACTGTAATTGACTTTATAAAAACTAAATATGTGTGTGTAAAAATACAATAGAAAAATACTTTAAACTGTAAATATGATCAACACACTCTCAGTACATATTGATTCCATAAGCATAGCAATGTATGGATGTGTGTTTTCGACATCAATACTGAATTTGAAAAGGATTTAAAAATGTTTGCAAGTAACTTAGCGCAAACATTTTACTAAACTTAGTGAAAAAACTGATAACTAAAGCAGATTAGTTAAAAAAAAAACCTGTATGAAAATAGTTATAATTATTCTGATTAAGTTTGATTTCTGAGGAAGATGAGAGTCGTTTTTGAAAATAAAGAAATTTATGTTGAAATAATCATTGTTTTTTTTTTTTTTCCTCACAGGTAACAGTTAAATAGATACTTATTGTAAAAATCTTATTTAAAAATTAAATCATATAGTAAGCAATATTATCTTCATTCACACATAATTGATGTGATTTTCTTTCAGTTTTTTTTTTTTTAACATTCAAATCCCAAGCAACAATTCTAAAGAGTTGAGCACTGGACGAAAAATTTTATTTTTTAATTAGTTCCTATAACTATCTTCAGCAAGAGTAATACGCTTACCTATAACTTACAGCAACCAAGTAGTCTATAAGTGTTCTGTTCTCTTTTACCTTATATCATAGTAGTTTAAAAGAGTTGTGTCATAAGAGCATTACTGCGAAAACGCTGTATCTCACAAGCCATCCATTTCTTACAGACTTCTACAAGACTTCAGCTATCAGAGCCAAATTCTGAAGACTTTCAGCTTTATAGATTAATGGCTTCATTTTGTATTCCTATCTGATCAATCGTTTCGTTCAAAACAGTATTCGTTCGTGTTTTTGGAACTTGTAATTCAAACAGTATCTGACGAAGATAACAGCTGATCAGCCAGCGAACGATGCCGTAGTACAGTTACGTATTTGCAATATGTATTTATAACGATCACTGGAACCACGAATCCGAACATCAAAATCAAACGAACACTTTTATGCTACCGTTGTGGATGTAGTCGTTAATAGGGTGGTTAAAAAATGGAAATTTCTGAACCTAAGCCTAAATAAATGATGAAATATATAAATATATACAGTATCTGAAGGCTGATACATAAAATAAAAACAAAAATGCAATCCCCAGAAACAATTTGTGTTCGTAGCAAAGAACTGAGGCACATAAGTACCGAGTATTTGACACGATTTTATTTTTTAAAAACTACGAGCTGTAACGAAAAACTCGCACATCCGTACCAAATTCGAGTCACAAGCCAATGATGCTGCTCCGCTAGTTGATACACCAGCAAAATCAAACAAACGAAAGATTTAACTGCAAGAGATCTCCGCAAAGTGAGCCTGGGTAGTGAATTGTATACACCTTTGTGTGATTTTGGTACACCGAAATAGATAAAGCCAAAAAAAAAATTACACACACACGAGATGCGGAAGGCGTACCATTAGACGAGACCATTAAGGCTATGATGGAAGAAGTAAGCGGAAAGTTCTCGCATAAGCTATTCGAGATGTTTTTAAACGAAGAAGTCATTCAACAAATCTTCGATTTAACCCATTTCTGCATTGGTACCAGATCCGCCCATACGATTTTGATAAAATTTTATATACGGCCTTGAATTGAACCAAAATGATCTCAAAACAAAATTCAGCTTCATATCTCAATACGTTGCTGAGATATTCATTTGGTATTTTTTTACCCATCAGGTCATCGTGTTAGTATTTTTCTGAACTTTTTAACATAGCTGCCAATATATATTTTACGAAAAAATTGCTAAGTCCTTTTTAAGATTTGCAACCTTAAATTGTTTTTAAATCGGTGGCATATCGGCGAATCTTAGTAAGGACTTTTGTAGCGGCGGGCAGAAAAAATGTCATGGCGCAGGATTTTGAGCAAATTTCACAAGTTTTGGTATTTAAATTTTGCTATTGTGTTGTGTCTATTTGTGCCTGATAATTATAAGAGTTACGATTCATCGTCGTAATTGTTTAACGCAAGCAGAGCTGCAGGCAGTAATGGACGCATGGAGTAGTGATGAAGAAGAATGTGGTAGAAATGCTGATTCAATTGACCTGGTTATTAATACACCACCTGTCGCTGAAGTCAGCGATGAAGAAATCTTCGATGACAATATGAATGTAGGCAATGACTTTTTATTGCCTGGTGAAGTCGCTGGTACATTCGAAGTGGAATAGAATTATAACGACGGAAATGCCCAGTGTCCAGTGAATGACGAGGAAGATGTTCCAGCTTCAAGTCCAGCTAAATTGTGCTGGGCTGCAGGCCAATTTAAATGGATTAAACGTATACCAAAATTCAATAAAATGCCAGTTGATGCATCAGCTGAAGCATACAAAGAATTGCACGGAAAAATAAGTGAGTCAAACTCTTGAATTTTAAGCATTGAGCTCTGACAATCGGTTTTGAAATAGGTGAATATTCACCGGCGCTTTTATGGAAATGTTTTATTGATGATGAAATACTGCAACATATTATCACTCATACCAACAAATATGCAAACGAGTAAAATGATTTTGGTTTTGTAACAACAGTAGATGATATACAAATGTTCATTGGCATATTGTATATTACTGGCTACTGTCATTTGCCTAGCACTCATGCATACTGGTCAAGTCGAAAATCCGCTGGGAATACATGCATTAAAGAGGCTATGAGCTGCGATCGATTTAAGAAAATCAAGTCCTTAATTCATGTATGCGATAATGGAAGTTTTGACATGCACGACAAATTTGCAAATGTTACAACGTTAAACTAGATGCTGAATGAACAGTTCATGCAATTTGGAATTTTTTGCTCACAATTTATCCATAGACGAGCAGATGATTGCCTATTATGGACACCATTTGTCTTAAATGTTTATAAAAAATAAACCAATACGATTTGGATATAAACATTGGGTACTCTCCTCCTCGGAAGTAAGGTAGAAGGGGGAGCATTCGCCTCTTTTTTTTTGAGGTGCTCTCGTAACAAAACTGTTAATGTTTTCTCAAAACTTTTTTTTTGTTTAAGAGCTTACATATGTTGGCTTTAAATTTTACCCGTTTTATCCTGATTACCTCGCATATTTATATACAAATTTTACGGATTTCCCAAGATGCCCAAAAGGGTGAAACTGCCCCATCCATGGGGTAAATTCGCCAGTGGGATGGGGCGCAATCGTCAAAGGGAAAATGCAATTTTAAGTTAGTGGCACAACTATTTTTTTTTATTTATTTAACAATGTTTAACAAAAAATTAACTAAATTGTATTAATTCATGTAAAAGTAACAAAAAATAAAATGTGTAATATTATATTGGTAGAGATCAACAAGGCAGTTCATTGTAAAAATAACTAAAGGCAGGTACCTGAGTTATTCATTAAAGGTACAAATGACAATTCGAAAGAACTAATTCATAAATAATAAATGCGATCTGGTGACGAGTTTTACATTACATTGTACAGCGACATATCTACATCAAATATGTATGTTGCAGCTGATCGGGACGTTCCTGCGGGATGGCTTGGGTCCGGCAACTTCAGGGCAATGTCATCTTTTGGAATATAGGATATGTCGTTAACACGTGGTTTATAAAATGTCCATGAACCAGGCTTTTTTCTTAAAAAATCAACAATTACCGAATTCTGACCTTCAGACAATATCTTGCCAACATAGAACTTATCTACCTGGCCACCAAATCGAACAAGTACGAATTTGGTCTCACTAAGGCTCTCAGGTTCTACAAACGAACCAACAGATCTATCGGATTCAGCGAAGCTTAGGGCATCTGATAAGTCAGATGATGAGTCGACGTATGTCTTACGGTTTTTAATTTTTTTCGGAACTCCTTTTCGTACCAATGGTTTCTTTGCTTGTTTTTTCTTTTGCTGCTGTGTTCGTTCCTTTTCTTCTTTTGATGGAGTAGATGTCAAGATTGTGGATTTTCCCTTTCTTTTGTTAGATTTAGATTGTTGAATTCTAGGGAGTGGACGAACTTGCTCCGGAGTTTTAGGAAGAGGTGGGGGTGTGACTGGAGGCTCAAACAGGACATCAGGTTCATTTGAAATCGCACCTTGTTGAAGTATAGGTTCATTATCATTGTCAGCTGTTGGATGTTCTTCATTTGGTTCGTTTATGAAGTCTGATTCAGGAAATATTTGTCTGTTAAATGGGCTGATACCTGTCGTTTCAAATCCTTTGCAAATGTTTTCAGCAGCAAATGCCTTCCGAAATGGGATATTAGATAGCGATGGTATATCGTAAATTGTAATTATTCTACCAGGGTTGGATACAAGGAAATCATTGAACGAAGTCGCTAAGTACTTTTTAAACGGACCAAATACAGATACATCCAATGGTTGGAGCTTGTGTGAGGTATGTGGCGGAAAAGTAATCATATGAATACCATTTTCTCTGCAAAATATGATTGCTGTTAGACTGCAGTGAGAGACGTGATTGTCTAGGAAAAGAATTATTGGTTTCTCCTTGGAACACCGAGTGTTATTTTTGATGTGATTTAGGACTTCTATAAAGCCTTGAGCTGTCATCCATCCGCTCTTATCTGTTATCCCCAGACAACCGTTGGGACCTCCATTCACGAAATGTTCTTTATACTTTATACGAGGGAACACATAGACAGGTGGCAGAGCGTTACCAGAAGCATTTACAATGCCTACCATTGTCACAAGCGATCCTCTTTCTGCAGACGCCACTTGAGAAACTGTTCGTTTTCCTTTTGTAGAAATAACCTATGAAATACACAATACATATTATGTAATGTAGGTATTTCGGTTAGAATGTTATTAAATTACCTTGGGTGATTGCAACACAGTAGTAATACCCGTTTCGTCCAAATTATAAATATCACACGGAGCAAATGAATTATTTTCGAGCAAATGCTGCATATTATCGAAAAACTCCATTACTGCGGTTTTCTTAAATGCAGTCAGTCGATAAAGACTTGTATTTTCTGGTTTTCGCAAACTCAAGTCTTGATTTCGTTTCATAAATGCTTGAATCCAGTCAATTCCAGCTTTTTGATTATCTACCCATGATAAAGGCATGGCAATATCATTTATTGTGGCATATTCAAATACGAACTTCCGTGCCATTGTATAGGTGAAGCCGTGCTGTAGGTTAGAGCATGCTTTAAAGTACTCGCATATCTCTTTTTCTTGATGTTTTGTGAAAACTTGATTTGAGGTATATTTCGATGAATACATATATTCACCTTCAGATGACTGGCCGGAGTCATCTAATGCCTCCAATTTACTTTTCTTCATTTTTTTTAGACGATCTCGCAAAGTAGTTCGTTTTAAATCATAAAAGTCAGCAGCTTGGCTTGTGTTATATTTTTTTGAGATGACATCTTTTATTGCAAGTTTCATCTTCGTCTCATCTAAGTTACATCGGTTAGTTTTTCTTTTGTAGTTTCGAACCATCGCTATAAGATCTTTGTACCTACAGGTATAAATAAATATTTTAGAAATTTGTCCTGAGTTCATGGTACTAGAAACATATCAAGATTCGACATTAAAAGCAAATCCTTAATTACGCTAGTGGCGAATCTATCGCTTGGAGGTCATTGGCCAGTGGTGAATTCACCCCTTGGGGTACATTTGCCAGTGGCGAATCAGACCCATGGGGCAGAATCACCGGCGAAACCACCCCACCAACAGCCTGGCGAATGAGCCCCAGGTGGAACCTCTTGAGCTAATTTAAATAGTTGTGGCACTTTTAATAAATTAACTAAAACATGCACTGGCAAGATTTTGTCACTAATGTCAAAAGCACACATCTGTGAAATATCTTTTTTAAATCACAAAAACTGAAAAAGTTATTACAATAAATACTTACAACTAAATATTTTCGCGGTAGTCCGTAAAACATAAAACCTCGTCCGTCCTCGAACACATGTATAATGAAACTACCAAAGAGTGAGAGATGGAAGATCATCGATAAATGCTCAAAATATCGTTTTTCGATTATAAATAACTTTTTTAATTTTCAAGATAATTGGTGATGGCATATGTGCCCCACTGGCGAATGCTCCCCCTTCTACCCTATATTGTTTTCAGTATATTCCATATACCGGAGCTTCGAGTAATAAACAAGAAAATATGGGTCTTGGTGAAAAAGTCGTCTTGCAATTGATGTCACTTGTTACTTCGCCTGAAAATCATAATGCTACATTTGATAACTTTTTCACTAGCTTCAAACTTATGCAACGTCTCTCAGAGTTGGGCTACTTCGCCACGGAAACAGTTCGAGAAAATCGCATTTCTGGTGCTCCACTGACTGCTATAAAACAACTGAAGAAGAAAGCTACTACTCGTGGCACTTATGAACATTGTTACAAGCACAACAAAGGGATTTATGTTCTGCGTTGGAAAGACAGCTTGGTAAATTTTGTAGATAAATAGTTCAATTGCAATTTTTCTAAATATTGTCTTTATTTTAGGTCGTCACCATGATGTCAAACCATTTTTCTGATCAGCCCGTTGCTAAGGCAAAACGATTTGATCATGAGAAGAAAAAATATGTATGGCTGCCGCAACCGAACGTGATTAACAAATACAACCAAAATATGGGTGGAGTCGACTTATTTGATAATGTTGTGGACAATCATCGCATTCGTATCCGTGAAAAAAAGTGATATTGGCCACTTTTCACAAATTCATTGGATGCCGCAGTGGTGAATGCGTGGAAGTTACACTGCTTGTGCGGAAAATACGAACGTAAACTACCTTTGCACAAATATGAATTTCGCCTTGCCGTTGTCGAAGACATAGTCATTCCAATGGCTAAAGCTCGTGGTGGCCGTGGAAAATCACAAGTATTTGCTCCAGAATTGGCTGCAAAAATGGACCATGTTGACCATTTCACTACAAAAATGGATAAACGCTCTAGTTGTGTTCAGTGTGGCGTAAAAACGGAATATGGCTGCCCAAAGTGCAATGTAAATTTACATTCAAAGTACTTTTTAGGTACTTTTGGAGATCTGAATACGGATACGCAGTGTGTGCTGAGATTGTGGAGACGGCACTTCTCCAATTTACTTACTGGCGACGATTTCACCAATGCCGCCCATGGAGAGCACAGTGCAGAGCTACCAATCAACAATGACGGAGTGGAAGTACCACCACCTAGCCATGATGAGGTTCGAGTTGCTATCCAACGACTCAAAAACAACAAAGCAGCGGGTGCTGACGGCCTGTCAGCTGAGTTGTTTAAAACCGGCGGCGATGAATTGATAAGGCGCATGCATCAGCTCATCAGCAAAATATGGCTAGAAGAAAGCATGCCCGACGATTGGAACCTCAGCGTACTGTGCCCTATACTTAAGAAAGGAGACCCAACAATCTGCGCAAGTTATAGAGGTATCAGTCTTATTTCCATCGCATATAAGGTTGTCTCAAGCGTACTATGTGAAAGATTAAAGCCGATTACAAAAACACTGATTGGACCTTATCAGTGTGGCTTTCGACCTGGTAAGTCCACCATAGACCAGATTTTCACTCTACGACAAATCCTGGAGAAAACCCACGAAAACCAAATTGACACACACCATCTCTTTGTCGATTTTAAAGCTGCGTTCGATAGCCCGAGAAGGGATTACCTATACGCAACAATGCCTGAGTTCGGTATACCTGCAAAGTTGATCAGACTTTGCAGAATGACGTTGAGCAACACACGCAGCTCCGTCAAGGTAGGAAATGACCTCTCCGAAACCTTCAATACCGAAAGAGGTTTCAGGCAAGGCGATCCACTGTCCTGCGATCTCTTTAACATCATCATGGAGGGGATCGTACGAAAGGCCGGTGTGCATCGTAATGGCACCATTTTCTACAAAGGCGTACAGCTCCTTGCGTACGCTGATGATATTGATATTGTTGGCAGAACCAAGAGAGATGTTACCGCTGCTTTCGCCGCTATCGAAAAGGAATCAGCCAAAGTGGGTTTGACGATAACTGAGGGCAAAACAAAATATATGCTGTCTACAAACAAGGGAGCTCGGCGTTTAGACTCCCACGTTTCATCCGGCAGCTATAACTTTGAAGTAGTCAAGGAGTTCGTTTACCTTGGCACCGCCATTAATACCAACAACGAAATCAGCCTAATTGCTAATAGGTGCTACTACGGGCCCAGTAAGCAACTAAGTTCCAGAGCCCTCTCTCGATCGACAAAACTAACATTCTACAAGACGCTCGTTCTACCTGTGCTGCTTTATGGCGCTGAGGCATGGGTAGTTTCGCAAACTGACGCAGCCGCTCTGGGGGTGTTCGAGAGAAAAGTTCTTCGCAAAATCTTCGGTCCTGTTCGAGTCGGCGATGACTATCGCATCCGAATGAACCACGAGATGTATGAGCTCTACGATGACATTGACGTAGTTCGGCGTATAACTGTGCAGCGACTACGCTGGCTGGGTCATGTCCATCGTATGAACGACGAAGCTCCAGCGAAAAAGGTGCTCGAGGCGAGGGTCGCTGGTCAACGACGACGAGGGAGACCATGCCTCCGATGGATGGACCAGGCTGAGGAAGCCCTAACCGCACTTGGTGTATACGATTGGAGAAGGCGCGCGCAAAGCAGAGGCGCCTGGCGAGAGCTGATGAGGTCGGTTGAAACCCGGACACGGGTTGTTACGACCAACTAAGTAAGTAAGTAAGTAAGTACTTTTTAGGTTAGCATAACAATGAACCGCTCGACCAAAAAAAGCTCTCTAAAGCTAAATAAATAAATTGTATAGGTTGTTAATATAATCTATATATATAAAAATGAATGTATGTATGTGGGTATGTGGGTATGTGGGTATGTGGGTATGTGGATATGTGTGTATATCACGTATAGACTCCAAAACCACCGAACCAAACTCTATGAAATTTTGAGGGATACTGAAGCAACATTCGAGAAGTGTTCCTGTGAAGTTTGGTGTTGATTGGGCAAGGGGGCGTGGTACCTCCCATACAACCCAAATTGGCTCTATCGCCCACAAACCAAAAAAATTGCTATATATCAGACGGTTTTAATCATATAAAACTTAAATTTGGTTATTTTGTTCAGATGGTTACTTTCGGTGACTGTACAAGAAATGGGCGTGGTCACACTATATCAACGCCCACTTTTCAGCAATTATTTTAATTCCTAAAATGTTCAAGTTTTGATAGTGAATCTTGATATGCAGGTGCTATGCATACAAGTGGCAGTCACTATGTAAATATAAACATTGTCACGCCCACTTTTACCGCCCACAAATAAGTAAAAATGCTTTATATCAGACGGCTCTTGCCATAGAAGGCTAAGATTTGATAATTTAGTTTATATGATTACTATCCGCCAATATAAAAAAATGGGCGTGGCCGAACTATATCTACGCCCACTTTATCGTAATCATGCTTATTCTTGAGTTGTAAACGTTTTGATAGTGAATCTTAGTATGCAAGTGCTATGGATCTAAGTGGCAGTCACTATGTAAATATAAACGTTGTCACGCCCACTTTTACCGCCCACAAATCAGTAAAAATGGCTTATATCAGACGGATTTTGCCGTAGAAGACTACGATTTGGTAATTTAGATCGTATGGTTACTGTCGGCCAATGTATAAAAAATGGGCATGGCCGCACTATATCTACGCCCACTTTAGCCTGCATAGCCAATCTTCGTATGCAGGTGCTAAGGGTGCAAGTGGCAGTCACTTTGTAAATATAAACGTTGTCACGCCTACTTTTACCGCCCACAAATCAGTAAAAATGCTTTATATCAGACGGCTTTTGCCGTAGAAGACTAAGATTTGGTAATTTAGTTCATATGGTCACTGTCGGCAACTGTTTAAAAATGGGCGTAGTCGCACCATATCTACGCCAACTTTTTTGAAATCATGCTTATTCCTGAGTTGCACACGTTTGATAGTAACACTTGATATGCAGGTGCTCTAAGTGGCAGTCAATATATATATATTAAATTTGCCACGCCCACTTGTACCACCCACAAAAAAAACCAAACCAAATGGCCAATTTCAGTCCTTGAAAGTACTTTGACCGAGCTTCTTATGATCAATTGTGTTGTGAGTGTTGTGGAATGTTTAAACACAATTGATCGAGAACTGGACCTACATGTTTTATGCCGACTCCGAACGGCTTACGTTCTCAACAAGCTTTTCATGGCAGTTTTTATTCTCTGAGGTTTGCCATTGTCTGCAGAGAGATGACGGCCGAACAGCAAAATTAATTCAATCGAAAAACTTACCGTGTCAGGTGGGATTCGGACCAGGGTTCCCTAGCGTATGGGCCACACACTCTACCCGCTACGCCACGGCCGCCACTTGGTTTCTTTTTACCCACAAATTAATAGAACTTCTATAAATCAGACGATTCTCATCGTTAAATACTAAAATATGGTTATTAATTTCATACGCTTACTCTCGACAGCTTTGCGAAAATTGTGCATGGTAGGACTATATCTGTGCCCACTTTTCAGAAATAATTTTATTTAATTTATTTATTTACTTATGTATTAATTTACTACAGTTCATTACAATTTAAAAATTATAACTAAGTTAGCTGCCTGGGCTATCGGTTAGAAATAATTTTAATTCCTGAGATGTGAACGTTTTGATAGACAAACTTGGTATGTGGGTGCTATGGGTCAAATTGGCGTTCACTTTATATATAAATGTTGCCACGCCTACTTTCAATGCCCACAAATCCATAAAAAGGATATATATCAGACTTTTTTTACAGTAAAAGACTAAAACTTGGTAGATTAGTTCATATGGATACTGCCAGAACCCTTAAAAAATGGGCGTGTCACACTTTATTTAAGACGACTTTTCAAAAATCATTGTAATTTCTGAGCTGTACGCGTTTTGATAGTGGAACTTGGTATATAGGTGCAATGGGACCAAGTGGCGGTCACTTTATATATAAATGTTGCCATAGCTACTTTTTCTGCTCATCTATCTATCTGTAAAAAATGTATGTATGTATACTAAGGCTGCTCACAAAAAAAAGGTGTTCGGGTCGGTTCCTCAAACTAATGTTTTATTTTATGATGATTCCCCAAATATTTCGACTGTAGCGATAGTCATCCGTGAGCTGGAATGGTTTGAAATAAAAAAAAAAAAAAAAAAAATGGAACAAAATGGCCATTTCAGACTTTGACCGAGCTTCTTATGCGTGCGTGTTGTGAAATGTTTGAACACAAATGATCGAGAACTGGATCTACAAGGCTTATGCCGACTCCGAACGGCTTATGTTCTCAAGAAGCTTTTCATGCCAGTTTTTACTCTCTGAGGTTTGCCATTGTCTGCATAGAGATGGCGGCCGAACAGAAAAATTAATTCAATTGAAAAAACTTTCTGTGTCAGATAGAATTCGAACCTGGGTTCTATGGTATACAAGCCTCGCACGTCAACCAGTATGCCACGGAATGGTTTGAAATATTCTGTAAAAATCGAGTTTTTTATAAAAATATTTACTGGTGCGGTAGTTAGAAATAACAAACGGTCAGAAATAATAGTAACTAAAAAGTTCTTTCAATCTGCACTAATAAATTTTTAATTTTTACTCTATTCTCTAAATTTTAAATTTTAACTTTTTTTTTTGTATTATTTTCACTAAAATGCAAATTAAAATTTTTTTTTTTGTTTTGCCATTTTACTTTTAGTCAAATAAATTATCTATGGATGATAAAATAAAGTGTAAAGTGAATTGCTAAATTGAATGAAATTACAAAAAAATTTACACATTTTTTACATTTGTACAATTTATTTGACTAAAATTAGTTTAGGAAAAAATTCGTTTGAATTTTAGCGAAAATTATATGAAAAAAGTTAAAACAATCCAAAAAATCCGCATTATCTTTGGTCCAACGGAAAAAATATAAGATTTTTTGATGCAAAATTGTTTCCATTACTCTTATTTCTGACCGTTTGTTTTTTTCTAACTGCCATACCAGCCAATATTTTTAGTCGAAATATTTTGTGGATCATCATAACATAAGCCATGGATTATTTTGAAGAACGAGACTGAACAAATTTTTTTCTAAAGAGCGTGAGGCGACTTAATGTATATACGTATGTGGGTATATGTGTATATCACGTAAAGGCTTCGAAACCGCTAAGCCAATTTTTATACCAAAGCGTTGAGAGGGTTCCTGTGAAGTCTGTTGCCGATCGGAAATACACCTAAAATTTTCGATTTCGAACAGTTTTGTAATTATAGGTCGCAAAGCCTCGGAATTCAGTATTCGACCTCAATTTACACATGCCGTTGCACAGGTAACATTTTATGGGTGTTGGACGAGGGGCGTGGTACTTTTTCCGCACCCAAAATTTTCGGTATAGCTTTCGAAATAAGTCACACATTAATAAAACTCGGTAAGAACTTACTATAAAAGCATGGCTTCACTAAAGCTACGCCCTCTTTTAGGGGATAAGCGCTGAGCGCAGCGAAGCGCGCCGGGTATAAGCTAGTTATATTTATAAAAATGATTAAATTTTAGACCGGCTGCTTGGCGATCCTGTTAGAGTGGGTATGTTTATATCAAGTTGGCAAAAGTATTTTGTCAGACGGAAAATAAAATATGTCGCACATTTCAACTATCGAATGTCATTGAATTGGTGTCTCTTTAGATTTATAAATAAAAAATAGTTTTTTTTTAAAAAAAAAAAAAGTCAGCAAAAATAGTTGACTGAAAAGTTTTAAATTGATTTCTTCAACGCATCATAAAGAATATAATGACGTAATATTTTGCCAGAAAATATTTATTTTAGAATTTTGTTTCTGTCAAAATAGAAATATACTTAACAATGGATTGAATATCCAAGCAACTTTTCTTACTATTACTATTTCAATAACGTAATTGCTGAAAATAAAAAACTCTAAGCAAGTCTCATTTGTTAATAACTATTTCCTTGTACTGTTTATTTAATTTTGCCTTTAGTTTTGCTAAATTATTTCAACAAAATTTTTTTTGCAATAATTCAATTTAAATAATAACAATTTTAATTTAATTTATTGAATTTTTTTTTTTTTTTTTAACACATTTATTAGAAAATATAAATTTATATATGTATATTAAGCTTCAATTCAAAAGAGCAAACATAATATTAAAAATAAACTCCTGCCACTGGCATTGGTGTGCCTAATCGAAATTTAGTCCTCATGTTTTTCATCATGAATGTCAAACACGTTTATTTGGATGCCCGGCTTGATATTTAAAGTTTTTTATTTGATTGATTTTTCTTTAGAAACTTTTTAGTAAATGTATGGTTGTGTTCTGTTGAAAAGTTTTTAATTTATTTTTCCAAATATATTTTTTTTTTTCTGAGTTTCTGTCATAAAAGTTTCGCATACAACACATAATAAATCAGAAAAAGGCCGACATACACCATTTAGTTTAGCTGGTCTTCTCAAGAGGCCAACACGATGAACATAAAAATAAAATTATTTGCCAAAAATATTTAGAGTTTCTAGAACGCAACCACCACAACCATTGTACACTCAGTAAAACTAATCACATTTACATGTTCTTCATTGTATTAATGTTTATAATGCCCAAAAGGTCCTTAAAATAAATCATAATTTCTCGCTTTGCTTGTAAAAATCCGCTTTGGAACTAACACCCTGCCGTTAGTAAAGCGACCAACATCTACCCCAAATTCCAACCTTCTAGGGTTGGCTTTATGAAAAAAAAAAAAAAAAAAAAATGCCTAAATATAGACTTAAATGTGGAAAACAGCTGACGTAGAAGCACAACTTTAGTGTCTGGCGGCTTTTGTCACCAGCAGCAACACCAGCTACAACATAACAATAGCAATCCACAGCGACAAAAAACAGCAGCTCGACCTTTGTTAATATAACAGCGAAGTGATATTCTGCTCCAACCCACATACACAATGAAGTAAGGTGCTATGGTTTTGTGCTGAAACTGAGAAATAAAACTCATTTCATGATCGAATGAGCGACGCTGTGTTGCGTTGACCCCTAACAGCAGGGTCTGACACCGAAATCGGTTCAACATTATTAACAAAGGAATGTCGCAGCAGTTAAGGAATTTTTGAATTTACTGTTTATTGTGGCCGTTGGTCAACATTTTGCTTGATATACTGTTTGTGTGTGTGTGTGTAAATACCTTTGTGTGCGTGCAATTGTTGAGTTTGCTGTATAAACTTATGTAATATTATTAAAGCACTATTACACAAAATTAATCAAGAGTATTAAAAAAAAAAAAAAATATAGAAAAAAAAACAAAAAAAAAAAATAAAGAGTAGCAGCATTTAATGAGCATGTCCTTTTGTAATGAACACCCCGTGGGCCTGCTGAAGGATTCACGAAAAAATATTTTAATACTCAGCCTTGTCAAGTTGAAAATGCGTAAATAAATATTTACAAACTTAACTATTAATAAAGCGAGGTAAATTAGCTGTGTACAAGTTAATATAAATAAATATGTATAAGCATGGGACAAATATTTTATTTCCACTATCTTTGTGTTTGGTGGGGGGAAAAATGCATGCCTACACATCAACTGCATCAACATTTCCAGCTTAGAGCTTAAGATTAATAAAAAAATAGGTTTGCCTCCATAAAGAGTTGCCTATGATCAGCCTTTCTGAAAGACAAATGAAAAATATTCTTTTAGAAAAAATAGATTCTTAACAAAAAGTCGACATTTCTACGATTTGATATCAATATGCAATAAAAGTTTTCTACTCTAAAAGGTGGACATTATTAGTAGAAAAAAACTATAGTTTTTTTTCTTGAAATTTGCCAAATATGTTAAATTTATTTTTGAAGTGAAAACTTTTTTTGGCGCT
The DNA here is from genome assembly GCA_914767935.1 of Coremacera marginata. NCBI lineage: Eukaryota > Metazoa > Arthropoda > Insecta > Diptera > Sciomyzidae > Coremacera > Coremacera marginata. Next base: position 40,870,727 of record OU612043.1, read on the forward strand.
TTGAGCACTTTTTGGTAGAGAGCAAAACTATAGATTCGCGATATCATCACGCTGTTAGCGATATCATCAAGCTTTTAGCTGTTCATTTCTGTTGCATTGTACAGCAGTGCTTATGCCGTGGTTATGCTAGGCAAACATGTTTGGTGTGCTTTTTTTTTATTACCGAGGCGATCCCTAACCGATTACCGAACCAATTACCAGTTACCGAAGCGATTACCAACCGAATACCGAAGCAATTAGCGATAACCGAAGCGATTACCAAGCGATTATCGAAACAATTTCCGTAGCAATTACCAAGCGATTACCGAACCGATTACCAATTAACTAAGCGATTAACAACTGATTACCGAAGCGACTACCAACCGATTACCGAAGCGATTATCAACCGATTACCGAAGCGATAACCAACCGATTATCGAAGTGATTACCAAGCGGATACTACTTACTCAACCAATTACCAATTACCGAAGCAATTACCAACTGATTACCGAACCAATTACCGAAGCAATTACCAACCGATTACCAAACCATTTACCACATCAATTACCAACCCATTACAAAGCAATTACCTACCCATTACCGATTACCGAAGCACTTACCAACCGATTACCAATTACCGAAGCATTTATTTTATTTTTTATTTATTTATTTAGCCAAACAAGGCTAAACAAGGCTACTTATTCTAACTTATTTTTCTAACAGGTTGTTGTTGTATTTATTTTTTTATTTTTTGTTTTTCTCTCCTCTTTCCTTGTTTTAGGTGTAGAAGATATGCAATTCTCAGTGGGCGTAATCCGCCCACATGAATCGACACATTTTCAAAAACACGTCAAAAAGAAAAGACAAGAAGAAGAACGAAGGGGGAACTTATATACTAAGCTTACATACTAACAGATTTTATACACATAGTAAAAATATGTACAAATTTTTAATACTATGCTAAAATATTATTAAGATGGAAAGCTGAGTGGGAGAACAACTAAATTTTGTTTAGGTATGGGTGGTAGACGGCAATGTAAGAAGAGGCATTTGGATATGGGAGAATAGAGTTAATATTACAATGCGGTGTTTTACTTATTTAACATTCAAATTTTTGATTTACAATTTTTCTACAAATGCTAGATCAAGGAAATAGAAAAGGGGTCAGAATGGTGAAAAGGAATTGGAGAAGATTCTGAAGTAGTTATGTAAAGGAAAGTGATTTGGAAAGAGAACGCTTGAATCTGAATTTCGATATTGGCGGTGTATAATGCTCGCTGATATTATTAAATATTTTACAACATCTATTCAAGGGCTCGTTCAATGCGTAAATAGTGTTGCGATGCGATTCTTTTAACAATTTTGTATACCTTGTTCGCCTTATTGGTTCATTAAATAGTACCTTGCTCGAGATGTATTCGCTATCGATGTTACCAGTAATAACATCGAATGTAAAGCATGAGCAAAGTAATATTCTCCTTGATGACAGCGACTTTAAATTGAGGATTTTAAGTCTACTCTCGTATGGTGGTAAATTTGTATAGTCACGAGGATCGTATAGGTCTCTCAATGCAAAAAGCAAGAATTGTCTTTGAATAGATTCTAGCCTTTCACTATGCACTACAAAAGCTGGGTTCCAAATTATGCAACAGTATTCTAAGATTGGTCGTACTAATGTGCAGTATAAGGTTTTAGTTACCCAAAGGTTTTTGAATTCTTTTGCACGTCTTTTTATGAATCCGAGCATTTTGTTTGCCCTGGATATGATATGATCGTAGTGAAGGTTAAAGCGCATCTTACTATCAAGAATTATTCCAAGATCTGCGATGTGGTTGACCCTTTTAAGTTCTACCTTATTTAGCATGTATCTGCTATATGTGATTACGTTTTTACGGGCAAAACTTATAACGTAGCACTTATTTATATTTAAATAAAGTTTATTTTTACTACACCACTGTTCCAGAGAAAAAAGCTTATTCTGTAAGAATACTGAATCCACTTCTGATCTAATGTTATAGTATAATTTTAAGTCATCTGCATATAAGAGATGGGGGACATCATGCAAAACTTCAGATATGTCTGCAATAAATATGTTGAAGAGAAGTGGGCCAAGATGGCTACCTTGAGGTACACCCGACGAGACAACAATCTTTTTAGACAAAGTACCCTGAAATTTTACATATTGGGATCTTTCACAGAGATAAGACTTGAGCCATTTCAGTACAGTACCTGATATACCAAATTTTTCTAGGTTCTTAGCTAGGATTTCGTGATCAACACGATCAAAGGCTTTACTAAAATCTGTATAGACTGCATCTATTTGGTGGCCCTTTTCCATTTTAGTAAGAATGTCTGATACCATGATTGCAAGATTTGTGGTTGTTGATCGTCCTTTACGAAAACCATGTTGCTGCTCGTTTAAACACGGATTAATTATGCTCGTGAGCTTGGAACATATAATTTTTTCAAATAGCTTTGGAATTGCTGACAATATTGCAATACCCCTATAATTTTCAACTGATCTCTTGTCGCCATTTTTATAAATTGGCGTAAGATGACAAGATTTCCAAAAAGTTGGGAATATACCTGTATGCAAGGATTTGTTAAAAATCATATGTAACGGCGTAATTAATTGGTCTAAACATTGAACAAGTGAAATTGGTGGTATAAGGTCTGGACCTGGAGATTTATTTGAATCTAATTCTTTAATGGAATTGGTTATGTCACTCCATGTAATATTTATTTCACAAACCAATGTCGGTCTACTAGTTATACTGGCAAATGTAGGTTGATTTTGGGAAGTAGTTGAACAAAAGACTTCTTTAAAATGATCCGCAAAGAGATTACAAATTTCCTGTGAGTTAGATGAAGTAATATTGCCTTTAAACATGAAGTTTGGGTATCCGGTCGATTTCCGTTTTACATTTACAAAATCGAAGAATTTTTTCGGGTCTTCAATAATCCTTTCCCCAATTAAATTGGTGTAAAGCCTATAAGCCTCTTCGGACTTAATGGAGAACTCCTTAGACAGCTCTTCGTATCAAACCTTTACCTCATCACTTACAATGACGCAATTTTTAATGACTCTGTAAAGTTTATTTCTTTGATATCTCAAATTTCTAAGATTTGAATCAAGCCACGTTTCCGATAGTTTATTTTTTTTCTTTATTTTTGGAACATGAGTATCAAATACAGAAAAGACTTTTTGATAGAAAGACGATACAGCATCGTCCAATTCTAGTGCAGACAAGTGGTTCCAGTCCAAACAATTTAAGTCATTTTTAATGTTATTGTAATCGGCATTGAGGAAATCGTATACAATAAAATTATTGAATGACTGTATAAAAGTTATGTCGTTAGTACATAACTCAGTAGTAAAAGCATTATGGTGGAGGTTGGACTAACCCTTACTTCGTCATATGAGTTAGTAAAAATCAAATCTAGCCAGCGATTGTTTCGGTTTGGAGCAGGAGCAACTTGCTGACAATCATTACTATAAAAAGTACTTAATAAATCGAAGTCGACCGCATTGGACAGGTTAATTGGAAGGAGATGGTTGTCATCATCATCGTGCACAAAAGTTATATTGGGACGGTTGAAGTCTCCAAAAATAATAATTCTATCATCTTCGTTTAACGCAGCTGTTATTGACGTTATGATTTCACATAATTCATTGTAGGAATTGTGGGTTGAATTCGGAGGAATATAAATAACACCTATGTATACGGAAGCTTTTTGATCTAGCCTTATTTTGATTATTTTGTGCTCAAAGCATTTGGAGGAGCAGGTTACAATCAATTCACTAGATAAGGAGTTATGTGTGGCAATTAAGACACCGCCTCCTCGAGACAGGCCGCAGCTTGCATAGTTTCTGTCATTCCGGTATATTGTCCAGTTGCTATCTAGAATTTCTTCATTTTTGATAGCGTCATTCAACCACGTTTCCGTAAAGACAAAAACATTGAAA